>OY744483.1:289473281-289920376 GCA_963556165.1 Tipula helvola
ACATTTTTGGCCCAGAATTTTTAAAATTTATCAAAAGGTGATTTTCTATAAAATTTAAATTTTTCTATGAAATTTGTAGTAATATCCAAGCGATTTAAACAAAAATTGGAGCCATATTTGCAAGTATCAAAATTTGTTATTGTTGGTGTAGACCATATCAATCGAAACATGACACAATAGTAAACATTGTTGAACCAGAATTTTTGAAATTTATTGAAAGGTGATTTCCTATGAAAATCAAACATTTCTATAAAATTTGTAGTAAAATCCAAACAATTTAATCGCAAATTGGAGCAATATTTGCAAATGTCAAAATTTATTATTGTTGATGTAGACCATATCAATAGAAACATGTCACAATAGTAAACATTTTTGGCCCAGAATTTTTAAAATTTATCAAAAGGTGATTTTCTATAAAATTTAAATTTTTCTATGAAATTTGTAGTAATATCCAAGCGATTTTAACAAAAATTGGAGCAATATTTGCAAGTATCAAAATTTGTTATTGTTGGTGTAGACCATATCAATCGAAACATGTCACAATAGTAAACATTGTTGAACCAGAATTTTTGAAATTTATTGAAAGGTGATTTCCTATGAAAATCAAACATTTCTATGAAATTTGTAGTAATATCCAAACAATTTAAACGCAAATTGGAGCAATATTTGCAAATATCAAAATTTATTATTGTTGGTGTAGACCATATCAATCGAAACATGTCACAATAGTAAACATTTTTGAACCAGAATTTTTGAAATTTATCAAAAGGTGATTTTCTATAAAATTTAAATTTTTCTATGAAATTTGTAGTAATATCCAAGCGATTTAAACAAAAATTGGAGCAATATTTGCAAGTATCAAAATTTGTTATTGTTGGTGTAGACCATATCAATCGAAACATGTCACAATAGTAAACATTGTTGAACCAGAATTTTTGAAATTTATCAAAAGGTGATTTTCTATAAAATTTAAATTTTTCTATGAAATTTGTTGTAATATCCAAGCAATTTAAACGGAAATTGGAGCAATATTTGCAAATGTCAAAATTTATTATTGTTGATGTAGACCATATCAATAGAAACATGTCACAATAGTAAACATTTTTGGCCCAGAATTTTTAAAATTTATCAAAAGGTGATTTTCTATAAAATTTAAATTTTTCTATGAAATTTGTAGTAATATCCAAGCGATTTAAACAAAAATTGGAGCAATAATTGCAAGTATCAAAATTTGTTATTGTTGGTGTAGACCATATCAATCGAAACATGTCACAATAGTAAACATTGTTGAACCAGAATTTTTGAAATTTATTGAAAGGTGATTTCCTATGAAAATCAAACATTTCTATGAAATTTGTAGTAATATCCAAACAATTTAAACGCAAATTGGAGCAATATTTGCAAATATCAAAATTTATTATTGTTGGTGTAGACCATATCAATCGAAACATGTCACAATAGTAAACATTTTTGAACCAGAATTTTTGAAATTTATCAAAAGGTGATTTTCTATAAAATTTAAATTTTTCTATGAAATTTGTAGTAATATCCAAGCGATTTAAACAAAAATTGGAGCCATATTTGCAAGTATCAAAATTTGTTATTGTTGGTGTAGACCATATCAATCGAAACGTGTCACAATAGTAAACATTGTTGAACCAGAATTTTTAAAATTTATCAAAAGGTGATTTTCTATAAAATTTAAATTTTTCTATGAAATTTGTAGTAATATCCAAGCGATTTAAACAAAAATTGGAGCCATATTTGCAAGTATCAAAATTTGCTATTGTTGGTGTAGACCATATCAATCGAAACATGTCACAATAGTAAACATTTTTGAACCAGAATTTTCAAAATTTATCAAAAGGTGATTTTCTATAAAATTTAAATTTTTCTATGAAATTTGTAGTAATATCCAAGCGATTTAAACAAAAATTGGAGCCATATTTGCAAGTATCAAAATTTGTTATTGTTGGTGTAGACCATATCAATCGAAACATGTCACAATAGTAAACATTGTTGAACCAGAATTTTAGAAATTGATTGAAAGGTGATTTCCTATGAAAATCAAACATTTCTATGAAATTTGTAGTAATATCCAAACAATTTAAACGCAAATTGGAGCAATATTTGCAAATGTCAAAATTTATTATTGTTGATGTAGACCATATCAATCGAAACATGTCACAATAGTAAACATTTTTGGCCCAGAATTTTTAAAATTTATCAAAAGGTGATTTTCTATAAAATTCAAATTTTTCTATGTAATTTGAAGTAATATCCAAACGATTTAAACGCAAATTGGAGCAATATTTGCCAATGTCAACATTTATTATTGTTGGTGTAGACCATATCAATAGAAACATGTCACAATAGTAAACATTGTTGAACTAGAATTTTTGAAATTTATCGATAGGTGATTTCCAATGAAATCAAATCTTTCTATGAAATTTGTAGTAATACCCAAGCGATTTAAATGCAAATTGGAGCAATATTTGCAAATGTCAAAATTTATTACTATTGGTGTAGACCATATCAATCGAAACATGTCACAATAGTAAAAATTGTTGAACCAGAATTTTTGAAATTTATCAAAAGGTGATTTACTTTGAAAATCAAACATTTCTATGAAATTTGTAGTAATATCCAAACAATTTAAACGCAAATTGGAGCAATATTTGCAAATGTCAAAATTTATTATTGTTGGTGTAGACCATATCAATAGAAACATGTCACAATAGTAAACATTTTTGGCCCAGAATTTTTGAAATTTATCAAAAGGTGATTTTCTATAAAATTTAAATTTTTCTATGAAATTTGTAGTAATATCCAAGCGATTTAAACAAAAATTGGAGCCATATTTGCAAGTATCAAAATTTGTTATTGTTGGTGTAGACCATATCAATCGAAACGTGTCACAATAGTAAACATTGTTGAACCAGAATTTTTAAAATTTATCAAAAGGTGATTTTCTACAAAATTTAAATTTTTCTATGAAATTTGTAGTAATATCCAAGCGATTTAAACAAAAATTGGAGCCATATTTGCAAGTATCAAAATTTGCTATTGTTGGTGTAGACCATATCAATCGAAACATGTCACAATAGTAAACATTTTTGAACCAGAATTTTCAAAATTTATCAAAAGGTGATTTCCTATGAAAATCAAACATTTCTATGAAATTTGTAGTAATATCCAAACAATTTAAACGCAAATTGGAGCAATATTTGCAAATGTCAAAATTTATTATTGTTGATGTAGACCATATCAATCGAAACATGTCACAATAGTAAACATTTTTGGCCCAGAATTTTTAAAATTTATCAAAAGGTGATTTTCTATAAAATTCAAATTTTTCTATGTAATTTGAAGTAATATCCAAACGATTTAAACGCAAATTGGAGCAATATTTGCCAATGTCAAAATTTATTATTGTTGGTGTAGACCATATCAATCGAAACATGTCACAATAGTAAACATTTTTGGTCCAGAATTTTTTAAAATTTATCAAAAGGTGATTTTCTATAAAATTCAAATTTTTCTATGTACTTTGTAGTAATATCCAAGCGATTTAAACGCAAATTGGAGCAATATTTGCCAATGTCAACATTTATTATTGTTGGTGTAGACCATATCAATCGAAACATGTCACAATAGTAAACATTGTTGAACCAGAATTTTTGAAATTTATTGAAAGGTGATTTCCTATGAAAATCAAACATTTCTATCAAATTTGTAGTAATATCCAAACAATTTAAACGCAAATTGGAGCAATATTTGCAAATGTCAAAAATTATTATTGTTGATGTAGACCATATCAATAGAAACATGTCACAATAGTAAACATTTTTGGCCCAGAATTTTTAAAATTTATCAAAAGGTGATTTTCTATAAAATTCAAATTTTTCTATGAAATTTGTAGTAATATCCAAGCGATTTAAACAAAAATTGGAGCCATATTTGCAAATATCAAAATTTGTTATTATTGGTGTAGACCATATCAATCGAAACATGTCACAATAGTAAACATTGTTGAACCAGAATTTTCAAAATTTATCAAAAGGTGACTTCCTATGAAAATCAAACATTTCTATGAAATTTGTAGTAATATCCAAACAATTTAAACGCAAATTGGAGCAATATTTGTAAATGTCAAAATTTATTATTGTTGGTGTAGACCATATCAATAGAAACATGTCACAATAGTAAACATTTTTGGCCCAGAATTTTTAAAATTTATCAAAAGGTGATTTTCTATAAAATTTAAATTTTTCTATGAAATTTGTAGTAATATCCAAGCGATTTAAACAAAAATTGGAGCCATATTTGCAAGTATCAAATTTGCTATTGTTGGTGTAGACCATATCAATCGAAACATGTCACAATAGTAAACATTGTTGAACCAGAATTTTCAAAATTTATCAAAAGGTGATTTCCTATGAAAATCAAACATTTCTATGAAATTTGTAGTAATATCCAAACAATTTAAACGCAAATTGGAGCAATATTTGCAAATGTCAAAATTTATTATTGTTGGTGTAGACCATATGAATAGAAAAATTTCACAATCGTAAACATTTTTGGCCCAGAATTTTTAAAATTTATCAAAAGGTGATTTTCTATAAAATTTAAATTTTTCTATGAAATTTGTAGTAATATCCAAGCGATTTAAACAAAAATTGGAGCCATATTTGCAAGTATCAAAATTTGTTATTGTTGGTGTAGACCATATCAATCGAAACATGTCACAATAGTAAACATTGTTGAACCAGAATTTTTGAAATTTATTGAAAGGTGATTTCCTATGAAAATCAAACATTTCTATGAAATTTGTAGTAATATCCAAACAATTTAAACGCAAATTGGAGCCATAGTTGCAAATGTCAAAATTTATTATTGTTGGTGTAGACCATATCAATCGAAACATGTCACAATAGTAAACATTGTTGGCCTATAATTTTTAAAATTTATCAAAAGGTTATTTTCTATAAAATTCAAATTTTTCTATGAAATTTGAAGTAATATCCAAGCGATTTATTTCAATAACAAGTTGAATACCAATTTTTCCTTTTGAGTATACCCATCATAAAATGATAAAATCATAAAATTTATTTTTGTAAACTTTTGCTTTGTATTTCCAAGTTGTTCCTGTAAAATTTTCGTGGGAGCAGATTTAAGAAATTAGTACTCGTAGCTAATCGGTAAACCTTTAAGCAATCACAAATCAGCCTGGTGGTTGGGTCGTGTTAGCTGCCAGGGATGGGGCCTATACTTATGTGCATATACTACTTGAATAAAAAAGTATGAAGACTTTTCCATTTAAATCGCGCGGGCTTATCCAAACGAGTAGTTTTGTATCTTAGGTTGGTAGCACCAATATTGAGATACGCTTGTTTCCTTTGATCTAAAAAGTGCATATTCTGTTTTTTAAAAAAGGGAATTGGGCTTCCACAACATTGGAAATATTGGAAAAGTAAAGTTTTAGTGACAATGTTGGTTAGAAATTTGGGCAGACAACTCTTTGTTTTTGCATCATGATAATGCGCTGTTTGATTCTGCATTCGTTTACGTGGCTATTTCATGTAAAAATTCGGCACACATCGTTCCGACGTCTTGCTATTCCCGAACAAAAAACCGCTCGGGACATCGTTTTAACTCGGAACAAAGTTTTCAAGGCCATTTCGGAAATCGATTTTTTAACAACTGTTTCGAAGACTAGAAAAAACGTTGGCCGGTTGAAGCGGATGAAATAAATTTGAAATAATAATAAGCCGTTTGTGTTTTATTTAAAAAGGTCAGGCTAGTTTTTGATCACGGTGTTATTTAAAGCATTTTAGATTACGTCATATCCTGACCACCTATAAAAATGTATCGCCACTTATAGTTAACGCACGGTGTTGCGGAAGGTACCACTATAAATCTTTATATTTGTTTTAATCCGAAGAAAAATCTAATATCATTCACCAGAATTTTTTCTCTCGAATGTGGCCAAGAAGTATATTATTAGAAAGGTCTCGAAAATGCAACACTTTAACTCACTACATTAAGGTTATGGTACTGGTGGGAAAACGAATCATAAGGAGTTATCGCAGAGGCTTGAAAGTAGTGTCGCTGAAAAGGTAAAATCTAAAAAGGCCAGCGAGATTTAAATATTACTAACCACTCCTCTAAATATTCACCATGTGAAGTGAGAAGCAATTTTTTCCAATCGAATATACTTTGAAGAAGGTGTCGTTGATAAATTACAGATGTTATAACAACTGGAAGGAAGTGTCATATGAAGGGCCTCAATATAGAGACACGAAAAGTCCTAAAATTGTTGATCGCACTTAAAACAGTTTATCAAGCGTATGTCATTGTGAAAGTTTTGAAGAATGCAATAATTTTACAAGTATCAACAAATGATACGGTTGGAGCGGTCTTTAAAATGAAAATACAACTTTCTATCGAATTCAATTTTAGAATTGCCGCTTTAGTTATTAAATTCGCCGGTAAAGCGCTGGTGTCCATATAAATTTGGAAATGGTATTGGTGAAAAGTTTTAATCTCGGAACTTAATCTCTTGAATTTGATTCAAATTTAAGATCAACATCTCAAAACGTAAAGGCGTTTTTCTATATGGCTGATACGAATATGTCTGCATTTTTTGTCACAAACTCTATAAATTCGTCAAGTTTTTGCCTTGCGCCGCAAAAGTTTGACCCACTATCTGAAAATATGTAGGTCGGTTACAGTACCTCGCCTTGCTACAAATCGATCAAATGCGCTCAGAAACGCATCGGCTATTAAATCTGTAAAGAGATTATTCGAGTATGTTTAAGATTGTCGGATGTATTTCATAGCTCGATATTATACTCGAAAGTCTTAGAACCCATTTCGCATTTCGTTTAGTGTATTAGTAACATTAAGTTAAACTTCGCAAATTAATCGACATTTGCACTAATTTTCGAAATTTCCGTGTGGTTTATAGATTTTTATAAGCTTTCCGAAATTATTCGTTATTATCCAGATTTTTCTGGATATATTTAGAAATTGCCATACCATTGAGTTGATTGTAAAAAAAAAATCGATTTATTTAAAGCCATTGAACTGAATCACGTTTTGTTTCGTCTAATCACGAAATCAGATACTTTTTATTAATGCGTGGCTTTCCAATAGGAAGAAATACATTTTTAACTAAAAGCTTTACTTGTTCATAGGCGCAACAATCATTTTAGGGCCCAAGAAAAATTTTGCGGGACGGGCCAGAATTTTGTAGTTGCGCCACTGGTGCGACGACGAACTGACAAAGCATATAACTCGGAATGCTAATCTCCTACTGGCAAGTACGGCGGCAGCAGCACCATGATTAAAGACTGTAGGTCGTCTGCATGAACAGGAATTTCTGTTATATGCTCTGGGCAAATGAACTCACCCTCGCACAGGACCATGTTGGAACAGACATTGGAGCCGCCTATTAAAAAATTATTTCAAGACCAGTAGTCGGGTTATTAAAGTTTAAGTAGTCGAGAGTGCGGTTTCAGTAAAATAAAAACAATGTGTTGGAACGGCCGGTCCAGAGCGCCGACCTAAACTCAATTGATGGGATATTCTGAAGAGGAAGATCAGCACAAGAATACGTACATCGATTGCCTTTTGTAAGGCAGAAATACTAGAAGGATGCGAAGTGCTAATCCATCGATCTCTAAGTGACTTTTCCATTATGCGAGGTTAAGTATGTCAGTTGTACCGTCAATCAAAATGAATATTTAAAAATGAAGAATAAAAATTATCGTCAATATTGGTGAAAATGCGATAAAATGGGGTTGTTCTAATAATTTTGTCCTTGGCTGTATCTGATTCAGACCGTCTGCTCTTTTTGAATTTGTTTAATAATTCTCCTAAGTTGGTGCTTCATTTCCTCAGATTCATCTCTGCATAGGCTAGTACATCGAAGATTCCTCGACAAATTCGAATCGCCTCGTCTGCTCCTTAATGGTTGTTCCTACCTCCGGGTAAGTTCGGGCAGCCAAAATTGTTGGCGGAGAGATACCATACGTTACGGTTTTTAATTAGTAAATACGTATTGGATCTTGTTTGGTCTCTTGCCATATTATTCGTTGGTATTTACGGTCGCTAAGATGAATCCATATCTTGCTAAACATCTTCTATAGATAACCGCTCCAAATACTATGCTGTGTTTCCGAAATTTTAATAAGGTGTGATACGAAGTGTTTTGTGCAGTTTGCTCAATTCAAAATGTTTTATTCAACGATACTCCAGTGGATAATCTGAGTTGGTTGTTTTACTAGTTTGTTTAAACTACGCTGTGACACGGGAGAGTACAAATTATGACCCAGCATTCTTGACTAATGACATATGCTGGATTGCTGGTGATCTAAGTAATCTTTCATAAACGACTTGAATAACTAGTGAAAGTTTGGATTACGCTTGAATTTTCATTCTGTTGGAGGACGTTGGCCGTTGAAAATGAATCTCCCAATCGTTGAAAAGCTCCAACAAACGGCAATTTCACTATATAACGGCCATGCTGCTCGGTATTTTCCTCGGATTTTTAGAAAGTTGATAGTGTTTTGTCTATACTGTCTTCAATCGTGATTGACATTACTGAAACCACTTGATTGTTGTTTCCTATTCCCGTTTCAATCTAGCCTAACTTGCTGTTTTGTGCAATGATTTTATTCTCTGTGCGTAATTACCCTTCCACTAACAATGGACCAAAAGTGGTTAACCCCAATCAACACATCTACTCTTGTTCTATTCCTTGGACTCGGAACTGTGCGCAGTTCATGATAAAACGAGAGTGGTGGTCTTATATTTGTGATTGTTGGTACAGTGTAGGCGTGAATGAACATCGTTGATCGCCTAAACGTCTTACTGCCAAAGATGCTTTTCTTCGATGTAAACCTAATCTCTGGACGCACTGTTCCGAGATGAAAGAAGACTCTGCTTCAGAGTCATGTAGAGCTCGACTTAATTGCCATTGTCCATTACGATCCTATAGTTTTACAAAGGTTGTCGGTTACACTAACATGGTTGAAGACAGTTCGGAGCAGCTCCCTAATTGTGGTGATGTAGTTGATTTGACGTGCACTTGCTTGTTGCGGTCGGTTTTACCTTCATCTCGTTGATTATGGTGGATTGGCTGGCACGCTTGTTATTATTGGTTCAGTCGTATCGTGAAGCATTTAGTCATTTTGACAACTTCGGCGTGATCATTATTCTCGTACTGTGTGATCGTCACGCCAACAATTAAGACACTGGTTTTATGTTTAGATTACGTTGCGAATTGACACAGTCAGCAACAATTTATTGTTGTGTGATTTCAAATGGATGGAGGTAAGTGTCATCGACTTTTGGGCCAAGAATGTAAAGTAGCCACACGTCACGCCCCATGGTTTCATTTTATATATATCTTCCTCAAACCATGAACGGAATGGTTTCGAAATAATTCGTAGATCCAAAGACATCTGAATAAATTTTCGAAATAATTCGTAGATCCAAAGACATCTGAATAAATTTAATCAAAATGTGGCATTTGCGGTCGTGTCGGTCATTTAATTTGTTCAACACCAGAAAGTAGTTGGCTGCAGTAATATCCATGTGTCGAATTAACCATGCCGATTTTTACACCAGATGTGGGTTGGTGATGTTGCGTAGATAGTGGTAAACAATTTTAAAAAATACACTTAGTTACCCTTAGTCCAGGAAGCTGCACTTCGGTGCTACCATTCGACTGTCAGTCATTGTATCATTTATCGGTGTATCTCAAACTCCAATAGTAGTGCATAACGTTTCGTTCTCATTCGCTTGAAACTGTTCGATGTTTTTATAGTGTGACTGATGCTTTTGGTTGAGTGCGAAGATCTGTTCTTCCACATCGGTTCATTTTTGGAATACTTTTTCGATACATTTTAAACGTGCACATCATCTAATTTTGCCTTAGTTGACGATACATTATTGACTTATCTCTTTAACTTTGCGCACATTAATATATTTATATATTTTGATTGGTTATATGGCGTTGGATCCCGTTCGAAAGACCATATATAAAACCGGGCAAATGGACTGTACTTTATTAAATATTATTCGGTTGCACCTCACTCAAATCATGTATTGCTGATATTTATTTTACAAACCAGCAGAATTCCGTATAACAAAAAACTTACAATGCACACAATACAGCAATATGCCGATAAAATGGCAATAATTTGTTATGCTTGTTAAACGGCTTTCTGTATTATAATAATTGATATAGGACCGCTTGGGTTAGGCACAGCTCGGCAATAATTACAAACAAAAGAAAAAACGAATGCACGGCTGCGCTTTACTTTACTCTGCTACTACACTTTACTCTACCTTCATTTCGCTTATCTATAGTGTATGGTTCATTCATAAATGTACAAAAAAAACTTCTACGTCAATATTTTGTTAATATTCCTAATTGAAATGTTAACAGAAACATAAGCCTATAGCCTAAGGTATATTTATACAAAATGTGTAAATAAATCCGTCTCAAAAATATCAAATCGTATATCTCAAAAATTCCTTTCGATATATTTATTTACTTTTAAATAGAAACAATGGTGGTTTACAAATATCACGTTCAACAGCAATCGTTTTGCCCTGCTTAAACAGTATCTTATTTAAAAAATCATAAATGGGATTACGTAAAAGGTCTAATTTTCAGGCAAGAAGGAATTCGAAAAGGGTTTCGGTTTATAATATCATGGAAATTCTAAATTTACCATTTTCATTTGATTATTTCTTTTATATGCTTAGATTTATCAAGATTATTTCAATTCAATAATATTTGTTTACCATACTGTGTATACAAGATGAAAAAATAAGAAACCTTATCACCTCAAGTTTTAGTTTGCACAAACATCCACTTTAATAAATTCGACATACTTGAATGTCAACATATTCATTTCGTTTCAATATTATGGTCACAACAGCAATCTAAAAAAGGGCTTTACATTTAATATTTTATGCCAACAAACAAAAATATCTTCGACTCACAAAAAATTCATAAAATTAAATTAAAATTTAAGATATTCACACATAGAAAAAAAAAATTGCTACTTACTCTTAACCTAGTCGGTGTTAAAATTTGTTTACATTGTATCGGATGTATTATGGCAAAATATCGTTCCATGCATATCACAACCAAAATAAATATTGATGCTGTATAACTTAACGAATGTACAAATTGATACATTTTACATAGAAAATCACCGAACACCCAACTGAAAATAAATAAGATAAACAAAAAAATTAAATAAATTATTCAACTTGTTGTTGTCATTAATTTTATGCGAAATAATTTTTTTTTTTTTTGTTTAACATTTTGTGACTTTTCCCACTATAAAGAAGTTAACATATATTCGGTAAGTATTGTAATCGATAAATTGTGTTGCAGATTTTCGCATTTCTCGCGACAAATTAGACTATCAGGACTTCAAAACTTTTTTTCTCAAAAACGGGACCGACCATTTTTCTTATGTTGATGATAAATATTTAGATGATTGTCATCATCTAACGGTTCAAATTTCAAGTCAATTGAAGCATTGCATGGGGGTTATTTTACCAAAAAATAATATAAATTTGTTAATTTATTTTTTGAGGTAATGTCGTACCGTTCGCAAAAATATTTGTTTACGGTTAATAAATACACCTGACAAATTCCAACAATTGTTCCCTAGGTGTCTTTCTGAGTAACAAATTCTCTTTGTATTATAGGTCGTATATAAATCTTAATTGAAAATGTCTGTATGAGATGCTTAAAAAATAATAACGCACCATTAGAATGTAGGGGGTTAAATAAGAGGGCCAGTGAGTGATATAGAAGTGATAAAAAAAATTAACGTTAATTCTGATTTTGTATTGTTTGTCTTTTATTATTTTGAATTTTCGAAAACCAAAAGTTCGACCATTAGTACGAGTAATGTTCCAAAATATTTTTTGCCGTTGGGCCATGTTTTAATTTATAAATTCTGATCTCAGCCCAACCTTAAGGGCGAAAAAATTCTCCAGGCCATGAAATAACAGGTTTTATATTAGGAATTATTTATAAGTTCTACAACATATTACAGATATAAAATTTCACTAAAATCCGTCAAAAATTGAGCTTGTTCCGCTTGATGCTAGAGTTAGCGAGATAGTCTGAATTGGCTCAGTATGTAAAAATAAATTTGTCGAATATAATTTTTGATTTAAGATATTAACTAAATCATGATGATATAGCCGATGGAATTTCAATGACATCACCGATTATAGTCGCTTCGGACTAACTCTCTGTCATAGCAATAACATGGATAAACATGAATTTGGCGTCGGTTTCTTCATTATAATCGATGTCGGCAATTTATGACTGACTTCATGCCTATCAGTAATCTGAATTGTACACTCAGGTTTCATGGGCGTCACTTTAACATCACATTTGTGAACATTCATGCCCACACCGAGAAGAAGCCTGATCAAATCAAAGACGCTTTTAACAACCAGCTCGAAACCGTCCTGAGCAAAATTCCGCAACATGACATTAAAATTGTTTTGGGCGACTTCATTGCTCAAATTGTCAGTGCTGGCAATACATATCGAAGCACTATCGGACCAAACTCCTTGCACCATACGTCAAACAACAACGGGATGCGCACCATCGAGCTAGCTTTACTGTATAACTTGGTGGTTGCAAGCACATACTTCCCACATAAGCGTATTCATAAAGCTACATGGAAATCAAACGACGGGACAACGGTCAACCAAATCGACCACATCCTCTTGTCCAAGAGACATTTTTCTAGCCTTAGAAACATCAAAACTAAACGTTGAGCTAACATTGAATCAAACCATTCCCTGGTAGTTGCTGAATTAAAATTTCGTCCATCAACCACATAATAATCGCTTCCAGCGGATCAGTCGTTAAACACTGCGGCATTAAACAACTAAGATACCAGGAACACCTACGGTATAACTGTATCAGAAATCTTGGAAAATAAACCACTTCCTGACTCCGTTCAAGAACAGTGGGACATTATCAAAACGGCGGTAACCGATGCTTCAAAGTCCACTATAGGCCAAAATCCATCAATGCGACAACGAAATCTATCGCAAAGAACAAGACAATCCCATAACGCCTAAATGACCGCGAGGAGAATTGCTAATCGGATATGTAGACGGAAGAAACGGTAATGGGCACTAAAACCATCGTCGAAGTGTGGCGAAATTATTTCTCTTCACTTTAAATAAACAAGTACCTCCTTCCGAGATACTCCTCTTGCTTCAACGCAATATTAATGTCGAGATGACACCACCACCTCCTTCATCATATAATGAAGTGCGGAACGTGATATCGCAGATGAAAAATTGTAAAACACCTGGTGATGATGGTACCTGCAACGAAATACTCAAATATGGCGGTGATTATCTGTTCTACCGCATGTTTGAGCCTAATATCAACAATTTGGTATATAGAGAAGAAATCCCAGTATAGTGGAAGACGGCTCTTATTTGTCCACTTCATAAAAAGGGAGATCGATTAAACTGCAACAATTATCGCGGTATAGCTTTGCTGAACACTGGCTGCAAGGTTTTGGCCAACATAGTCTTAGTAAAGTTATCTACTTATAGCGAGAGGATCTTGGGTGATTATCAATGTATAAATAGATCAACGACCGATCAAATTTTTACGCTGAGGATTGTGCTGGAGAAATGCTATGAAAAGGACATCCCTATACACAGTCTATTCATAGACTTTCAACAGGCGAACGACAGCATTAAGAGGAATACGTTATGAAACGTATTGTCCTACCTGGGCATGCCGCCAAAATTGAGATCAATGTGCCAGATTTAAGCCATCCATTAAGGCTCAATATGTAAGGTGCTAATAGAAAGCAAAATTTCGGATGCCTTTGAGATAACATCTGGAGTGCGGCAAGGAGACCCAATAGCTCAAACTCTATTCAATCTATCATTGGAGTATGTCATTCGCCAGCTCAATATGGCGCAGTGTAGCTGCATGTATTATAAATCAAACCAGCTATTAGCATACGCTGATGATACTTGCATTCTGGGTCGCAACATCATCTCTCTCAAAGAGGTCCTCCTCCCATTGGAATTAACAGCCCAATAAATAGGCCCGCAGATCAATGAAGCGAAGACCAAATACATGGTGACCGCGAGAAGGCAGACTCGTGGGGACTTTATTTCAGGATATACTCAATAAGAAAACGTGAATGAGTTCAAATATCTAGGATCACTGATCACTGAGCAAAACTCCGTTTCTGTGGATATTTCATCGATATTCGCTGCAGGCTACCGAGCATTTTACGCCAACATCAAAATTGTGAAGTCTCCTCATATGTATAATGTATCGCGCAAAATAAAATTGGACATCTACAAGGCGCTGATAAGACCAGTTGTGACCTTTGGTTGCGAGTCTTGGGCACTAATAGCGCAAAACATCCAGAAAATCGCTGTAATTGAGCGTAAGATGATAAGAAGAATTCTCGGTCCCATTAAAGAGGAAACCACGCACAGAATACGAATGAAACACGAGATCAGAAATGATCTCGTTAAAGTCGACATCATCGGATGCATGAAATGGTCAAAGCTAAGATGGCTTGGGAACGTATTTCGTTCACAAAATCGGACCACTAAACAGGCCTTGGAGTTGAAGTCACCAACGAAGTTATGACCTCGTGGGAAGACTACCTACCCGATGGATGGACGACGTTGAGAGGGACCTATACACACTCGGTCACCGTGTCTGGCGTTCTCTTGTGGCGGATCGAATTATTTCGAGGAGCATCATTGAGGCGACCAAATCCCTTCATGGGATGTAGCGCCAGCGGAAGAAGGAAGAAGATTAGGCGCTACTTATAGAATCGGCTTAATATCGTAGATATCAAATTGCACTTCCATTTGGCGCTGGAAGTGTAGAAAAGGCCTGGATTGGTCATGCTGTTAAAAAACAAGTTTATCTTTAGTAATTTTTTTATTTTTGGCTTATATTTATGTACCAAAGTATTATTAGCAATGGGTTGGAATATTTGTTGAATCGGCCATGTTTTATTTAAGAAACTCCATTCCTGCCCCAAACGGAACTTTTGCAATTATGTACCAATTCGACTTTAATTTGGTATCTGACTTAACCAACAAATTTGATAATAAAAAAATTGGTTTCAGCACGTCCAAATCAAGGTGGCGGCTTTTGAAAGTTTTCTAGAATAGATTTAACTAGCTACCAATCTATTCTCTGACCAGTGGATAGCCGTCACCACCAAACCAAATTTTTTTTTTTATCGAATACATAACAAATTTCGAGACTTTAAAACTCTTCTGGTTTTTTAAGTCGAATTTTTCGACTTTTTCAAATTTGTTGAGATATCGTTCAAGATTAGTTGTTGTTGGCCTGGTCATCCTAGTGACAACTTAAATTTGCTATCTTTTTTTGTAACTAATAGCAACGCATACCCTAAACTTAAACTACATAAGTGAAGAAAATGTTAATAAAAATGTATCGCAATTAAAATTTGCGATGGTTGATTGTGGCTGCTCGGTTTGAAATATTTCGGTATCTAACTAAAATAATTTCAAATGAGTTTCAGGCATGAAACGTGTGACATTAAAACTACTTACGAAATTGTTGCATTTCGACCAAAATCAGTGCCAAAGTAGACAAGTTGCTGAATGAATTCAACGACGATCCAGAACTGCTCAAACGGGCCATAACCGGTGACAAAACAGGAGATCACGAATATGATATCGGAAGTAAGGCTCAATCGTCACACTAAAACCTTCCTAAAGACACAAGACCGAAAAAAGCTCGTCCAGTAGTGTAACATGAGTTCTTCGGTCGTTCGGTTAATAAGGATTACTTCTAGGAAGTAGGAAGTTATACGCTGTTTGCTTGAAGCGATCCGAACGAAACGTCTCGATTTGTGGGGAAACAACTCATAACCATTGTACCACGATAATACACTTGCTCACAATTCTCTGCTTTTTAGTAAATTTTTCGTCAAAATCAACACCGTTGTGATACTGAGCTTTGTAACTTTTTCGACAGCCATCAATAAACTAAGCATCTAATATGGCTTAAAATGCTAAGAAACGTCAAGGAAAGTGTACCACCACAACCAAAAAGAAATTGTGGCAATTACACTTAAACAACCTGCGATCAAGCCATGTATTTTATCACCAAGTAATTTTCTTTCGGGCTTTCCGTGTTTGCCAAAAATATTTATTCATGCCAAAGGTGGTTTTAAAATCAAATTGTTTTCACGGGTTCCAATTTCCCAGCATTTCAATTATTTGAGCTTTATCAAAATTCTAGAAACGTTGTTTCCATTTTTTGTAAGAACAACCGCAAAAAAGGTCGATTTTTTAAAACTTAAAAATTTTTTGACGTGTGGAAAAAAAATTGTAAACGTACCACGTATTTGCGATCAATAAACTAGAGTGATGCCCGAAGCATTGAAGTATTATATCAGACAATTTGAACATTGTGGATGCTCTCTGAACGGAGTAATTTAAATTTTCAAGAATTTTCACAGTATACTTATTGGAGCCGCTTAATTCTAAATAATCTAACATTAATATTGTGAGTTTGTTATTTGGCAGAAAATTTATATGGTCGTGACCAATTGTGATATAGATAAAGTAATCTCCAAATTTAAGAAAAACCGTTACAACTTCTAAGACCTTGCCCAAAATAAAGGCAGATATTTTTTTTTTTTTTTTTTTTTTTCGCTGGCGCTACATCCCATAAGAGGGATTTGACCGCTTCATTTTTGAAGTTTCGTAATCATTTTGGTAACGGTTAATGAGAGATTAATTTATTGATCCTACATTAACCAGCCGTGATTTTGTCATCACCCGCCGGGAATCGAACCACCGGGTATGCTAACCACTGTGCCACCGGGGTGGCAAAGGCAGATATTAATAAGATAAAAATAGTTGGTCAGGTGATCTATAACGGACACTTTTTGGGAAAAGTGTCGTTCGAGGAGTCGGATATACCCAATTTTTTTTACAATATTTGAATATACATAATGTATATTATAATATACATGTAGAGCGCATGCATGCGTATAATTTTAATTAAATAACAAACGTCATTTTATTTAAGTGCTCTCCAGTGAATTTATTACAACACGTAATAAATTAAAAATGAAATTTTAATTAAACAAAATAATATGTGTACGTTTTGCTTAATTGTATTTGCGACAAATTTTTTTTTTTGGTACACATATACTTTAATTGAAAATAAACAATTCTATATGAATGTTTCCTTTAATAAATAAATCATGATATTGTTCCCAAGATAGTTATAAATATTAAAATTATTAAAATCTACTCTCGTTTAAAAACCCAGCCTTAAAGAAAGTTTATATTGAGTTCCCGTACATTTGTAGAAGAAACGTTTCTTTTGAAGATTTATTACAGAGACTGTTGGTTCCAAGTGACAAATCAATCTGTTATGTTTGCTGTTCTGTGGTTCTTATACACAAAAAGTCTAACAGAGACCATATTTACAATCTATATTGGATTTTAACGACGATATTAATTATTTTGCCGTGTGAAAAATAGTGATTAGACCTTCTGATATATTTTTGAATTACCACCAAAAAAATAATAAATAATTGTCCCATTAGTGAAGTGAGTCAGAGGGATAACAGAAAAGGTTTTCGACAAGAGCGAAATTGGTCAAAAGAAATGTTCACATATTTGATTTCATTAGAGTGTTACGTCTGGAGTTGAGTTGCACAGATGTGATTTGCCAATAACTGTCGGTGGAAAATAATTCTGTTCAATTTTCTCGTGGGAAATCTGGAAAAATTCAATTTTTCAAACATCATTAAAAACTTTGTATAAAAATAGCATCCACTAGACGGTTCTGTCTTGATATGATTGAGATGTGACTTGTCAATAACTATCTCTGAAAAAAAATTTAGTTTCGCGTTGAAAATCAGGGAAAATCCAATAAAGTTTTTAGTCGTAAAGAATATTGATAATTCAGATTGTGTTATTACTGTCGAAAGATAAAAATATTGTCGTTATAAGCCTAATTACATCAACGCAATCCTTCTCCAAATACAAAGTTGTAGAAAATGATTTTATTCCAATTTTCTAATGATTTTTTAAAAATTAAATTTTCCCGAACGGAATTTTTTCCAGCGATATCTGTTTACAAATCACAAAATAACAATTCATCTCCAAAAATAAGACACTAGGGGCTAATTTCATGCGGAATTTCTATTGATTTTCGGAAAATCGATTTTATTGCAGATTTTAAATGAGAAACTTGAACCAATATCTTGCGATTGATAAAAATACATAATTGCAGTCTATCTCAAGACATAGCACTGTAGTTGCTGATTTTATATCAATTTTTAAAATGTTTGAGATTCCGTTTCCACGAGAAAATAGAACGACGTTCTTCTGCTATGTATAACTATTGACAAAATACTTCAATGCTATGCATGGTAACATTTTATTTTTGGCTGGGCAAACACAATCTGTATTACAAACTTGTTACTTTCGGTTGGAAACTATAGGCTAAGTTTAACAGAATGTTTGATTCTAAATCGGATATGGGGAACTTTTATATTTACGATAGAAGTTTAAGAAATAACCATGTCCTTTCATCATTTTAGAACTAAATTTCCATCATTTCTATCTAGAATGTCAACATAATCGGTTACAAAATAACTGAGTTACTTCCTAATCAATGTTCTAAAACTTCATCTAAATCACCTCTCCTTTTCCACCAACATTTCAAAATATTGTAAGTAAATATGTTACATGCCAATTTATTAATTTTTTTTTTTAAATTCTTGGATG
This sequence comes from Tipula helvola, assembly GCA_963556165.1. Classification (NCBI taxonomy): domain Eukaryota; kingdom Metazoa; phylum Arthropoda; class Insecta; order Diptera; family Tipulidae; genus Tipula; species Tipula helvola. The sequence goes on from OY744483.1 coordinate 289,492,128, forward strand.
ATGATGCTCGAAGGAGAAATACATGTTTTTGTCTTTATCCGGAAATTCAATTTACACTTAATTAACATTTTAATTTTTTAAATTTTGAACTAGCTATATTGCCCGGCTACGCCCGGGCAAATTTGAACACACTTGAATTTCTTTTCGCGAAAATTTCACTGACTAAAGCTAACAATAACCATTTTCCGTTAAAATGTCACCATCTGGTCAGGCCGATTTTTGAGCCACCCTTCTTACATATCCTGTCACAGATTATCTTGTAATCATTATTCCTACTTCAAATAAATCAAGACTTTTACCAAGTTGAAGCTGAAATATTCATCTTTTAAATTTGGACTATCACTATTTGTTCTCTTCGATCCGTTCTTTTTTGTTTGTAACATAATATTATTGCACAGTAATTTGCCGTATATGTCTCAGAGATACCCAACAGGACTCCTTACTATTCCGATATAACATATTTCCAGAGCCACCATAATATTGACCAACCAAATTTTAATGTTAATTTTTGATTTTTTGGGGTCTTACTTAGTCCAGATTTTCATTTTTTACTACTAAGGGCACCAAAATCAAAAAGAATTTTATAAACATTTGCAGATATATAGCTGAACGGTAGCTCAGCTAAGATTTTATACTGGTAAATAAAAATTAATTAAGAACCTACTTTTAATTTTATGCCTTAGTGAAAAATCGAGATTCGCAATTTTTAATACTTAACGGTAATAAAAGTATGTTTTGATTTTTTTTTTAGAAAATTCTCGAACTTTCTGAAAAATTCTGGAACCCTTTAGAACATTCTAAAACGTTCTGAAATTTTCTGAAAATCTTTGAAAATTCAACAACGTCCTATAATTTCTAGAAAATTTTGGAAATTCCGGAAAATTCTAGAAAAATCTGTTTCATTCAAATACCTCGGATTTTCTGGGAAATTCTGAAACCCTTTAGAACATTCTGAAACATTCTGAAATTTTCTAAAAAAAATTCCTTGGAAATAGGATGTGGCTATAACTTTATACACAAATTTGGAATTTTGGAAAATTCCAGAAAATTCTGGAACATTCTGAAACTGTATAATTCTGAAATACCTCGGATTTTCTGGAAAATCCTGGAACATTCTTAAAACTTGAGAGTGTGGTTTAGAAATGTATGAAATATTCCGAAACATTCTGAAAAATTCTGCAACATTACAGTTCACTTGAAACTTTGTAGAAAATTCTGAAACTTCCTGAACAATTCTGAATCCCTTTAGAACATTCTGAAACGTTCTTAAATTTTCTAAACAATCCTAGGAAATTCAACCACGTCCTGTAACTTTCTAATAATTTTTGGAAGTTCCGGAAAATTCTAGAAAATTTTGGAACATTCTGAAACATTATAATTCTGAAATAACTCGATATTTCTGGAAAATCGTGGAATATTCTTAAATATTGAGGGTGTTTCTGAAAATCATGAATTTTTTTCGAAACATTCTGAAAAATTCTGAAACATTCCAGTACACTTGCAACTTTGTAGAAAATTCTGGAATATCCTGAAACTGTCGGAACAATTGTGAAACTCTTTAGAACATTCTGAAATTTTCTAGAAAATCCTTGATATTTCAACCACGTCCTATAACTTTCGAGAAAATTTTAGATATTCCGAAAAAATCGAGAAAGCTCTGGAACTTTCTAAAATACATCCGTTTTTCTGTAAAATTCTGGAACCCTTTAGAACATTCTGAAACATTCTGAAATTTTTTTAAAAATCTTAGGAAATTCCACCACGTCCTATAACTTTATAGAAAAATTTGGTAACATTATAATTCTGAAATACCTCGGATTTTCTGGAAAATTCTAGAACCCTTTAGAACATTCTGATACATTCTGAAATTTTCCAAAAAATCCTAGGAAAATCAGAAACGTCCTATAACTTTCTAGAAAATTTTAGAAATTCCAGAAAATTCTAGGAAATTCTGAAACATTCTGAAACTGTATAATTCTGAAATATCTCGGATTTTCTGGAAAAACCTGGAACATTCTTAAAACTTGAGAGTGTGGTTTAGAAATGTATGAAATATTCCGAAACATTCTGAAAAATTCTGAAACATTCCAGTACACTTGAAACTTTGGAGAAAATTCTGAACCCCTTTAGAACATTCTGAAATGTTCTAAAATTTTCTAAAAAATTCTAGGAAATTCAACCACATCCTATAACTTTCCAATAAATTTTGGAAGTTCCTGAAAATTCTAGAAAATTTTGGAACATTGTGAAACATTATAATTCTGAAATAACTCGAATTTTCTGGAAAATCCTGAAACATTCTTAAAAATTGAGGGTGTTCCTGAAAATAATGAAATATTTTCGAAACATTCTGAAACATTCCAGTACACTTGAAACTTTGTAGAAAATTTTGGAATATCCTGAAACTTTCTGAACAATTGTGGAACCCTTTAGAACATTCTGAAATTTTCTAGAAAATCCTTGATAATTCAACCACGTCCTATAACTTTCGAAACAATTTTAGATATTCCGAAAAAATCTAGAAAATTCTGGAACTTTCTAAAATACCTCGGTTTTTCTGTGAAATTCTGGACCCTTTAGAACATTCTGAAACATTCTGTATAACTTTATAGAAAAATTTGGTAACTTCGGAAATTCTAGAAAATTCTGGAACATTCTGAAACATTATAACTCTGAAATATCTCGGATTTTCTGGAAAATTCTAGAACCCTTTAAAACATTCTGAAACATTCTGAAATTTTCCAAAAAATCCTAGAAAATTCAACAACGTCCTATAACTTTCTAGAAAAATTCTAGAAAATTCTGGAACATCCGGAAACATTATAATTCTGAAATACCTCGGATTTTCTGGAAAATCCTGGAACATTCTTAAAACTTGAGGGTGTGGTTTAGAAATGTTTGAAATACTCCGAAACATTCTGAAAAATTCTGAAACATTCCAGTTCGCTTGAAACTTTATAGACGTTTCTGAAACTTCCTGAAAAATTCTGAACCCCTTTAGAACATTCAGAAACGTTCTAAAATTTTCTAAAAAATCCTAGGAAATTCAACCACGTTCTGTAACTTTCTAATAAATTTTGGAAGTTCCGGAAAATTCTAGAAAATTTTGGAACATTGTGAAACATTATAATTCTGAAATAACTCGAATTTTCTTGAAAATCCTGGAACATTCTTAAATATTGGGGGGGTTTCTCAAAATCATATATTTTCGAAACATTCTGAAAAATTCTGAAACATTCCAGTACACTTGAAGCTTTGTACAAAATTCTGGAATATCCTGAAACTTTCTGAACAATTGTGGAACCCTTTAGAACATTCTGAAATTTTCTAGAAAATCCTTGATAATTCAACCACGTCCTATAACTTTCGAGACAATTTTAGATATTCCGAAAAAATCGAGAAAATTTTAAAACTTTCTAAAATACCTCGGTTTTTCTGGGAAATTCTGGACCCTTTAGAACATTCTGAAACATTCTGTAATTTTTTAAAAAAATCTTAGGAAATTCCACCACGTCTTATAACTTTATAGAAAAATTTGGTAATTTCGGAAAATTCTAGAAAATTTTGGAATATTCGGAAACATTATTCTGAAATACCTCGGATTTTCTGGAAAATTCAGAACCCTTTAGAACATTCTAAAACATTCGTAAATTTTCTAAAAAATCCTAGGAAATTCAACAACGTCCTATAACTTTCTAGAAAATTTTGGAAATTCCGGAAAATTCTAGAAAATTCTGAAACACTATAATTCTGAAATACCTCGGATTTTCTGGAAAATCCAGAAACATTCTTAAAACTTGAGAGTGTGGTTTAGAAATGTATGAAATATTCCGAAAAATTCTGAAAAATTCTGCAACATTCCAGTTCACTTGAAACTTTGTAGAAAATTCTGAAATTTCCTGAAAAATTCTGAACCCCTTTAGAACATTCTGAAACGTTCTAAAATTTTCTAAACAATCCTAGGAAATTCAACCACGTTCTGTTACTTTCTAATAAATTTTGGAAGTTCCGGAAAATTCTAGAAAATTTTGGAACATTGTGAAACATTATAATTCTGAAATAACTCGAATTTTCTGGAAAATCCTGGAACATTCTTAAATATTGAGGGTGTTTCTGAAAATCATATATTTTCGAAACATTCTGAAAAATTCTGAAACATTCCAGTACACTTGCAACTTTGTAGAAAATTCTGGAATATCCTGAAACTTTCGGAACAATTGTGGAACCCTTTAGAACATTCTGAAATTTTCTAGAAAATCCTTGATAATTCAACCACGTCCTATAACTTTCGAGATAATTTTAGATATTCGAAAAAATTGAGAGAACTCTGGAACTTTCTAAAATACATCCGTTTTTCTGGAAAATTCTGGAACCCTTTAGAACATTCTGAAACATTCTGTATAACTTTATAGAAAAATTTTGGTAACTTCGGAAAATTCTGGAACATTCTGAAACATTATAACTCTGAAATATCTCGGATTTTCTGGAAAATTCTAGAACCCTTTAGAACATTCTGAAATTTTCCAAAAAATCCTAGAAAATTCAACAACGTCCTATAACTTTCTAGAAAAATTCTAGAAAATTCTGGAACATCCGGAAACATTATAATTCTGAAATACCTCGGATTTTCTGGAAAATCCTGGAACATTCTTAAAACTTGAGGGTGTGGTTTAGAAATGTTTGAAATACTCCGAAACATTCTGAAAAATTCTGAAACATTCCAGTTCGCTTGAAACTTTATAGACGTTTCTGAAACTTCCTGAAAAATTCTGAACCCCTTTAGAACATTCACAAACGTTCTAAAATTTTCTAAATTATCCTAGGAAGTTCAACCACGTCCTATAACTTTCTAGAAAATTCTGGAACATTCTGAAACATTACAATTTTGAAATACCTCGAATTTTTTGGAAAATCCTAGACCAATCTTAAAATTTGAGAGTATTTTTAAAATTTATGGAATATCCCGAAACATTCTGAAAAATTCTGAAATATTTTTTTTTCTTCAGTGGTCATCCATCACAAGGTTAAATTACGAAATGGTATAAAATAACAATCAAAAAATGAATTTTAATTCTGTATGCTGTTGGCGTCAATAAATAAGGTACCGACCTATCCACATTGACTCTTTACGTCAAATTCACTTCAAGGTCAACTGGACGTCAGCAATTAAATTTAAAATTTATAATTTCGTTTTTTTTATTTTTCGCTTCTTATCCTGTATTTAGTTGTTTATAAATGAATTTTTGTTACCACTCTTTAAAAAGGAAATAAATAGTAGATAATGATAGATTCTGGTGAATTCCTTGATATGTATTTGCTCTCAATTGTTGCAGCCGCAGGCATTACTTTATTAAGTGCATGTATTGAGGGTTTTGGTCTTAAAGGGAAACTGTTTAAACTGTTTTAATAATTGTTAAAGTACACATCAATGTAAAGTTTATTTTTTTAGTACAAAGTACTCTGTTTTGTTAGCGGCGTCTTATACTTTACATAAAAAAGCAAACAATTTTTGACTAAAATATTTTTTTGTTCACCCTTATTAGAACCTAATTAAATTTAGCCCTAAACAATAACGTTTCTTATTTTCGAGGACTAATAATATTTATAGACGAATGGATACATCGTTCATCAAATATTTGTATAAAGCTTGCGGATATTATTTATTTTGATTGTGCAAATAAAACGAAGGGCGCAATACAATATACCACCATTTCGGATAGTAGCATGATAACACAACAAAAATGTTTTTTTAATTTCCGCAATTTTTTAATCTCCCACCAGTTGCGAATATGTACTTAAAAAAATTGTATTATTGTAAAACGTATTCAATACGTAAAATTTCAAATTGATTTTTCCACAATATAATAAAAAACGTTATTTCTGTGGAAATTGTGACAAAAGACATGTTTCTTACATAAATATAAGACGAATAAGTGAAAAGGTAGACGAGTACGAAATATTCAAAAATTATTATTATCTTGAGAAACTCAATGGGGAAAATTTTTTGATCACAACAGAATACGTAGTTCCGACAACGATACTAAATGTATTTGTATGAGTACATACTTAGGTACCTTTAGAAATTCTGTGAATTCGAATAATTTTACGATATAAGATTTTGAATTGCAACAACAATAAAGCACTATCTGTAAATGAGACTAATACGGAGCTAACGTCTTGTAATAATGAAATATGAGGTGTTTATACAAAACCCAGTTTATCTCGGGATTTTTTCAATTAAATTGATTTTTTATATAGCATTCACAATTTTGTATTGAATCAACAATGGTAGGTGTATGTTGAAAGCAAATATTTTACAGTTGACGAAGTGGGATGGTTAAATTAAATGGTCTGTTCATTTGCTTTGTAAATACTCGTAGTTCCAGACACCCACGCCTAGAAATTAATCTTCTTTTATTTGTTTTCACAGCTTGATTTTTTATTATAGTAGAAATATTTTTAAAGTTTCATTAATTTAATTTAACACTACTGTTAGTGAGTTTTGTTTAAATTCCAACCAAACAAAAATGTTGCTTGATTTATACAGTTGTTTGTAAAGACTATGACCATTCTATAGGTGAAGCTAGTAAACGAAATCACATAAAATTGATCACAAGAAAGACGTAATTATATGTAATTGTACTGAAAATGGATTTATTTCATAAAAACTTGTATATTGTTAATTATTATTTTGTTACATTATTTTGTTGCTTGAAAAATGTGTAGCCCTAGAGGCATCTATTCCCGATTAACAGAATTTACAGTATCGGAATCTTACACATCCAAAATTAAGCTTATCTAGGTATTACATGGTAGATAGCATAAAGATCAATAAATTGCGCAACATATAATTTATAGTATTACCTGGAACAATAAAACAATCAGGCACGAGTGCATTAGCTAACTTATTGCCATTGCGCAACCATAAAATAATAAAACTGAAATGGGGCGAGAACGAGAAAATTCATATGGATTCACCTTATTATTTGCTATGTTGCGAAAACTACCTTTAAATATTTATTATATGTTGTTATTTGGTAATTAATTAATAAACTTTGAAAACGATGGGTATAATAAATGAATGGTACAGGTTTTGGTTATGATGATCATAAAATACGTTTCGATAAGTCAAACAAAATTTATAATGAATTTGGTGAGCTTGAAAACCCTTTTTTAAATGATTCAAAAGTAACCAATTCAGTAAATCTTGATCAAACCCTTAATGGTGTGAATCGTGTAAGTACTAGGTCTGACTTGAAATTAGCACTCTTATCTATGCTAACATTAAATGGCAATTTAGCGGATTTGCTATAATTTTAGGATATATTCACCTCAGCAGTGTCTGAGAAAATAACACTCTCACTTGCTCAACAATTCAATTATTTAAAGGAATTACTTAAGAATTATTTTGTAGTGTTACAAAAGTTGGATATTGATTCGAGGTGACTTTGGAAATACGAGACGGCAGACAAAGATTGTTTAACACTCCAAATATTTTTAAACTTCGTTATTCGAAGGATTTAAGCATATAAGCATAAGAAAATATGGCAGCCTCCAAACACCAGAAATCTATAAGGGCTCTCCATGCTTCTTCAAAATATTCTGGCCTATTTTACGGTGGCGAAAATCATAAACATTAAAGAATTCATCGATTTTATTAAACACATTTTAAGATAGCAATATTTATATAACTCTAAACAATTTATAAAACTCATAGAATCTACAAAATTTAAAGAATTAAAAAAGTTCATAAAATTTATTAAATCTATAAAGTTTCATAAATTATTGTGTGAACTTACTGAATTTTTCACCTGCTGCAACCGAAAAAAGTCTGGGGAATCCTATAACAATGCTTAAGCTGGAAAGGTTTTGCTGACAGCCTCACTTGTCATCGGTAAATAGTCTTGGGGCGCACTAGAATATTAAGCTCTCGAGCATTAAGAACGGTTGTTGGAATTTTCACGACACACTGCCTTTTTGGGAGAAAATGCAAGTAGGCTGGGTTTAGAAGCAAATAAATTTTGTAGAAGCTATTTGAACGACGAGAAGGAAAGGACTATGGTTCACTTCCTCTGGTTATGTCCGGTATTAGCACACAGAAGTTCTAGCTAGCAGCATAAATATTAAGGTAAGCTCAAGATGAACAACTTGGCGGATATCGGAAACAGTAAAGTGCGCGATATTTTACGCTGTCGAAATAGCTGGTTCCAGAAAGGGTGAAGGGGATACATTATGTGCCATTACAACTAACCTAAGCTAACCTACTGAATTTTTAGGTTTTATAGAATTCATAGAAATAATAAAATTTATAAGATTAACAGAATTTATTCGATTTATAGAATTCGAAGAATTTATTGAATTTATAAAATTTAAAAATTAAAGAATTTTTAGAGATTTCAAAATTTATTGAATTTATAGAAATTATGAAATTTTTTAAAATAAGTCAAATTTGAGTTTGTAGAATTTATACATATTACTCATTAAATCTATAAAATATAAAGAATATATAAAATTTATAGAATTGATGAAATTTATAAAATATTTATTGGTAACTTACTGAATTTTAAAACTTTATTCATAGAATTTATAGAATTATTAAAGTTCATAGGATTTATCAACATTTTTAAATTCATAAAATGTGTAGAATTTTTAAAATTTATAGAAAGTATGGAAATTTAGGATAAGTTAACTTGGGTTTTTAGAATTTGTACATAGAATTTAAAATTTAAAAAAATTCTGCAATTTATGGAATTAATAGAATTTATAAAATTCATAAAATTTATAGAAATTATCGAGCTTATCAAAATTTTTGAATTTATAATATTTAGGCCCGATTGCATGAACGAGGATAAATGATTAATTCTCTGATTTAGCGTAGTTTGCCTTGTATAAAACAATGCAAACTACGCTAAATTAGAGGATTAATCATTTATCCTCGTTCATACAATCGGACCTTAGAGATTTTGCCATATTTAGAGAATTTATTGGATTTCTAAGATTTATAGAATTTAACAAATTTACGGAACTTTTAAGAACTTAAAATTTATAAGAATTGTAGAATTTAAAGCACTTTCTGATGTTTTAAAATTTAATCATAGAATTTATAGAACTTATAAAATTTGGAGGATTTATAGAATTTAGTTAATTTATAGAAATTATTGAATTTATAGAATTGTTAAAATTTATAAGATTTAGCGAAATTGTTGTATCTTGTGAAACAAGCAAAATTTGAGATTGTAGAATTTATGAAACAGATACACTTGATATGATCAATAGGACTCAAGGAATCTACAAAATTTACAGAATTTATATTATTTATAAAATGTATAGAATTTATAAATTTGATAGAATTTAAAGACTTAATAAAATTTACAAAATTCATAAAATTCAAGAATTTATGGAACTTATTGGATTTATCAATTTTTTTAAATTTACAAAATTTATAGAATTTATAGAATTTAAGAAATTAATTGGAGATTAGAATTTGTAGAACTTACTCTAGGAATAATATAATTCATAGCGTTAGCGAATTTTTATATTTAAAAAATTTATTTAATTACTATAAATTCTAAAAACTTTATAAATTCTATAAAATTTTTAAATTCTAAAAATTGTAAAAGTATTGATATACGAGCATTAATTATAGAAATATGTAATAATTCAAACGAAATACAAACAAATTTTTGGTTTTTGTAAAATTTTAATTTTTAATTTTAACTCAGAGTTTATTAAAAAAAAAATCAATTCCGATAATTCCGGAATCAAAAACATTTAAATTCGAAAATTCCGGAATTACTTTTCCGCCAAAAATTTGATGCCCTACAAATGACTGACAGAAAGATTGACGAATGACATCGCAATAAAATATTTCTATATTTCAATAGTTCTACTTATCCGATTTATAACATAAATGAAAAATAATCTGCATAACTAAATTAAGGATTGCGTTCACATATATAATTTACTGTATTTTTTGTAACGTTTTATAGACCACATTTATCAACTTAAATTCAAAAATCCGCCAAATTTTCGAGCTTTTAAATTTGGCCGAAAAATAATTTTTTGGGATTTTTGGGACCCCAATTAAATATCAAAAAACACAAAATAAAAAATCGTCATCTAAAGGAAGACCCCATTAAGTTTTTGCTAACTATAATATGAAACCCAAAGGTATCTTCATATTTCTATGCGACTTTGAGGAAGTTTTATTTTTGTATGTGAAATATAAACGTACGTTTTATTAGAAATGTTAATATTTTTGAAATTTTTCTGACGTTCTTCTGCCATTCTTGTGCAAAATTGGTAAGCGGCTTTAAGGACTCTATTTTAGTATACGAATAATTATTAAGAAACCATAAATTGTCCAAAAATGCTCCCATCTCTATATGAATGTTAAAATTTAGAAAAATCGTCAAAACGGGGATTTGGGGGCGACATCCAGTGACCTTACGAAGAAAGAAATGAAAGCTCACAAAAGCAATAATGTTGCAGCTGAGCCGTCTACTTTTGCCTTTTCAAATTCTGCTCCTAATAACATTGTGAACAATTTTATTATTAGCACCGGCAGTGGTGGTATTTTACGGTCTGTGGTATCACGTAAACAGATTTTTGTGTCCAGAATTCATCCGGTTGTTACCGAAATAAATATTTGACAATATTTACAAAAAAAATTCAATTTGTCTGATGCAGTGGTTCATCGTTTTTCCCCAAAAGTGAGAGATAATTATAAACAGGATTACTCTTCATTTAAAATAAGTGTTTCAGTATTCTAAAACCAAACTTAGAATCATCCTTTTTTATAGTAATGCCAACACATTTAACAAATGGCAACATAGGTTTTTAAACATCTTCTTAAACAATATGAAGAATAAGCTATACATACTGTTTTATATTCCACCAACTATTTGAAGGTTAAGAAAATTTTTTAATTTATTGATAGCAACATTGCTGCTCTTGACAAGTTGCCTCAAATTATTCTCCTGTCGAAAGTTTGGATCGAGGAGTTTGTACTCGATAATTATAAAATTTTCGGATATACTATTTACGGTAAATGTAGTTTTACGTATAGATCGGGTGGAATTGTTATTTATCTAAATGGTAACATTAAGAATAATACTGTTTCATGCATCATTAACGTTAATTTATAGGTTTCGTATTTGGAACACATCTGTTTTTCTTGGAGAGTTTAATATTATTAGGTCAAGGAACAAATCAAAAATTTATTAGTTTTTGGAGACATGAATATCATCATATAAAATGTTTTCGGCTTTTTATAGACAACATACTATTTGTAATGACATACTCATTATTTTCGATTTGGCAAATCAGAAAAATAATGGAGTCATACACTTTGTATTGACTCTGCGGGAAAGAAAAAGGGGGAGGGGATGAATATTTTCTACTTTTGCTGGTAGATATATTAGGAGTATGACTCCATTATTTTTCTGATTTGCCAAATCGAAAATAACGAGTATGTCATTACAAATAGTATGTTGTCTATAAAAAGCCGAAAACATTTTATATTAAATCAGACAATTTTTAACATCGTGAATATCATCATATATTAAAACTTCCTTAATTTTCAGATTGTTATATATTTTTATGTATGACATCCACTATGTGAATGCCATTGTTCATTTCTCTGTGTAATCTTTTTCATCTAAATTAAAATGTACGTTAAAACCATTAAATATTCAAATAGATTTGTTGAGTTAAACGAATATTGCTGGATCGACGTATATTCCCAAACTAATAAAAAAATTTATGATTGTTTCATTATATGCTTAAAACATTGCATGATTAACTTCAAGATGTGTAGCGAGCACTAAAGAAAATTTGTATTTAGCCTTGGATTTCACCTGCTCTGCTAAAACAAATTAAATTGAAAAATTACTGAAGTTAAAAATTGTCTAAAAATTCTAATAACTCTACTTTGAAAATGCGGCTCAGAACTTTAATTAGGGCTCTTAAACATTATATTTATTTTGCTAAAGCCAAGTTTTATGAAAATAAATTTAGCTCCTCAACAGGTAATATTAAGGATAGCTGGAAAGCAGTCAATGAAATTTTGAACAATGAAAGCAAGAAAGATACGATTGCGGAAATAATGATTTATGATAATTCGGTTCTAAATTTAAAAGAAACTATTTAACCTGATGACCAATTAGGTTCTCATCTTATTTATAATAATTCGGAATTAAAATTTTTCGTTTTCTGGTAAGCTGATTTGTTTGAAATTTTAAACATCATATCTTAGCTCAAACCGACTTGTACATTTCTGGCAAGAAAGTATCAGTTTATATGGTAGATATTTTTTCATACATTGTAAATTGTAGTTTTTCTTCCGGTATTTTTCCTTCCAGACTAAAAGAAGCAGTTGTTATACAAATATTTAAAAAGGCGGTAAAAAAGTATTGTTAATTATAGACCAATTTTATTGCTATCTGTGTTTGGCAAAATTATTGAAAAGCTAGTCCATTTAAGATTTACTAAATTATTAATGAGGATTAGCTTGTTACATACAAAATAGCCAGTACAGGTTTAAGAAATTTAGAAGTACTGAAAACGTTTTACTAGAATTGACAAATTTTGTATGCAAAGATCTGATCAAAGAGAATCGGTTGGCTGTATTTTAGTAAATTTGACAAAAGCAATCGATATGGTAAATCATAATGTCTTACTAAAAAAACTTTCATATGCTCGTTTAATGGTGGTATTTTGCAGTAGTTTCGATCATATTTATCTGAACGGTCTCAGGTTGTTAAAATTAATGATGCTTAGAGTCAAGGTATAACCATTAATGATGACGTTCAACAAGGTTCTGTACTAGGTCCCTTCCTTTTTTTTATTTACCTAAATTCAATTTTTGATATGCCTTCTAATGGAGTAGTGTCATGCTCATTCTACATTATTGACCACTAAAACCAAGGTTATGTTTTTCAAAATTAATGAGGCTACTATTGTAGATCCGATCATTATTTATAGTGATGTGAATTGTAATCATGTTGGTTGTATTGATGATTGTTTTAAAATTGAATTCGTTCAATTTTTCAAATATCTCGGTCTAACCATTGATAATTCGATGCTTTGGAAAACCCACAGTGATACATTTTTTTTTTTATTCGGCATAAGTTATTAGGAAAATGTATTACAAGTGTGTTGCCCCTGTGGTGTCGAAGTTGTCGTATGGATTAGTGTGTTGGAGTGATACTTACTATGCTAGAATTTATCCACTTATTATATTACAAAAACATTATAAGAATTATTCTTAATGCTCCACGATAATCTGCTTCGTGACTTTTATTTCAGTCTTTGGAGATTCTTGAAATTATGAAAGCTTTTTTTTTATTATTAATGTCAATCAATCATATGTCATTACAAGTTACAATTTGAGGAACGGTCAGTTTATTCGTCTCCAGAGATTTATTTATAACGACCAATTTTCAAATTTCATTTTTAATTCTGGTTATGAAAGACTTTAACAACCTCCAGTTGAATTGAGATTTTTGATTAACTTAATAAATTTTCATCTCGCTGGAAAGTATTTTTATTTAGTGACCCAAGTGTGAATGGTTTGATGCATTTTGTATATTGTTTAAATTTTTAGTTTAATTAATTTATTAGTCACCACTGGATAATGACTATCCAAAAATTGTATTTTTATATAAATAAATAAATAAATTTATTGAAAATAGTCAGCCCTGTTGTAAGCCTAATGCAAACATTACCATTGATGATCAGTTAGCTTCGGACGGAACAAATCCAATATCTCAACAATGGCTTTCTGTACTTAGGTATGGATAAAATTCGAGCGCTAGCAGTAACTCTTAGCTAGTTCATAGGTCTCAAACTTGCTTAACCATTTTTAGGGTATGGAAGAAACAAGAAACATAACCGCCGATAATTTCTTCACAAGCAAGGCACTTGTGAAAAAAATACTTAAAATAAAATGTAGTTCTAACTATATGGACTAGCAAAAACAAATTGCCGAAAACAGCAAAAAAATAAGACTGATGAACCGGTTCGCCACATTGCTTTATAAATCTGGCTCTTGCATTTTTACTCTATACAAGTCTAAACTCCAAAAAGGTACTAATTCTAAGTAGAAAATATAAACTTGTGATAGACAAAGTATCAAGTGAGAAACTTTTTGCAATCGTTTAACGCATTTATGAACATACAATTTGTGTGTGACGAAAACGTTTCTTGCGTACTCAATTAAATTTCATAGTACGGTTGATGGTAGAGGTTTATATTGTTTAGTGAGTGGGGACAAAAGGAAGAATAATTCGGATGTGAGTGATACAAATGAGTAGTTTTTGGTTCTATTAGGTGAAATGGCCTAATCGGTAGATTGGCTTGTGTTGTGTGTGAGTCGAGAATTTAAATATCAGGGATTTACCGCGATGAGTTAATGTAGTTTTAATTGTTAATTAAATAAGTATATCGCGAATAATTATTAGTTAACTAAAAAATCCACTGTAATTGATTTATTGATTAAAAATTGATTCGTAAAATTCGTGTATTTGTAAAGTAATTTCTAATTTTAAAAAAGAAAGGTGATCTCTTGTTTTTATTTAAAACAGGGTGTGTCATCATTTAATTTTAATACACATTTTCCATTTCGGATACACCCATAGAAATTGTGATTAAAAAGTGCACTTAAAATTAAAAATTGTATCAATAATTACTTTGTTTCCATCAACGTGAGTTGAACCTGAGCTGGCGTTCTCGGAAGCGGGGTTGAGTTGGATTTTTGTTGGGTTGGTTTGGGCTCGGCGGGGGTACCTCGGTTGAGTTAAGTTGGAGTTCAGAGTGGTGCGGCGAATGAATGTTAAAGCTTTTTGTTATTGACACCATAAAGGGGTATTGCAATACTTGGATGCAAAAATTGAGGATGTAATAAAAAAGTCCTAAATGTATGTAATGTAACTAGCTGTTAATCAGAAACAAAAACTTTTAACTCAACCAGGCTCGCTTTTATTAAGACGTTCGAAGCCTTTCTGAAATTTAGCGTGAACCTTGTTTCAGTTCGGCCTGGAGCTCAGCCTCGTTCATGAAACTATGGTAAATGTTTGAATGGTGTACCATGTTCCCATGAACGAGGTTGAACATAAATGGCTGTCCCGTTTAACCGATGGCCCAATTAACTGGATCCTGCGGTATATTGAATTTGATTGTCAATTATGCATAAAACGTATTAATTATAACAGAAAAACAATCCAAATTATGGGCTCTATTTGAATGAATACTAAGATACCTAATAATATTGCTATTCGACAAATTGTTTCGGAAAAAAAAACGAACATTTTGGAAAATTAATTAGATTATAAGGCAACGCTTCAAATTCTAGAACGAATAGGAGCAAAAACTGAAAAATTGATTTTTTGCAGGTATCCCGCTTTTGTTTGATTCCACAAAGTTATAAATTGATTTATACTCAGGATTTGTTAGGCATGAACGCCTTTAAGCTATTTAATGTATCCAAGATTTAATTTGAACTTTTTTGCATTGGGATTTTTATCAGAATATAGTGACAGGTGATTGATTGTTTTAATTCTGATTTAAGAGGTATTTTCTGGAATCTGGCTATTACTTATATAGTTATAGATTTAGAAATGGAAATTTTATAGAGTTTCAGCGTTCTTTAAGAAGATTTTTATAGATTGGGATTTTAGAATTTTGGGTTTAAAATTATATGTATATTTAGAATTTTAAATACCAAATTTCAGTCTTGTTTAGAGCTTCAGAATGCAGAAAGTTCAGGCATCCAAAGAAGATTTAATTGGTTGGCGGGTTTTGTTGAGCTAGTTTTTTATCATATACAATACTAACAGGACCAAAAATTTAAATTTATGATTTATTATTACTTATTAAATATAAATTATATTTATTTATATTTATTTATTTGTTAGATCGTCTCCGAGCTACAGAACGGTTTCAGAATATAAATAATTTTTTAGTTTTATTTAAATGTAGCAAGTAGAAATAATTAATTAATTTCGATATAGATTTTTAGAAATACGCGGGGAGAACCTTATTCAGCTTCCAGAAACTCCAAGCATCCAGGGGTCAAGTAGTTTAGAATTTGTATTGCCTTGTGGTAAGAATTTAT
This sequence comes from Tipula helvola, assembly GCA_963556165.1. Classification (NCBI taxonomy): domain Eukaryota; kingdom Metazoa; phylum Arthropoda; class Insecta; order Diptera; family Tipulidae; genus Tipula; species Tipula helvola. Next base: position 289,508,242 of record OY744483.1, read on the forward strand.
CATATATATTACTAAAAAAACCATACTGTTATTTATCTAGTGTATCCATTAAATTATTAATAAATAGGAAGATAATAAAGTGATTTGCTTCAGAGATTGGAGAAAGGAATTTCCGAATGGTTATTTAAATAAGCAATTAAAAACGGCCGGAGGAAGTAAGGTGGTGGAAAATATATAAGGAGTAATTAGTAACTTATTGAACTACAAAAGTGAATCCAGAAACTTGCTTCAAATATTAGCCTGGCCAGTTTGCCACCAACAGAAAATCAATCCAATATTCGCAAATCTTCCCAAATCTGATATTGTAAAAAAACAAAATTATTAGTAAGTGTTTTAATTGCGAAAAAATAACGAACGAAAAAAATACGTTTATGGTAAATGCACGCAAAAACAAGATCCGTGGAAGAAACGAAACGAATGAAATGCTGAAAAAATTAATTTTTTTTTTTCAAAATGAAATAAATTATGAAATATACATTTTTAAAATAAAAACGAATTTTAACGTACCCGTCAATATGACGGGTTTCTCAAAAATCTCTTTTCATAAAAAAAAGTCATGTGTTGGCCACACCTCAATTTTTTACTTACATAAAAAGTACAAAGGTTTATGATAAAATTGTGTACTTATTAACACGATGTTTTTCGTAAACCAAACATTAGCATGGATAAATTACATAACAACGAATTGAGTCGATTAGATGCAAAGTGCGATAACTACAATATAAATGATTTCTTGTAAAACTGAAAAAAGTTATGGTGACCAGAGCTTAGAACGAAGCTCAATTTTTATTTGTTGAACAGTTCGGGCAATGTCATACTACTCTTTTTAAAGCAACTTGATGATTGTACTCAACCTAGTTTGGGTTCTAGAGCCCTTTTAAAATTGTAAATAGCGAGTTTTGACACTTAATATCATAATAATTGGTAAATTGGTGACCGAATAGCAAAAAAAATTTGTAATTAATTTAATATGTTTTAGGGGTATAATTACCACTATTATGGTTCTCACCACACCGAGAAATACTATGCAAATGTGACTTGATTTGTATGAAGTTTTTTGGTGAGGTGAGAACCATAATAGGGGCATAAAGAGTTTTGCATTAACTCCTATTTTGCTAAAACATAAGGTAAATAACTAGTTTTGCAATTTTTTATTATTTAGTAATGTAGCCCTTGCAAATACGAATCAAACGACATATCGCATGCAAAAATTTTAAAAAATGTAGTTATCGCACTTTGCATCTAATCGACTCTAGGGAAATATTATGGTTCGGTTCATATAACCAAAAGCAAATTTTAACTTTTTTGTTTTTTTTTCTAGAAATTAATTACTGTCAAGAAGGATCATAGATATGGTATGAGTTGTTTGTTCCATCTTCTGTATAATAAATAAAAAAAATTCCAGTTAAAACGTTCTCAACATAATGATGTTTTGTAAACAAAATCAGCTAATGCAGGTATTTTGTTTTTTTGGATTCCTAACATTGTTAAGATCTACAAACATTTTTTATAATTTAAATTCTTTTTAAAATATTAAACAACAAAATAAATTATAAATTGTGGTAGAAAAAGTGTTGATATAATTTGAAGAAAAAAGGGCAAAGCATTTAATTTCAGGTGATGCAAAAACAAAATCTTTTGGTTCCACTGAAAGTTATATTTTTATAAATTATTTTGTTTTAGTATTGGTATATGAGCCACCTTGGTACATAGGATAAAAAGTAGTACACTAATGTTTATTACTACTAGTGATTGGTTGCCGCAGTATGATACAATCTTAAGTTCAAAATAATAGTTTTGAAAAATGTTTGAAGTAACTTAGGCTTAAGTAAATTTTATATAGAGATTCGAAAAAATTTCAAATTTTCTGCGTTCGTTTTACCCCGCGACCTTCAAATATATATTTTTTAATAAACCGCTATAGCTTTTCATCAATCATCTTGTTTTCGTATCAACACGAAATGGGTATTTTGATTGCTCTTTTGCAAGAATCCCAATAGCCTTGTTAAAGTTTATCGATGTACATTTTAATGATGATTAAGTTTAGATGTTATTAAAACACCAGAATATTTTTTTGGTGTCGAAAGATAAATTTTTTTATACTCTCAAGCGAAGAAAACTTATTAACACCAATAAATTTTCAAGATTTTCTTATACATAAACTAGTAACATAATGTAAAAAATATAAAAATATGATGTTAATGTAAAAATGTTCCTGACATATCAATTACAATAAATTATCCTATATGCAATGATAAAATAGAACTGCATAATATTTTACTTAAAAGCACTAACCAAGTTTATATAAATCATTTTACTTTATCAAGGTTAAAGCTTCGTTCGTTGTAACCATAATACTTATTACAAATATTGTCTGCAGGCAAAATTGTGATTTTTGTGAATGAAATTGATTCATATAAATCAAATCATAAATTCGTTTAAATATTATTGAAATTCTGTGAATTGCTTTTCACAATATTACGATAAAAACTTTCATGCAATGACTGTTTTATCGACGAACTTTGTTAAAACACTTTACAAGATTATTAATACCAACTTTATGTACTTTAAACTAATTTCCGGGAAAGTTTTGGAAAATTTTCAATTCAACAAAATTGTCTAGCTATTTAATGGATTACTTATTTTCTTTAGATTACATTCTAGCTTATTTGTATATTTTAATGTATACATTAGCAGATTACATTAAAATGACTGAAAAACTTCTGGCAATTTATAGTCTGGTAATTTATTTATTTTTATTTGTTTTTCTAAATGGAAAATTATAGGAACATAGAAAAGCATCGCGGATTCTCGTTTTCAACAAAAAAAAAGTTATCAGCTCACTCCACCATGGTTACCAAGATATCATTTATAACAGAATACAATATACCACGCCATAATACTCTAAAACAACTAAAAGCAATTTTCATAAAATATTAAAAAAAATTTAATTTAAAATTCTATTTGTTTGTATATATACATTTGACCCGCCGTAACAGCTATAATTTTCCCAACCCTACAGATGTAATCTAGCGCAAATAAATAACAAATAAAAACACACATTGCCTAGTTTCCACGGGTGGTCGTATGCCTCGAGTAAACCAAAAATATTATTTCTGGTATAAGATTGTGTATATCTGGAAAACAATAAACAGCCCGATTAACCATATAAACATAGAGGATAGTATACAGAACAATTTTTGCTAATATTTATATGCTTAAAAGTCGTGAACATCCTAACCTATATATAATAAGCATTAATTAGAATTTTATTTCAAGATATAAAAACTTACAGAATGTATACGTAAGGTATACCCTTGCCAAATACTCGTATATACATAATGTAATAAACACACTAAGAGTGTCTGCGGTATATTATTTATTATGCTATTTGTCACGTAGTTTATGAAGGTAGATACCATGTTTATCTACCTAACCAGAATTAAATAGATTTCATGCGGAACCACTAGCAATAATAATATTTTTTCACCAGTTTTGAAAAGCATTTAAAGTTTATTACGTTTGTTATTTTATTATTTACCAGAATCGGTTAAATAAAACATTTTCTCAAGTTTTATTTTGGTGATATAGGGTTGAAGTCTGGGAAATTAGAAAATAATATTGTGTGAAACACTGGAAAATTTAGAACATTCAAATACTGGGCAAGTTATATCCTTTTACTTGCATTTACGATTATACATTATTTGAACTCCTTCCGCTCCAAAAATTGATTTTCGCGAAACAATCGTTGAATGATAGGACAAAAGAGGCGCTTAAGAGTTTGGAAAATACCTTTTAGCTATTATGGAGATTGGTGCACTACGAAAGGTGGTGGAAAAAGCGATATTTCAGTATGTGATAAACGATTTTAAGTAATGTGGAATCTAATAAACTGTTACTGTATGGGGCAGTTGATAGTTGAAAGAAACAGAAAGCTACAAATCAAGGTCGGAAAAAGGGGTAATACATCAATGAGGTGCCGAAAGGTCCAAAATGCCGATGTTTAAAATTTGGTAACAAAGCGCCGGATTATCTAGATCGACCGCAGCAGTTGGAACCTCAGACGGAAACGTTAGAGGAATAAATATCCATTAATAACGAAACAAACAAAAACATGCGGCACACTCACAAGTTGAAATAAATGTTCACGTAATAGAAGCACTAATTGATACGGGAAATAATGTAACTCTCTTATTAGAAGACATGTATACATCGGTTCTCCAGAATTTGAAAATAAGTAAACAAAATTGCGAGGAATTGGAGATAGTTCAATAGAAACTATGGGATACTTAGTGGCTAAGGTATTTATCAACTGTGAGGAATTCAGTGGCAAAATTCATGCACTTCCAGAACAATCAATTGAAGTAAGTTGTATAATTGGTACATATTTATTATAAAGAAGTGGTACCATCATAGGCGACAATGGTATCATGGTCAAGAAACTATAGATAGGTGATAATTTTTTATATCAATTGGAACATGATAAAAACGAGAACTTTGAAGTGCACAACGAGGTGTATGGAAACAAATTGAGAACCTAATCGTGAATTACAGCCAACACTGAAAGATAGAATCACCCGTATCGATGAAATTGATACTTTGTTCTAGTCGATAAGAAGGACGGACGTAGGTAAAAGGCGATTAAATAGAGAAGTTGTAATGGACCGCTATCCGCTTCCATTAAAAGAAGATCAAATTGATCAACTCTGCCGCCCCGGTGGCACAGCGTTCCGGGTTTGATTCCCGGCGGGTTATGAAAAAATTGCGGCTTGTTAATGTATGATCATTGAATTAATCATTCATTATCCGTTAAAAAAAATAAAACTGATTGGGAAACTTCATAATTAAGCGACCAAACCCCCCTCTAAGGGATATAGCGCCAACGGAAAAAAGAAAAAAAATTGATTAACTGCATTCGTCAGAAGCTTTCTCAACGCTGGATTTGCAAAATGGATTTTTCCACGTGCCGATAGAAGAAGCAAGCCGAAAATATACTGCTTTTGTGACGTATATGGGACACTACGAGCTCAACAGAGATCCTTTTGGATTATATACTGCCCCAGCCGTTTTCCAAAAATACATAAATTTCGTGTTTTGTAGCTAAATACAAAACAAAACAATAATCATTTACATGGATGGTGTAATTGTGCCAGCAAAAGATGATGAGGAAAGCATGGAAATAGTGAAAAGCGTGCTGCAGGTCGTTGGAGAGAGTATGGTCTCAAATTTAAATGGAGAAAGTGCAAATGGCTGTGTAATGAGATCGAGTTTTTAGGATATATTGTTTCGAATGGTAAAGTCAAGCCATCACCAGCAAAAGTTCACACAGTCGAAAATTTGCCAGTTCCAACAAATATCAAATCAGTTCAAAGTTTTCTTGAACTAACTGGATATTTTCGAAAATTGAATTATTTTATCAACCGCGGATTATTGTTTAAAGACGATGATAAGGGTGGTCAGCTGATCTGCGTCTCAAAGACTCTACAAGGCGAGATTATCACGAAAATTCATAGAATCGGATATTTTGGTACCAAAAAAATGTACGAAATTGTAGAGAGGGATTATTACATTCCAGGAAAATATGAGAAATGTCAGAAGATACGTGACAATTGTATTGAGTGTATACTCGCCGGTCGTAAATCTGGAAGGCATGAGGGGTTTTTAGTTTTTACACCACATCCATAGAGGAGATTTTTTAAAAATTGGAAATTCAGGGGGGCGATATTTGGAAACCCGATGTGTTTTGTGACGGATCGTGGTTGGTGCGGCATGTACCTCAAACCACTTTGTTGAATATTGTAAAATGAACAATTTTCACCATACTCTAATAAAAAAGGGAATGCCAAGGGGGAATGAGCAGTTCAAACGAGTACATTCGGTCCAGGTGAATGGTACCAGTACGTTAGAAGTAAACAAAGGTTACTAAATTGCACTTGGTGAAGGAGTATCGGGCGAACACCATTTCAAGTAATGTTTGGTATTAAAATGTTTAACCCAGAAGATATCGCAATTGCCGAAATCCATATCGGAGGAGATGTTGGGCCAGTTTATAGTTGAGAGAGAAATCGGCCGCAGCGAAGTACGACGCGAAATTTTGAAAATACAAGAAGAGAACCAGAAAAACTTTATTAGGAAGCGAAAGAAAGCGGTAGAATACTAGCTTGGGGAAATGGTTGCTATCAAGCTAAGTCCGAAGTTTATGGGCCCGTATAAAATTGTCAACATATACCCTAACGAAAAATAAAAAGTCGAGAAAATCGGGAATCACGAAGGCCCAATAATCACGACTAGTTGTGCAGGGTTCATGAAACCATGTAGATAACCGAAAAGTATTTTCGACACGGTCGGAAGTGAATCCGAAGTAGACGATGAAGGAGGAAAGAGAGGTGGTATTAAAGAATAATTCCCAACGAAGACTTACCACAGGCGAGTTAAAGACGCAGTATTTACACTAAAGACGAAATACTTACCCAAGAGAAAGATGCAGTATTTACCATTAACGAATGAATGTTTGGTTTGGTGAACTAAAACAGACGCTTTCTGAGAAAAGTGTCGTTGAAATCAAATTTTTCCAAAATTTTTCATATGCGTGGTAGTTTGTACATCAGTAAATTTTATTGCAGTTTTACAAAATGTATTTGTCGTTATAGATAACAATATTGAATTTCAAACAGTCACTCCCAAATTATTATTTTTGATGCAGAGTGCCACCTGAATATTTCATTTTGCTCATAAATTGCCAGTACAATATGTAGATATACTGTAGTTCTAAAGACCTCTGTGATTATCGGTAAATAACCCTACTAAAGGTGAATTTTTAGTGTGTAACAGATTTACAAATAAGGGAATCATTCCTTGAATTCAAAAATATTGTATCGCATCAGAATCCCCACATAAAGTTTCCTACTTTTACTTGTGATTGTCCTTCAAAACTTTACCTACTTTTTTTTGGATTAAAGGAATTTCGTAAAATCAATAACCCATTCTCTGAAGGTCTTGCAAATATCTTTGGGATATATAACTGAGTAACACTTAATAACATTCAACTTAGCGTCAACCATAAATCACCACGGAACATTATGCAACACAGAATCAGTTCTCTAATAATTTCGAAAGTTGCAAAATATATGTGACATCAAGCAACTATAAAACTGGAATATATTAAAAAAATGAGAAGCCAAGCTACATATACAAAAAAATCTCACTCTGAAAAATTTTGAAACTACTCAAATAATCTGGTAACCTCGAACGTTTTGAAAGTTCTGGAAAATTTCGTTCTGCTAGAAAAATTTTTACATATGGTACACCAAAGTCAAACAACCTACAGCAATATTCAAAAATGTTTAACCTTTATTGGCTAACCCTAATATACGTGATTCTAAGAAAAATCTAAATTCCGAAAAATTCCCAAAATATGAAGATAATTCGTAAATAATCTTTTGAACATCCCCAAAATCGGAATTTCCTAGACCCCAGTACCATTACCTTTCACTGACCATTAAATATGTTTTTTCGTGCAGAAACAAAATTTTACTTAACGGAAAAATGCATAAAATTTGTACTACCTGTGGACAGCACACATTTCGTAAATAAACATTGAAGCTTCATGTACGTTGACATTTCTACCATTATAACTGTTATGAATTTGTCGACAAACCATATCGAAACATTTTTAGGATTATAGGGCGAAACAAATTGATTCAATAACTTTTCCCTAAACAGGGAATCATTTTAATTCTCTGTTTACCATTCTCTTTCACCACCTAATATTTCGGAAGCTAGCTCATCGATGCGCCGCAAAAGATTCAATCCTAGAGCAGTTGCTAAGTTATTGCAGATATATAATAATTGGTCTAATCAAACTTTGGTAGCAAATCCTTTTAACATTACTGCATATTTGTTGTGTGGCCTTTCGAAATTCGGCCTTTCGACACAATCGCCCTTTCGACATTCGGCCTTTCGACACATTCGGCCTTTCGACATTCGGCCTTTCGACACATTCGGCCTGTCAACAATTCGGCTTTTCGACATTCGGCCTTTCGACACATTCGGCCTTTCAACCCATTTGGCTTTTCGACATTCGGCCTTTCGTCATTCGGCCTTTCAACATCGAACGCATCAGACTAATATGCCTCTAGTTTGTTGGGACTACTGAATTTATCTTTTTCTTAAGTAGTGGATATATTCTGGCAGTTTTCTAACATTTAGGGAATGTTTTGTTATTTAGTAAATGATTAAATATTGAACATAATTCACTAATAATTTTTTCGGGTAAATGTTTCAACAAAATATTTGGTATTTCATATAGTCCGTACGATTTTTTAGAATTTCCTGCTCTTAAGATATCTTTTATTTCTGCAGCCGTGACACAATAATTTTCTGTTCTATTATCTGTTACTGCGTTCGCTTTATTTGTGTTAAATGTACATTTGGTTTTATTTGTGTAACATTCCATATTGTTTCCTTTGTTCCGCCGAATTCAGGTTGGTATCTTTAAATTGTCTTCTCGACATATTCCGGTATAGGTTTGTATTACGGTTTAACTCGTTTTGTGTTGTCATTGTTTGCCTCCTCATTTTTTGTTCCATTGTTTTTACTTTATTTATTCAGCATTTCGACAATCCCGTTATTTTATCTTCATGCAGTGTCATTGTACCTAACATGATTACTACAATTATAACTTATTTTAACGATATGGTTGTGCTCCACTATGGGCAACAGCACCCATATTTTTATTCAACTCTGGTAAGTCACTGTCTTTTTTCACTACACTTAGGAATCATTAAGATTCTAATTAATTAAATTTTATAATCACTATTTTATAATTAATCCTCTGTAATTCTCCGTTACCTTAATTTATTTTATTTTTCTTATTTTTTCACAGTGACTCTATCCACCTCTATATCCACCAGATCAACGATGTTAACGATGTGATAGTGTAAGTACTCGTATATACCTATATATGTATATTAACAATTCTCAAAATTTTTACGAAATTCACGAACAATTAAAATTTGCATTTACTGGACGATTATTAATAAAAATTAATTTTCAACAAACTTTAAATAAACGTTAATTTTTTAATTAATTTTCAAAATTTGGAAGAATTCCTGTTTGATAATTTTCAGAATTCTTCTATTATTGCTAATATTGCCAATTTCGAATCAATTTGAAAATTACTTAGGTTAGATATTTTTTAGGTATCCAAATTTTTTAAAATTTTATATTAATACTGTTAAAAAATTCTCCTTTCATATTTAAATTGTTAACCTTTAAAAAAATGCTAATTTACTAATTAGTGCTAGGATTTATTAGCATTTGAAATAAGCCAAAAGTAAAATATAGTAAAGTCTGACTAGAGTTTCAACAGTTCGTAAATACTAAATTTTTAAAATAAAATAAATTCTTTGCTTAACTTTCCCTATTTATCTCAAAAAATTCCCAGAAATTTCTTCAAATTTGGTAAACATCATATTAAATAATATCATTTTGTAAATTTGGTAGAGTTTAACTTAAATTAATTCCCAATTTATTTACTTTAATTTAAATTAATTAATTCGTGTACAAAAAAAAAATTCTTCAAATTCTTAATTAAAATTCAAAACAATCCAAAAATATTGGTAAACGAATTAAAAAAAAAAAAAGTAAAAGAAATGTTTTGATAAATTTTATGTTTAACAATTATTAAATAGAGAATAACTCAACACCTTCTTTTACAATTTTCGATGTTTCCAGTAGTATAATAAAATGCTATTTCCAAATATTTTAAGTATTAAGATTTATTTATTTTTTTGTATATTATTAACCATAAATCTCAATAGTTTCTAAAATTTTAATTAAATTTTAAAAAATGAATGAGGAGGAAATTTAGATTTTAATTCTAATTAACCTTAAAAATTTTAAATTATAATACATATGAATTTTAAGCCTAAAGCCCAATTCTTTAAAAAATAACGCATTTTGTAAAGGTGATAACTAGCAGACGAAAAGAGAATCAAAAGCAATGCTAGGCAATTTGATTAAAAAACAAGGTTTGCCAGTTTCCACGTTTCCACATTACCTCATATATTCAATGCACCATAAAATGCATTGAAATTTTTATGAAATTTGTGAAAATTCGCAAAAATTGAAAATGGTTAGTTTAATTTCCTAAAATTCAATCAATTAGTTTTAAAACTTTCTACTGAATTTAAGAAAATGAATGAAGCACGGAATTTTTAATAATTTTCAAAAATCTAAACTTTTAGGAATGTACTTCTCAATAATTTTAAACAGACCGAGTAAAATTTATTGAAATATAATTTAAAGCAATAATATAAAGAAAGGAAATATAAAAAAAAATCAGAATGTTTCCAAAATTACAAATTTTTGTAATTATAGGTTATGTTGCTCATATGCTTTCAGCAAAATAAAATTATACAAAATAGAACGAAATAACAGAAAAGCACTTCTCGAAAATACGTATTTGTAGTTCTGAACTTGTGTCCAGTAGCCAGACCGTGATGATCGTTTTGGTGTTTTCCATAGTCGGGCTTATCAACTCTAGTTCTCTTACAATTTTTAATTATTAACTTTATAAAGTTAATTAAAACATAATTAGAAATTTACTAAATTTTTAAAATTTCTTGATAACTTCAATAGTAACATTTGAAGCATTTGCCAACATTTTTAAATTCAGACATTCTGTAATTACTTTAATTTTCAAAAAAAAAAAAAAAAAACACACACAAACTAAAAGCCAGGGCTTGTCAGATTTAAATCACTTTAATAAATTGAGCGATCAATATTTTAAATTATTAATGAATTGAACAATTATTTATAAATTAATAATGTTTTTATAACAACGTTCATATTATATACCTGCTCGCACACTGTTCTACTGCGCTTCATGTGCCAATTCTTTAAATATAATTTCTAAACAATTGCAAAATTATCGAATGCGTGGTAATTTGGAACAAATTTCAAAACTTCATTTTACATACATAATTTGACTTTGACTCAAACGTTATGTTTTAAAATCGATGATATAAATGGCTTTGAAACAAATATTTTTATGTCATTTTTAATTTCACCTAAATTTTTTATGGATAAGAAGAATAATCAGTGTATTGACTAAAGAATAAAAAGGCCTATTTTAGGCTTATTTTATTTGACCATTTGCAAAAAAATTGCTTGGATCCAATACCATTTTGGTATCCGTGAATACCCACTGTGTACTTGGTTTTCAAAAATCCAATAGTATTTTTTAGCAGGGACGCGATTCCGAAATGAATACCAATTTTGAATTTGGCAAATAAAATAGGCCTTTTATTTGCCAAATTCAAAATTGGTATTCATTTCGGAATCGCGTCCCTGCTAAAAAATACTATTGGATTTTTGAAAGCAAAGTACACATCGGGTATTCACGAATACCAAAATGGTATTGGATACAAGCAATTTTTTTGCAAATGGTCAAATAAAATAGGCCTAAAGAGTATTGCGAAACACACCGAAAAACACCGAAACACACCGAAATTTATAAAATTATTTGGCATTTTACCTTTTCCATTAATTTCATATTGAAATTTATTGGCGATTACACTCCTGATTTATTTTTCAAAATAAAGTAAATATTTAAGACGTACCTATAGAATCAAAGACGAGTCAAAAATGAGTTTGATTAAACGGAAACGCCAAAAAGTAAACTGGAAACGAAATATTGAAGAAATTAGGGCTACTTTTAATTTATTTCGTAGATGGTTTTAGATATTCTACAAAAGATAATGCCAGCTTATCCTGAATGTAATCATAAAACGTGGGCTTATTATAACTGTAGAACTCTAAAATTATTAGATATTTATGTACAACTTTTTCATATGAAGTTTTACAGCTCAACGGATAAATTAATTCAAGACACTTTCATCATTGCACGATTAATTCTACCAAACGTTTAAGACAAGTAAGTCAATAATTGACGCCAAAATTAACTCATATAGAATGTTACATTCGTTACCAACTAAATCAAAAAGTAGCGATATGCCAAAACTGGTTTTTAAAAATATTGTGCATGGCCACACGTCAATTAAGTTGGGTGATGCCAAAAATTCTTCGAAACATAATAACAACAACAACATATTGTCGTTCACGAACCCGGAAAATGTAAATGGCGTCCGAATTAAAGATAAGCTTAATGTACAAATTAAACCAATTATGCTCTTGAAGCGCCAACTTATCTTATCATCTTGTTTCCGGATGATTTTACGAACTGCTTCAAGAAGGAAAAAAGGACATGATAACTTTATCGTTTAATTGTTGAAAAATCTGATACTACCGAAACTACCAGATAGTGCAGGGTTCCTCTAAATGTAAACTTATACCAAATAATATTTGTTCCTATAATTGGACTGAAGACGAATATGGAAAGGGATCTAATTAAACTGCATCGGCGATATTTGACTGTTTAAATAAATTGGATATTGTGACATGTGATGTAGATTTTTATCTACTGAAGAACGTTCGCGAAATTGAACTAATTCTCCCTATTACTGGTCACCCGTTTTTACCAGCGCACAGAATATTTGGCTAAATAGAAAAAAATCAGCCTTATAGGAGTAATCATAGAACCGAAAGACTACATTAACCTTTTCGAGGAATCTGCTAGGATTAACTCATTTAGGAAAAGGGTGTAAATTGTATGATTATACCTGGCATTTCAATTTAATAAAATTTTAAAGAAGAATAATCAAACATATTTTGTTTAGAAGGCCGATTTAAAATGTACAATGCGCGATTGTTTATTTAATTTAATACATCATATGGATTTTGAAATTTGTTATATGATTGTCAAACCCAAAAACGGTACGATGAAGTAAATATCAGTGCTGTACAAAAAAACAAATCCGACATTAGATAAAGTTCCGGAAATCACTATCATCTATAAATTGACAAAACAAACATGAACCATTTGCAATAGCGGATGTCAGCCAAATCAACCAATGTCAAACACGTCCATTCATCAAATCTGCAACGGCAATATACGGGAAATCAATCATATCCGGGCTGTAATATTTATCATTTGCGTCGGGACTGTTGGCATGTAAAGCCTGGGTGTAATGTTTGTGATAAGTTCGGTCATATTACTGCAGTCCGTTTGTCTCGCTATGCGAGCCTAATTTTAGTTTTCTTCAAAATTATTTTTCAAGTCAATACGGGTGGGTGATTCGTGCTCGTTGATTGGACTGGATAAATATAAGCAGTTGAGATGATCCCAGTATACAATCCAACAAAAAAAAAAAAAAATCATCAAAGGGTAGAACTTACATATATCAAACTGAAAGGCGTTGTTGATATCATCATTTCGCTAGCGACTCAAATATTTAATGGTAGCCGTCTGACTAGGCTAGAATGAAACATTAAATTTCGATATTTCTTATTATCCAAAAAATAAAAGATTTCAATTCTAAATGTTGCATTAATTTTGTTTTAGATTATTTAAGTATCGAGTTACCAAATTGTTTGCCGACTATATAAATTTATTTTCACACCCGAAATTTGTCAAACCTTATAACATATCTTTTTCGTACGTGAAACAAGTTCGAGAGGATATTGATAGGCTGTTCGAGCAAAATCTGTTAAAATCAGTGATGTTTGGTCGACGGGCTACACCAATTGTCGACATTCCGAAACTAAATTGCAAAATTCGAATTGGCGGTGATTTTAAATTTCGTTATTCGATTCGGTAAATCGAAGAATTTTTACACAAATTACAAGGCGGCAGATTTTTTATAACAGTTGATTTAACCGACGCATATCTGAATCTAATTATCAGACGAGTCAAGGAAACGAATAGTAAACAATACACTTTTTGGGCTATTCAATTACGAAAGATTACCTTTCGGTGTGGCCGACGCCCGTGGAATTTTCAAATGGTTCATGGAGGCAGTTGTCGCAGGAGTACTGAATCTACGGAGTGACTTAAATTAACCAATATTTATCGGGTCGAAGTTTTGAATTTTTCACGGATCATCAACTATTACCGACACTTTTTAACCGGAATAAAACTTACCCGTCATAACCTTACACCACCTGCAAATATTAGCTATTCTTTTGCAAGGATATATTTACACTTTTTCAACCTGATAAAATGGTGGTGAACACGAATCAAAATTACATGGAAATCAGCCAGAATTTTGCAGTAATCGCAAAATTAATAAAAAAAAAATTTACAACAGAAAATCAATTCTGATCGAATATTCCCTATTTTATTCAAAACGGATGGCCAGAAACGCGCTCAAAATAGAAGAAAGCTGAAAAGATCACCGGAAACCATTAACAATGGACTAAAGCTAGTATGTAATGAGTTCGAGCTATTTTGCAAGCTAAAATCAATCAGCCATTTGATGGCCGCACCGTTTTATTCAGCTACAATCGGTTAAACTGAGCATTTTATTGGAACACTCAAAACGTCAGTTATCAAAATAATGTCGGAGGAGAAAATCAGTCAGTTGGCTTTGCTGAAATTTTTATGAACGTATCGATCAACCCCTGATCAACTGAACTACTTCATGGGATACAATCTTAATATTTAATAGCCGTTCTCCTGCCGAGCGCGTAGCATTAATTAAATCATCAGTTGTTGTTCGAATTTCAGCTCCAAAAATTGATTGAATGATGTGTTCACGCTCTATCATTTCCTCAGGAATTTCGACTAAATCAGGATCAGCTTCTTCCAGATCATTTCGAAATTTGCCATCGCCCAATTGCAAAATCCATTTGTTGAACTCTCGTTGTTCTAATGCTCGCATGTTGGTGATGAGAGTTCGCTATTGACATGCCACCACAAAAGAGAACATTTTTCACGTGCATTTCGATGACATACGCATTCTTTTCTCTGGGAACAACAGTTGATGTTTGTCGAAACTCACCGCCAAGGATTAAAAGCTTTCCACCGAAAGGACAAGTATTATTCATGATTCCTCGCAAAAACAAATCAATCACTCGAAGAGAATGCGAAGAAAGCATCGAAGCCTCATCGATGATGAGCATAGCAGCTTCTCGTAATTTAATGGATTCCTGCTAGGGGATTTTCATGGATGACACCGATGTTTCGTTAGCAGAAGGTGGGATTTGAAAACCACTGTGGGCAGTTCGACCACCAACCAATAAATCCGTAGCGATTCCTGTCCTGGCAAAAACATGAACAACTTGACTCTGGCCTCTTACATAACTCATCAAAGTGTCATAAAGATAAGTTTTTCCCGAACCGCCATAGGACCGCCGAGGAAGAAAAATCGCAACTCAACCATTGAATCATCAATTGCAGCAGCAATCTCTTCGAAAATGGCACGCTGCTTTGGGTTAAAAGTGGCGATCAAGATTGTGGCCATTTGAGCTTGCTCTTTGACATCGAAAACATGTTCGACGTTCTGAATCGGTCCTGGTTCAGGAAGGCGAAAATCTGTGCATTTCAACCTATTCATGCGCAAAATAACCTGAATATCTTGAAGAAATTTCTATTCAGCGGTTATGTGAGAGAAATGCATGATGTATAGTCGGAGATTAAATACTCCTTGAATTGCGCGAAAAGCGTAAGAGGATTTTTTTGCGAATTGAAGACACAAATCAAAGCAAATGTTGGGCGAATTTGATACGGCATGCACACATACCTTCCTTCATCCAAACATCGTTCCCATTCGCCATCATCCTCAAGAAGGTTCATGGCTCGTGCTGTATCGTTGAAGGTTTCAAAAATCACTGAAACAACGGTCTAAAGATCGGCAAAACTTTGAGCTCCACGAATGTGTTGTAACAGCAGTCTCAAATAAAAGCGCTCGCGATCTTACGGACTGACAGTCCATGCGATCGATCGTTCATTGGATTTTCGAGCAGTTGCCAAATTGCTGCAGGAGCACAAACATAACGTGCATCGAGAGATTGCTTAATTTTATTATGAACAATCGGTCCTTTTGCACTTAATTTAACTGAAACACAATCATATAATTTATATATATTTGAAAATGTACTTCAGTGCCTGAACAGTTTGGCAGGATTCGAGGTTAATGTGACAATTGAATTAAAATGTTAAAAGCTTGTATGGAAACTTAAAATGTTGAGGTTAATGAGAGGTTGTACATCGTTGCGTGGGTTAACTCGAAAATCACGTTCAAATGGAGGTTGTCCGTTGGCAGAGTGAAAAATCATTGCGACCTCGTTAACTGTTGGAAGATCGTATTATTTTCGCAGCGAAATGCCATATTGATAACGGGAAGTGTTCGATTGTCGGCTGTTGCTGCTTGTTCTTACTCCCGCTCAACCTCACCTAGATTTCGGTAGACTTTCGCATAGATATTTTGCTCTCGAATCATCTCAACCAAAGCGCTGAAAATAGTTGCATACAGTCGCGAATTAGCAGGATGATTCATTCGATCTTGATTCGCCCTAGCTAAGTCGATAACATATAGTTGAGCATATTGACATTATTCACCTTCAGGTGGATGCATGTGGCCAGTACGATGATAGATCTGACCGTGAACGCGAAAAATATAAGGGCCTCTTCCTTGAAATTGATGAATTTGTGCACCCATTGAAGCAAATGTCAGCATAGAGTTTTACTTTCGAATGTTATCGTGAAAGGCTTGAAAATGTGGGTGATGAGGATTATTGAGCAGCTCATGAAGAAGAAACGGAAATTGTCGCATGTGCTGGCCGTTAGTTTGAAGCAATACAGTTCCTTTGTGGCAAAAAAATTTGAATTTTCCGTCCGACGATTTTTCAACACTAAAATTGAGAGAAGGGCAATGTCGAAATTCAACATCCATTACACAGTATACAGTACTAGCTATTTGTATTGAATTGTTTTTACATAAACAACAAGAAATTTATATACGAAATATTTTGATATATATGAACCACCTCAGATTGTGTACCAATTCATTAATCTAATGGCACTCATTTTGATGTTGTTAAATCCATAAGATTTGCCTATTCACATCTTAGTTGTATGATACAGAAAGAGGAAAACTGATTATAGTAATCTTAGGCTGCCTCTTAGAATCGCTAAATAAGATTCCAGAACAAGTATAAAATAATTATTAATAAATCCAAAGCATACAAAATATCGTGCTAAATACGATAATATTCAGATCTCGCTCGAACCACTAAAATAAAATATTTTATAAAATTATCAATTTACCAAAAAAACGGCTAATGGAAATTTATTTCTATATCTGTTAAAAGCTTTTGAACGTATATTTGGGCGCAGGTGAATTTTTTCCCATTATGGTGCTGTCGCTATATCATTTTACACAGAAATTCAAATTACAAAATAAAACAAACAAAGAGAATTTTTAATGTCAATAATGCAATCTCCACTTTAAAGTAATAAATTGCAGCATCAGAGTACAGAAAAAATCTTTCTAAAATTTTAGTATTTTAAAGTAGAACACATATACCAACCAATAGCTAACGGCAGTTAAGTCTTTACTCTTCATTTCCAACACCTATAAGTTGTTGCTTTTAACTTTCTAATTTATTTCCAAAAAAAAAAAAATTTCAGTTTTTGTTTAAACATTTTAAAAGCATATTGAAATGTTATTTGTATGACAATCAGACAAATCAATTTGTTACAATGTCGTCTATACTGATTTTAAGCTCCAGTGAAAATCTATATAAAATATACGATTTGTTTAGAAATATAGACGTATTCTTACTGGCGTCAAACTACATTAAACATTTTCAATTACACTTGAATGAAATATATAAAAACAGAGGTTGGTTTGGTAAAATGTTCCGTGAACTAAAATTATATCGAAAAAATGTCATTTGCTTGAAATACTTCAAAATTATAGCGAAATACAAGCTGTTAGTTGAAATTGTAGAGATTGCAGAAGCGGTAAAATGACAATCTTTTAAGGTTTTCACGACACTTTAAATATAAATCAAATGTGGAAATTATAAATATTTTAAATTATTTCACTTTTATCGACTTCTGTATGTCTGACTACTTTGAAAAAATTGCTATTGCGGTTGCAGCATCAATAGATTTTTACTATTCATATTAACACTATGACCAATTAAAATTTCATGCATCGTTTACCTTATTCTCGTCTTTACAAATAAGCTTTTATTCTTTCTGTGCATAATTTTTTTTTTGTAGCTTTAAAACAATTGACCGTAAGCAAGATTGGAAATTTTTATACGAAACGACACAAATATTATTTAATAAATATTTATGCAAGCGATATCGTTTCTATTGAAAATAATAAAATGAGCAAAATATTCGATACGTGTATGTACTTTGTATGTTACGTTATTCAAATATTGAATGGAAAAAGCACAATAAAAATACAAAAGCTCAGAACGCGTTCAGGAATTTTATTGAACAAGAAAACTATTTTACACAAAGTTTTATATGTATCTATAGGAAAAACGTTTTATTGCATGCATGCAGTATTTTCTTGTTTCCGGCATCAAACCTAGCTCTTGTTTGTAAAAACATTTTCCGATATATGATTTTATAATATAAATAGTTTTGTAAAATTTTTGTAGTGGTTAGTGTAACAGCAGATTGGGAAAGGAATATAAAATTAAAATACAAATGTCAGTTCAATTTGAACATCGAATGGTGTATTATAAATCGTTTGCGATTTAGCGCTGCTATGGCAATCGTAACATGGTGAATTCGTATAGTAGGAGTTAGGTATAGGGTAGGATCTTTAATCTAAAAAATGAATATGGTTCAAATGTATTTAGTGAGTACATGAACTTAATCCCAGCTAACTTTCAATCCAACACAAACTCTCTAAAAAAAAAAATCCACAATTGAATCAATTTAATTTCCAACTCAATCCCAAACTCAATCTCTATTTTTATTTTATTATTTTTTTTTTTAATAGGAGAAGAGAGCCCACTTCTGCACGAATCGGACCCAAAAATGGAATGACCGATTCATTTCAGGCACGGTGATGAAGCTGGGATTACGATCGGCTTTGCTGTTGCGAATTTGTTGCACGAAACGTCTACAATAGGCTGTGATTCGAAGTAGTTTTCCGAGAGTGGAACAGCGATTCAGAAGTTGTTCGATCCCATCAGAACTTGATGCTTCGTTTGACTGTGTGAACTCTCCACCAAATATGATGATCGTGAAACAGCGAAGGGTCGATGCCGCGAGACGCGCAATCTGCGGTGTTGTGTCGAGTATCAACATACCGCCATTCATTGGGTTTTAGATGATCGAGAATTTGCGAAACGTGATTCGCCACGAATGTTTTCCATCGATTGGGAGGGCTGTGGAGCCATCCAAGAACCACTTGCGAATCGGTCCATGCGAACTGTTGTATGTCGTTGAGATTGAGTGACTGGACGATATTGTGCATTAGGTTGGCTAGTAACACACTGGCGCATAATTCCAAGCGCGGTAGACTGACGGTTTTGAGTGGGGCGACTTTGGTTTTCGCCGCTAAGATAGTGATTTTAACTGATCCATCTGATGACGTGGTGCGAGCATATACGACTGCGGCATATGCTTTCATTGAGGCGTCGCTGAAGCCGTGTATCTGAAGATTGTTGCGACATGGTTGATAATCCATCCAGCAAGTGATTTTGACTGTTTCCAAGAATCCCAGATTCTTTCGATAGTTTGACCATCTTTCAGCGACTGATTTTGATACTGCCTCGTCCCACGATAGTCCGTGTACCCATAACTCTTGAAAGATGATTTTTGCTATGATGACACTAGGGGATAACCACCCGAGCGGGTCGAAGATCCTTGAAGCCTCTGAGAGGATGATTCGTTTGGTTGTTACTGGCGATTCTGGAAAGTCTTTCGATGCAAAATAATCTCCCGATGGTGCCCAATGTAACCCAAGTGCCTTGACAGATTCTTCCAATTTCAATTCTCGCAATGGCCGATGTTCGTGGTATTTTGATGACACTTGATCGAGTAGAGATTGGTAATTTGACAACCATTTTCGAAGTTCAAAGCCACCACATTGGAGTAATGCCACCACCTGTTGCTGGATTTCAAGCAATTCCTTTACTTCGTTTGTGCCCGTCATCAGGTCGTCTACAGAGAAGTCTGCAATAGTGATCTTCGCAGCGATGGGAAATTGCTTGGATTCGTCGTGTGCCAACTGATTAAGCGTGCGTATTGCCAAATATGGAGCACAGCTGGTACCGTAGGTTACTGTGCGCAGACGATAATCTTGAATTGGGTCCTCAGGCGTTGTTCTCCAAACTATCCGTTGATAATCTTGGTGCTCAGGAGCCACCAAGAACTGTCTATATATCTCTCAGATATCTGCTTAGAATGCGATTTTGTGTTGTCGAAATCGAGTGAGAATCGTGAATAGCTTCTGTTGAGCTTGGGACCGATACGAAGGTTTTGATTGAGTGAAACTCCGGAAGTCGTCTTGTATGAGGCGTCAGAAACCACACGTAATTTTGGCTTTGAGCTAGACCCCTGCATCACGCCATGGTGTGGGAGGTAGCACGTTTGATTTGTAATTTTCCTATCGTGGACTGGCACTGCTTCCATGTGATGCTGCTCGAGATAAGCTTGCATGAAGTCGCTGTATTCGATGCGTAACTGCGGATTCTTCAAAAATCGGCGTTCCATATGCTTCAGACGGACGATTGCACCTTCTCGAGATGTTCCGAGTGACAATGGCTGATCAACGAATGGGAGTTGCACGATATATCTTCTTTCCTTGTTTCTGGAATGCGTCGATTGAAAGTGCCTTTCGCATTGACTTTCATCTTCCGTGAGTTCTTGGGTTGCTGGTACATTTTCGAGCTCCCAAAATGACTTCAAAGTGTTGTCAACGTTGGTGTAATTCTCGATGATTGCAGTCGCACTTAAGGAGTGCGTGATTGTGTTTCGATCGAATCTCCCAAACAAGATATGTCCCAGTTTGGTTTCTGAATGGTGAACCGTTGACAGATTTTATGCATCTATCCATATGAAGCATTCCGAGGACATCTGCCTCAAGCAGCACGTCGATTCTGTGAGGACGATTGAAATGAGGATCGGCTAATTGTAGCTCGTCTAGATGTTTCCACTGTTGCGATTCGATGTATTGCGATGGCGAGGTGCCAGTTATCCTTTCGACGACTGAGTCAAGCAGGGCTCGAATGGTGAAATCTTATTTCCCGTTTGCGACGATCCCAACTGCTGTTGCGAGTAATACATCCGTCAGTGGCGATGTGGAGTGATGCGAATTAGTATTGTTCGAATTTTCCGCAGTTGTCGAGTTGTCATTCGATATTTTACTTGTGTTGGTGACTGGAGTTCGAGATGACCCATCCGGTATATGTATAGTAGGGTGTGATGTCTGCGGTTGCAGACTTGACAAAAACTTGAACGATATTCTGCGCTACGGTGTCCCTTCCGTAGACAGTTGAAACACAGATTATTTTCACGAATTTTGCTTGATAAAAATCAGCTCAGCGAATTGGTTGGAGTTGAAGTAGCGACGAACAAATGAGATGGTTGCGATGATGATTCGCGCTTCGAGCTCGTGCGAGATGACGTTGGTTCAGTTGTTAATGGGAAACGAGGTATTGTTGGGTCGTTTCTTCGACGTATTGACGATGATGTGATTAGTTGCGACGAATTTGACTTGAACATGGAAATCATTTCCAATGAATGTCATCGAGTTTCCAAGAAATCCATAAGTTCTTGATATGTCGGATACTTCGTTCGAGTTAGTGTCAATTCCCATTGACGGTGAGTTTCTGGGTCGAGTTTATCGACGATGATGTTAACGAGAATGATATCCCAGGTGGCTACCGGAACGGCCAAAACCTTCAGGCTTCGAACTGTGTCTGTAGAGGTATCGATGATGCCCCTTAATCCGATTGCGGATTCATGAAGGGCTGCGGGCATATTTCGGAATCGATGGAGGTGAGTGTCGATGATGAAACGTCGATGTTTGTACCAATTGGTGAGGCTATTCCATGCTTCTGTGTAGTTGGCATCGCTGATCTGTACCGTTCCCAATAGGGTAGCAGCTGTACCAGTGAAATTTGGGAATTCAACCAGTCAATATGGGATTTTTGTCGATCAGATCAGTGAACAAACTTTCGAATTCCGTCCAATTTCCGTAATTGCCATCGAAGGCAGGAACTCTGATGCGTGGAAACTGAATTTCGATTGATTGTTGTGGTGTGGAAGCATCGACTGGAATTGCCTTGACATCATGTATTGACGTCGCCGAGGTAAATTTTCTCAATAATGTTTTGAGATTTGAGCTTGCGGCGAAATATTACTCTTCGATTTGTTCTCAAATGCCGAATTGTTGCTGTAACTCATTCTCACCACACAATGCCTCGATCTCGTCTTGTGTATCACAAAATCCCGTGTACTTTTGTTCCAGGTGATCAATCTGGACTTCGATTGTCTCTTTTGTGGCTTCGGTAGCTTCACTTAACTCCTTACTACGTTTGAGGGCCCGTTCCAGAGTCTTCTGAAGCGACGCCTGCTTTGCCCGAAGTGTCATATTCACTCGAGTTCAGAATTGATGAACACGTGACTTCTTTTATAACGATGTGGAATACTCTCGAACACAGTCGTGTATTCAGTGGTGGCGCCAACACCGAGGTTTTCCATGGGCTGTGATAACTAGTGACCAATCACATCAATAAAATATATCTCCACACAAAACACTCAAGAGGCTGATTTTCATTTCTTACTTTCGGCTAGAAATTTTTTCAAATTTTCCGAGATTTCCCACGGGAAACTTGAACTGAATTTGTTTCCTTAGATAGCTATTGACAAATCCGATAAAAACGATTCAACTTCAGATGTATACTCTAGAGGTTGATTTTATTCCAATTTTGCGAATTCTTCTGATTTTCCGATATTTTCCGGGATTCGGTTAAACAAAGTTTTCCACGTAAAACTAATTACGAAATTTTTTTTGCAATCCATTCTATTTAGTTTCGGCTGATACCCACAAATTTTTTTGTTTTCCGCTGTAATGTTAATAACGTAATTTGCATTATCGACATTTTACTTTTGGCTGGAAACTTTCGTCTAACTTTAACAAGGTGGTAAATTGTTATAGTGTACGGTTGGTGAAAAAAGTACAGGGTAGGATTTTCAATCAAAAAATTAATATGGTTCGAATGTATTTAATGAGTACATGAACTTAGCCCAAGCTAACCTTCAACCCAACCCAAAACTCTCTTCAAATAAATCTACAATTTAATCCTTCGTTAAACCTCACCTCAACCCTAACTCAATTTCCAATTCAATGCATAAACATCCATATTAAATTAGTACTTTTCGAACTTTAAAAAATGAAGATACCGACACCCTTGAAATAACTTATTTCAATAAAAATAAACTTCCTATTCTAAATTGATTAAATAATTTCAATATATCATTTTATATAATGCAAAATTTAAATAAAATTAAAAATTAATAATAATGTAATTTTCATTAAATTAAATAAATGAAATTTAATTAACTAATATTTGACCATCGTCATCATAAAGCGGTAACACCGATATTTTTTGGATGGATCGCTTAAAGTCAGCTTCTCGAGTTTTGACTTTGACTACACGAACTAGACCGTCAGTTCCGTAGAAGACTTCGTTGATTCTCTGTTGTAAACTTAGTAAATAATCGCCTGACCAACCATTCCAAAATTGTTGTTGTATAAACTGAACTCGTTGAAACCTTTCCAATTTATTGAAATTTAAATTTCCCAATGTTGCATTAGGGAGAGCGGTTAGCACATCTCCAACTATAAAATGCGCTGGACTTAAGTAATTGAAGTCATTAGGATCATCAGACATAGGCACCAATGGTCTTGAGTTTAACAATGCCTCAATCTTACAAAATAAAATGTGATACTCATCATGCGTAAATGTTGCCTTCCCAATGATTCGTCTCATATGAAATTTTGCTTTTTAATTGACGCATCCTAGAGACCTCCGAAATGTGGCGATCTTGGTGGAATCATATGCCATTGTATGCGATGATTTGAACAAAGATTGATTATTTTATTTCTTGAAGTTTCATTGAAAAAAACGTCTTATAATTATCTTAGCTCCGACTTTGCTCTTATAAAATTAGTCGCATTGTCTGAATAAATGTGAGTACAGAATCCTCGACGTGAAACAAAACGAATTTATGCTGCTATAAATGAATCAGTGGTTAAATTCTCCACTAGTTCAATATGCACTGCTTTAGTGCTGAAGCATATGAATATAGCGATATAAAATTTGGTTACGATTTGCTTTCTTAACTTAGTTTTCAATAGAAAAGGACGGCAAAATCTACTTTAATTGCATAAAAAATCTTTGGTGGCTTATTAACTCGTAAGGCAGGTAGGCTTCCCATTAATTGGTTTGTTAATTCTGGTTTCACTTTGAAGCATGTAACACACTTAAAAATAATCTGTTTACACAGACTTTGACCACCAACTATCCAAAATCTCTGCCGCAAACTAAAAAGCGGCGACTGCACTCCCGCATGTAGCAATCTTTCATGCTCTGATTTTACAATTAACTTTGTTGTGCGATTTCGATAGCACAATTGGAGGTTGGACATTATACGACAAGTCACTCGCCCAATCTAATGACACTGCACTTATCAACAAATGGATTTAACGCGAAGATTTTACTGAACTTTAATACAGGCTTATTAATTCTAATGCGCCTCAATTCATCAGGAAAACTAGTCGATTGACTATTTTGAATAATTTGAGTTTCACTTCTTTCTAGTTCTTGTGGCGTTGCTTTGCTATAATTTCGAATTTCTCATTTTGAATGGAACCCATTAAATAGGCGCAAGCAGATGGCAATGGCACCAAATAAGCGGTTGTAGTCTGAAAATCTGGAAAACACATCCCAATTCTTCTTGTTCATCAACAGATTGTATTCTGATGGAACAAACATCCATTGATCCTTTTTTGTTAATTCCAATATTTGAGTAATACGGTTAGCAACAAACTGTTTAAATCTCAACGGATCAGAATTTATTCGTTGTAAGGTAACCTGTGAATCGGACCATAAAACAACTCGGTTTACACAAAGATCCATTGCCTTTATAACGATATCAATTAATGTTGCTAATAATAGTGCTGCGCATAGCTCTAGTCGTGGGGTCGTGAATTTGCTTAATGGCGCTACTCTTGATTTAGCACATAATAGCCTTATTGAACAATTTTTGTAGCCCTTATCAGACGCATCACTATATTCATGTAGTTGAACAGTTTCTGAATCGAGAAGAACAACGCAGCGGGGTATAGTAATCTTTAGTTCCTTAATCTGATCCCTAAAACCACGATAATTCAGCATGTGTCCATAATAATTGCATAAAATGTTTGGCCATAAATCTGGAGCGCAAATTCCCATATGATCGAATAGCTGCGCTATCTCAGAAAGCACAGAACTTTTAATTATCTTCGACTGAACTTTGATATGGTTAAATTTAAAATAAAACGTGTGTTCGCTAGTATTCCGATTTAATTCTAAAACTGTAATTGCCTGGCTTGATTGTGTGTCTTGATTGTTGGTTGGAACCACTTCTTTGCGATTAGATGCCCATTTCCGAAGCTCAAATCCTCCTTTAGATAAAATACTTGTAATTCTTTTTTTAATTTGATTTGTTTCAACGGGATAATCTGCTGACTCAACGGGATAATCTGCTTGCAACGTACGAGTTGTGGTACCGTATGTTACAGTTGATAAAAAATCTCTTTGGTCGTCTTCAATTTGTATCTGACAATACTTCTTTGTAATGTCAGATGTCAAAGTAACTTTATGCTTACGAAAACGAAGAAGTATTTTAATTAGCTCTTGTTGAATGATCGGACCAGGAAACATTGCATCATTTAGTGAAATATTTGAATTTGTTTTCGATGACGTATTAAATGCTACACGTAACCTTGTTATTGTAAAGTTTTCTCGCATTACATGATGATGTGGTAAGTAATAAGCTTTACCAACTGACGATGCAACTATAGAAGGCTGGGTCACGATTTTCATGTGCCCAAGATTCTTATATTCCTTTATGAAATCGGCATATTGCTGCTTTAGCTCTGGATTTTTATTGACTATAGAAATAGAATTGGAAAAAAATTCCAAATCGGGCAAGCTGTTCTCGAGAGACTATTGGTTCAGGCAGACATCCAGGCTGACGGATGGAAATTATTATTTTTTTGTTTTTTCGGACTCAGAGACTTTCAAAACCTTGAGAAAACTGGTTTTGAACTTGCCAAATTTTTGATCATTTATGAACAGTTTTCAACTCATTGTAGTTTAGGAATTTCTTGCGTCTTTAGGACAAGATAACTTCCACCAGTTTCACTTCTCAATATATAAAAGTTCCAAATGTAATAAGACATCACGGTGCCGAAATGCTGCTCACCTCTAATATATAGAAGGTGAAATCTAAAAATCGCTGCAGAATAATTTAGTCAAGGCACAGTTGATGCATTCTACTTGTCCTTGTCGTTTAGAATTGTTCAATAAATTCAGCATCCGATATGGAGTTATTTTGGATATTTGCTGCTCATTAGGATTTTGGATAGATTTAACCAAACAGACTTCTAAAATCTGTCAATAACACAGAAAATTTATTTATAACTTCTCAGCAACGATACTAAATTTTATATATAATTTAACAGGCCATCCTCTCTGCCCATTTTACGTTCTGCCAGAATATTTGGTATTTTTACTAGCTCGGCTATTTTTACGAGTTCGAAGATGAGCGTCGTCCGACATTTGACCTTCGAGATATAACAGAAAAAGTAAAAAAAAAATAAAAAAAATGGTTTTAGCCATGTGATTTTAGGCCGGCGAGCAGAGTTGAGTGTAAGCTCAAGCTTGCCAGTCGGCATTCGGCATCCACCGCTCCTGCATCAGCTACATGCTATAGTTAGTGGAGTGAAATGGAATAAACGAAACTGAACTGAACTGTACTCGGCACTCGACTTGACTCAACTTTCCTCTCCTCTCCTTTAGTGAGTGGAGTCAGTAGTGGAGAGTGGAGCAGAGTAAGTTACATAGGTAATGCAATAGTATGAACGAAATTGGACTCGACTCGACTCGAAACAGGTTTGGTTTGGTTTGTTTTGTTGCTGTACCTACCTTACCTCACTGGGTGCCTGCCACCGCGATAATTCAAAAGACTAAACCAATTTGTCTTTGATTCTTTCTGCGATTGTCAGTCACTCAGTCAGTCGAATTGAGATGAGAGTGTTTTAAAAAACTATCAATCAATTGTTCATTATTTTCAACGCTCTAGTTGGAATCAAATGTCAATTTTGGGGATCACGAAACACTGAAGAATTTCAAGTTAGTCATCAGTTGATACTTATAGGTAAAATGCTATTTTGGGGTTAGTAAAAGATGTCAATACTGGGAAAAGAATTACCCAGATGCAATATTACAGTGACATATTTACTGGCTGTAAGAAATGAAATTAACCATTTCCTTTCTGCAGGGAAATTAACTCAACAATTTATTGTTGCAAATAGTGCAAAACCGAAGCCAATCGGTTGCATTATATAAAAACACATCAACTTGAATTAAAAGTTGATAATTTCGCCGGTTTATTTGACCAGCTGCACCGTTTAGAAAAAAAAGCGGACAACAAATTGGACGGACGCTTATTTTGCCGTCTTCTTTTAGTGGACGACAAAGGAGTCAACTCCAAACGGAACAATGGGAATTGTAAGAAAGTTTGGGAAACCAGACCTCTTTATTACTGTGACCTGCATCCAAGATGGAAAAAATCAAAGACAACTTGAGT
Source organism: Tipula helvola (assembly GCA_963556165.1). Taxonomy (NCBI): domain Eukaryota; kingdom Metazoa; phylum Arthropoda; class Insecta; order Diptera; family Tipulidae; genus Tipula; species Tipula helvola. The sequence goes on from OY744483.1 coordinate 289,535,984, forward strand.
TGTTGTAGTCCTGATAACAGGCCATATCTGATCTCTAAAGTCTTTAATTTCAAAAACGTGGATTTCCACATTTAGATATGTTGCTAACGCTTCATAATGAAGACAAACCTCAAACAACCGAGGCTATTGACAAATTGGTTTGGGCCGAAATCCCAGACAAGAAAAAAGACCCAGATTTTTTTGAATATTTCACAAGGCAAATGCCACATGAATTTTCAAACGATAGATGTTTGAAAGATGGGAAATGTGCCAATGAATTTCCTAAAGATTTAAAAAAAAATAAAACCGGCTATTCCAAGTTAAGTACCAAAGACGAGCTGGGGGTTTCTTTATCATTGGTAAAGAAAACCAACGAATTGATAACTCAAAGGTTATCCCTTGCAATCTTTGGTTTTTGAAAAAATTCAACTGCCACATCTACGTTGAAATTTGCGGCTCTGTACAGAGCGTAATATATTTTGATAAATACGTTTATAAAGCACATGGTACTGCAAGCGTCAAGTCACTGAAAATGTGACAGCATCTCAATCATTTCAACATGATGAGATTAAAGATTGGACTCACGTTATGTTAGCGCTCCAGAAGCAATGTGGTGACTTAATGGCTACTCGATGCACGACAAATCGCATCACATCATTCGACTGGCAGTTCATTCAAAGAACTTTAAACCATTCACTTTCCGACCAGGAGTGGAATTATCAGCTATGCAAATGACTGCAGAAAAGGAAACCACGCTAACAGCTTGGTTTAAATTGAATCAGACGGATTCTAACGCGTGACAGTATTTATACGGAAATACCGCAAAATTTTATCTTCCACACAGAACGTTGAGGAATAAACCATTGGGAACTCCGACAAAAGGGTGCCAACAAAGCCATAACAAGTATGTATGGCGTTCACTTCATTGACACTGAGCGATATTGCCTCAGAATGCTTCTTCTTCATATTAGAGGAGCACAAGATTGGGATGACATGTATATATATCCCGAAGGTGTAATTTGTCCCACACTCAAAGAGAATTGTAGACGCAGACATCTACTTGCAGATGACAAAGAGTGGAATACCAAATACCACTCTTACAGAATCGTCTTTTTGCGACTTTTCCTAAGCAAATGAGACTTCTCTTTGCATTGATTTGTATTTTTAGCAATTCACAAGATGCCGGAAAGCTATTTGCTACCCATAAAGTTGCACTAGCGAAAGATTTCGTTCATGCAAGGTTGTCCGACCCAGAAAATCGGGCATTACACGATATAATGGACACGCTGCTCCGTTTACATAGCACTGATTGGAGTGGGTTGAAACTGCCTATTCCTAATGCAATTCATGATGATTTTCCATCTGAATATGACCCTGTTTCTCAAGCAGAAAAGGGACCTATGTTTTAGAGTTAGAGATTTAAGTGTAAACACTTTCTTGTACAATACACTTCTCTGTACATTGAGAGGCCGCAGTGACATTGTGTTACCGGTTGCTTCCACTGGAATTGCTGCCATTATTTTTGTGGGAGGGATAACTTAACACTCCCAATTTAAGATACCAGTCCCAACAAAAAAGAACTCGGTATCTAACATGAAGCAGACGTCAGACGACGCTGTGAAAGTCCGGCATGTCAAATCTTACCGTTTGGGATGGAGCTGGAATGACTCCAGGGAAAGCCCTGAAATAGGTTGACAGACTTTTGAAAGAAATCAAAAGGGATGTTGATGGGCAAATAGTTATATACCATTTGACAATATGATCGTTCTTTTTAGAGCCGATTTTCGGTAGACATTGCCAATTGTAATCGGTGAAGGTCGAGTACAAATCGTAGAAGACACTCTTAAGATGAATCGTTTAGTTACACCTGAAGATAGACCTCAGGATGAAACAGTTTACGAAAGTGTAGACAGTATCGTCCCCGACATTGAAGAATACAGAATGCACTTTCCAGTAGAGCTTTTGAACACTCTAAATGTATCAGTCATGCCTATGCATAAATTAACTCTTAAAGCAGGAGCAATAATATGTTGCTCCGAAATTTGAATTGGGAACGAGAAATTTGTAACGGTACAAGACTCATAGTCACGAAGTTGTTAAACGACGTGATTTTTGTCAAAGTTATTTCTGATGGCAAGTCAAATGGAGAAATTGTGTTCATTCCAAGAATGGCACTAACAACTTCTGAAACTCTTTTCCCCTTTGAGTGACATAGAAAGCAATTTCCTGTAAAAGTGGCTTTTGCCATTACTATTAATAAATCTCAAGGACAAACTCTTGAGAAAGTGGGACTATATTTGACCCAACCAGTATTTGCTCATGAGCAATTAACACTGTCTTTTCAAGGGTGAACACCTTTAAAAACATCAAAATTACTTAATAGTGCTTTAACATTCCCAACACCTGAAAAGTTATTTTTCAGCGCATAATACTCATTCGCAGAATGTTTTCGGGTATCAAAATTATGTCATTTGAAGTAAATAGCTATGTACCAAATATACCATCTTTTTGTTTGTTCTATATCGTATTTCAAGAAGCTGCTTGAATAAAATAAAATTTTTATTATCTATCCTATAAAAATCAGAATTTATGTCAGAAATATAAAAATTCTTCGAATAAGAAATCTTGATACGTATTATATTGCTGTAAAATTCTGATTTTCGTTGTGGCTTTAAGAAAACTTAAAGTTTTATGATTAAAGTCAGATATACCCTCATATTAAAACCAGATGTTCTTAATACGTTTGATTCTTGATGCCCAAATAAATATTATTTCACTTTTCCAACAACTAAATTCTTATTATTACCCTTATCATCATTAAAATTTACAGTTGGGCATTTTTTTTTTCTTGGAGTATCGATAAAATTTAATGGATCTACTGGGAGAATAAGAGTGGCATAAAAACAAAAAAATAAAAAAAATAAATTGTTGAAATGTGAAGAAAAAAATTGTCATATTGGGAATAATGATAAGATACTACTGTCAATTGATTCTGAAATTTAAAAATAACCAAATAATATTTCTAACCGATATTTTATTCACGTCACAAATTCTCATGCGTGGATATTTGATATGGAATGTTAATCGACGGTTGCTGCAAGTGTTTATTTATAGCTTTAAATGTAACTGTTGTGACTGAATTCAGGTTAGACCTGAATGTAGCCATTACAAAACTTCTATTAAGTGGGGAATGCTACACCGAAAAAAATAATTGTATATCTAAAGAATACTGTGGTTATCCGAAAGGTTCATTCGTTCGTATGTAGCTCACGAAAAATTCATTCATGGGCTGTAATGAAATTAATAAAACATCAAAAAATGATTTAAAGAAATATTTTTAAGTGCAATTAATAGTTTTCAAACGTCAATATACAGCTTTAATAATATTTATTATTATTCATAAAATATTATTTAAAATAAATATTGATGTAAAATTAATGTTCTTTCAATATAAGAATTGTTATTAACGAGAAATCTTTCGTTTGAAGAATTTTAATTAATTTAATTAATGTGTTTGGGTAGTAAAATTGAATTTTAATTAAGATTAATTAACTTTAATAACCAAATTAATAAGACGTACAAACCAGATTTAAAGAAATTTCTTTAATATATACTTCTCTCTAGCTACTAATGCGCGATCTGTTGATTTATCCGAAAACTATTTTATCTTTTATTGTTGGATGCTAATTCACCCACGCAAGCACCCACGGTAATTGTTATTTTGTAAACATGTAATTTTTTCTTTTTTCCATTAAAGCCTCAATCAAAAATTGGCTGGCTAGTGGGAATACTGCAAAGATTGACTGGCATGTTACAAATAATTCTAATAATTGTATTTTTAATTTAAGAAAATTATTTATTTGTACCAGGTACTTTGATGGTGCAATATAAGCAGCGAAGGAATATTTTAAATAACATATATATTATCTTAACTGGAAAATTAGTGCATAAAATGAACAGTTATAAAAGTCAATCTATGTTTTAAAAAGTAACAATTAGCATTGAACCCAATCACTAATTTAATCATATCACTTATTTACTTAATTTATTAAGTTAGAAACGGGTTGAATGGTATCGTAATTTAAAGTATAGAACACCAAAATTTCAATTTCAACAATTATAAAAATTTTATTATAAATTAATATAATATATTATATTAAACTAATATTTATACATTTGAAAATATTAACGAAATTAATGGAATGTACCTATTATAAAAATGAATAGGAATATATTAAGTTCAACACAAAATTTAAAACTAATATAATAATAAATAAAAAAAATGAACAAATGAATTTATTTTAAAAATAACAATTAATTAGACAATTATTTTTAAAAAAATTTTATTACGAAATTCAAATTTGTAAAACGTCCTTATAGTGAAATTTAAAATATTAAAAAATATTATTTTTGAATATCGATTTCGATAGGCAATGCTATCATCATCAGTTCAATTTTAGTTTCAAAAATTGAACTGATGATGATAGCATTGCCTATCGAAATCGATATTCAAAAATAATATTTTTTAATATTTTAAATTTCACTATAAGGACGTTTTACAAATTTAAATTTCGTAATAAAAATTTTTAAAAAATAATTGTCTAATTAATTGTTATTTTTAAAATAAGTTTTGTAAAAAGTGAAATAAGTCTAGCGCAAAGAAAACATAATGTTTCCTAATAACAAATGAATATTAACAAAATAATTTAACTTAATGAAATGAAGGGAAAAATTTAAATCATCATTTTCAATAAATTCAATAAATTAGTAACTTTAATTGATTTTCAATTAAGATATCAATAAGTTTGTTGATGGGAAGGCATCATCGTGTCGCGTATCAATGTCATAAAAAATGTTTTGTAAAATTGCCAGACAGCTTTAGGTGGTTCCATATATTGTAAACAAAACACCTAGAAAGGTTTAAAAGCGCAGTCTAAAGCGGCGAGAGGACTCACACATTTATATCTTATACTATCAAAATCAATGAAAAATTGATTTGCGGAATATAAATTGTTTCCAATAACAAAAATAAATGGTTGACGTTGGGATTTGCTGTTCGATCTCAACTCAATCTAAGCTGCGATAAATTTATCAAAATCCTGTTGGAAATAGGACCAGAAACGAATCTTGAGCATCTTAGATTGAATATTTTAAAAATTGTTTCGAATTTGTTGACTTTTTTTTGTGGTTGGTTTTATTAATGTATGCAATAATAATAAAATAATGCATGATCGAGCATCTGAAATTATCAATTATTTATTTTATTTATTTAGTTAACTAAGCTACTTGTTTCATTATCTTACCAGATGAATATTCTTTTGTTGTTTATACTCAAGTAACATATCTTTTTGATAGTGGTTCCACAATTTTGGTTTCAATTTTAATAATATTTGTGCAAAATTTTTCAAATTTTATAAAAATATTTCCGCAGTCTATATACATTGCATTAAAATATCTATTGAACGAGGTCCATACGTTTGTGAATAGGCTGGCCATTCTTTAATTATAGCATCAGTATTTTTATCGGTGATACTCTTGATCCATTGCAACCGATAGTGCGATGAAGATGTCCATTTTCCAAATACTTCCTCCAGGTTTGAGTAATCCCTGTTATTTGGCGTCTATTGGAAGGGGCTCCGTAACCTTCCAGTAGGCGCAAGTGTACGTACTGCCTCCTCGTGGCAACCACCGGTAACTGTAACCATTAGGCTGAATGTGGCTTTTTGTGACAGGCTAAAGTACGGCGCTAAAGGAGAAAACCTTGACAAAAAATCCCTAATCTAAGGTGGAACAGCATATGCCGATGGATGAATGGCTGATAGGTTAATCAGTCTATATATGCGGACTCTGGACACCAGGCACCCTCCAGTTTTATTTAGCCTTCCTGTAGTAAACCTGGGTGACCTACAGGCGACTTTTTTATTCCCAGCAACTCGCAAGAGTCATATCCAAACGGTAGACGAGGCACGGGAAGGAATACGCGGGAGTGGGTCTGCCCTCTCAAAGTCCTTGAGTCCCAATGCTACCGCTTTTCTAGCAGAAGTAAATGTTATTACATCTAGGAGGGAGAGCAATGAGCCCAGATAGTATGTAATACGTGTAGAAGTAGGTACTTCCTACAGTAAACATCTAGGAGGGAGAGCAATGAGCCCAGATAGTATGTATCGCGTGTAGAAGTACTTACAACAGTAAACATCTAGGAGGGAGAGCAATGAGCCCAGATAGTATGTCCCAGCAACTCGCAAGAGTAAAATCAAAACGGTAGACGAGGCACGGATAGGAATATACGGGAGTGGGTCTGCCCTCTCGAAGTCCTTGAGTCCCAATGCTACCGCTCTTCTAGCAGAAGTGAATGTTATTACATCTAGGAGGGAGAGCAATGAGCCCAGATAGTATGTCCCAGCAACTCGCAAGAGTAAAATCAAAACGGTAGACGAGGCACGGATAGGAATATACGGGAGTGGGTCTGCCCTCTCGAAGTCCTTGAGTCCCAATGCTACCGCTCTTGTAGCAGAAGTGAATGTTATTACATCTAGGAGGGAGAGCAATGAGCCCAGATAGTTTGTATCACGTACCGGTCGGCAGTATTATCAGGTTCATTAAGAGCCTGAATATTGGCTGGACGGATAATTAAAACATCTAGGAGGGAGAGCAATGAGCCCAGATAGTATGTATCACGTACCGCTAGGCAGTATTATCAGGTTCATTAAGAGGCTGAATATTGACTGGACGGATAATTAAGTAGGGCTTCATGCACAAAAGATCTTTTAGGTCGCAGTGCGGGGTGGCTTGAGCCCCCACATGGCCCTCAAGTAATAATAATAATCCCTGTTATATTTTAAATTTTCACAAATGATTCGGGCATCATCAACATTGTCTAGTAAGGTGTATGCTGGAAATACGTATTAAATTAATTATTTTTAAATAAAATTATTTTTATTACCATTTGAGGAATTTTCATTTTGTAATATTTCGGATCGGTTGAATCGCTTTGGCTTGGGAATTAGTGAAGATTTCCGAAGCTTCGAAATTCTATTGTTATACCAATCGTACAGTTACCCTTTTGACTTGATTTTTTTCTCCGTTCAAAGTAAACTGACTGGAATAAATATTATATTCTTAATGAAACGCTAACACATTTTATATTTATTTTTGTAAAAAGGGCTTACAGCATTTTCACTTGAAAAATGATATTCTATTTGGACGGCCATTGTTTCGCACTGATTGGCACCCATAGACAAGTTATTATTTATAAAATAATTAATAATTTTGTCAACCAAAATAGACCAATTTATATCTCTTAGCATTAACCTATCCGAAATTGTTAATAACGATTTGCCTGGATTTGTTAACTTTAGTATATCTTTTAGAAGAACCTGTAAATAATATATCTGAATTAGTTTTCAATAGCAGTTTAATTGTTATGCCTTATTACATTTTCCAAATTGCCTGACATTTTGCCACTAACGCCAGCTATGCAGTTGTGGCGGGATTCCTGGCTCTATGAGGAACTCGTCACTTCCTTTATTAAATTATCCATAGAAAAGTATGTTTTCAAGATTATTTTATTTCTCAAACTTTGTTATTACCTGTGGTTTTTGCCAATCAGTTAAATGGCGCATAGATTTCTTTCGGATTTCTAACGATTGTCCTTGAAGGAGTTCCTCTACGTGTTGTGCTTTCATAGCATTCAGTGCTGTGACACATGCGACGAAAATATACAAAAGACAGTTCTTGTGTATTTTATATAAAATTTTGTACTACTAACTCATGCATACTTGAAAAAACGAGTCAATCAAAAATTAAAATGTATATTTCATACATACAAAACTACGTTGCTTTTTGTTTTAATTACCACTACATATTTATTGTTCAGTATTGTAATTATGGCGATTACCCAACCAACACAAACATAGTAACCAAGCCGGCAGCGTTCGAGCGCAGATACCATCAACTGACACCATAAATGCAACTATTTTTTGTGGTAATGCTCATTAAATTAATTGTTTGTGCATTATTTTCAATAAAATAAAAGTTTATATGTCTATGTACACTATTTAACTAACTTTACAAAACTGTAGTTTTTTTAGCATAGCAATCAACAATTCAGTTTGTATAATATTTGTGTTGGTTTTGCGGTTGATTTCCGAAGAATCTTTTGGAATCGTTTTTTTGGAGTCTTTTCTACTTATTGGGCATATTTTGTACGAGCACATCACACAATTACCTTTGAATTTTTTAATAATTATCTCAGGAATTTTCCACTCCTTTAATAAACCGCAAACAATATCACACAAATCCATATAAATTGTATATGGATTCAATTTTATGTACACACTCACTTTATTTGAAAGCACAAAACTTAAATTTTAGCCTTTCTAACTTTTTGACTTCACTTGGAGAAATGAACACTTTCAAGATTAAGAACACTTTTAAAGTTTTAACACAATAATACCACAAAGGACGCCGAAAGCTAAGAATTATTTGGTTTAATATAACGATTTTTAATTTCTATAAAGAAGATTCATTAACATTATTCACTTTTATTGATTAACTTCACTTTGATTTAACGAAATTTATTTGAATTAATATAATAGGAATATTAATAATGAAATGAAAATGTTCGGAAGGAATTTAATTAATTTTATGAAACTTACTTAATTTAAATGTTGTAGCGGTAATCACTTACGATGATTTATGCATCTTAAATTTATTTTGGAACGCTTATACGCATACGTATTCTCTATAATAATAATATGTATTTTGGCTTGTTCATATTTAGCGAAAGTAATCGACTGCTCGAATACTCGAATAATCTCCCTAATGCTTTGTGATTCAACTACTCGGCCATTTTTGGTGGAGTATTCCAAATTGATAAGAAAAATTGTTTACTGTAACAAAAATCTCCAAAAAAATTTGCAATTTTGATACAACCCGTAATAACAAATTATTTTCTTGCATTTATACCGTATCTATTAAGGATTTAAGAAAGTTTATTACATAGAGGCACCTCTTTGGAGAAAGATAGAATATTGTTCTAAATGGTTTTGGTCAGCCACTTGTTAAATTAAGAGAGTTTAGTGAAGTACTGCCGCTTCAACTTACTTTAACGGAAATGAGCAAAATTGAGCAAAATATTCTGGCTGCTAATGAAGTAAGGAATGTTGTCTATATAAAACTAAACTAATGCCATTTTCACTCAGCACTCTCAAAAGATATTTTCAAACAACCTTAATTAATCGAATCAATGCTCGCCGAAATAAAAATTGTATCTTTGATGTATGTATGGGAATCCGAGTTATAGAACGAAAACGATAAAATTAGTTATCAAAGAATATTTTACAAAAGTAAAGACAGCAGGTCAGGTGAACACATTTGAAGACTACTTCAACATTTGAAGTAAAACAAAAAGAAGAAGTGCTACATAATTGAGAGTTTGGTGAACTCAGAACTTCCAAAATCTGTAGAAACGGTAATGGGAGCGAAAGTTAAACCAATAATTTTAGTTCGGGTATAGATTTAGAGCGACTTAAAAATTATGCAGTTTTCGTACTAATATTTATTTAATAATTTCATATAAAGCGGTATTATGCCAACATCGATGCAATGCCAGCTCGCCTTCTCAGTTACATTTAATTTTTTTTATGCGACTCGATACACGAAATTTACAAAATTCAAATAATTTGTATTCCCTATTTATGTATACAAATTAAGATAAATTATAGAATCAATGAAGATCTGTGTTTTAACGGCTCAGTTCGAAAGAAATTTTATTGATATTAAGAATCACTTTCCATTATTCTTCATTTTAAATTCTAATGTTGTATAAATAAATAATCTTCTTTAAGCAAATGTAATATTCGTCATTTTAAAATTTTTCTTGTTTATTTGAGAAATATTTGTCGTATATGTATTAATTATAAATAATTGCTTTCCAATAAAAGCATTGATTAATATTAATCATTTTGACAAATAATAGTTCTGCTAACAATAAAATTAATTTATTTCCTGTATTTAGTTTAATTAATTGAGTTAATATCTCGGATGCCGTGTCTGAATTTTATCAAGTTTTGAATACTTGTTTTGAGTTATTTGTACCAAAAAAAAAAACTTGTGAACTCCGTTTACGCTGAGTGTAAGGAATTTAAATTTTTGAACGATTTCTTGTATGAAATGTATATCATACAGATAGAGAATGAAATTTCTTCCAATCAAAAGGAAATCACAGTGCTATCCGCATGTGACTTACAATAATACGTCTGTCACTGGTTCTCATGCAATTTGTGATGCTTTTGCAAATTTTTTCTATATCTCGTTCGATGAGGATAGCACGAGTAATGATTTGACGTCGTTAGATTTGTTATTTTTGTAACGGGTCTATGGCGTGCTGCACATCCTGGTAGCGGGATAGCGATCAGGGAAATTTGGGGTTCCTTTTTAGCCGCCATGATTGACCAATCCGTCCAAAAAAAATGATGATGTGCTTATAGAAAAGTAACGACGTCACAACTTTAGGTTCATACTAAAAAAAATCTCCAAGTCATACCTCCATGAAGTATGGCACCTCACCCCATAGAAAAATTTACCACATCATTTTAAATGAAATAACGCACTAAATTCATTTCATATTGCAAATAACACTTCTACACATTTTTATTATAACTAGTATGTATTTATAAAAACATAAAATAAACAAAGAAAATTTAGAAAATAGATGTAAAAACTACGAAAATTTTGGTACAAACGAAAAAAAGAAAATGACTGTTCATCTAATTCCCGACCCCGCTATTTATCACGATATTTAGTTGTAAATAAAGATTATCTTTTTTTTTTAGATTTTGTTTCACTTACCCGTTTGATGCGGCAGAGCTCTTCCGTTTCAAACTGTGGAAAATAAGGTGATAATCTTTGCATTTAATCCCCAAACGATACCAAATTTTATTTTCTCCTTTCATTTGTACTTTTAGTACTAATACAGTAAACACTACTATATTTTTTCTTAACTTTTTGTTTTAAAAATTTAAGTTACATTAAGATAAACAAAAAAAAAATAAACGAAAATCAAAAATAAATTAAGTTTTAGAAATTTTGATTGATAATTAGTATTTTCACTGAATAACAACTATGTATAACTTGACACTTTGCAAGATATTGCATTATACCACTATCTTGAACTATGTAGAAAAGTGAACAGTACTGCTACTTTTGATTAACTACCCAAATTATAATGTTTCTACAGCTGGTTGATTTGAGAAAAATATTCACTTTAATTTGCCATTTTATATTTTTGTGCAAAAACACAAAACAAACAGAAAATAAAGATGACAGAACAAATAAATAAATTTGTGACCAATGCCGTGTGTGCTGATCACCGTTAGGCCACTCGAACGGTGTCACAGAATATCCGGTCCGTTTATCTGAATTTTTTTTCACTAAATCTATAACATAAGATAAATATATTTAACGTTAGATCAGCTAACATTCTACCAACCAAAAAAAAACAATCTTACCTGTTCCTTCAATTTCTACAGTATGGATTTTTACTATTTTTTTTACAGAGAAATAAAAATCAGCTTGTAATAATGCTCCTCAAGCTTTCTAAATGGTGAAAAAACAAATTTTGAAATTTCATTAGCATATCGCCAACCACTTCGATTTATATTTGCACCATATTTACCCGAAAGTTATCAGCTTGAACAATTTAACAATTCACTGTTTCAGGTTTATAATTTTCCTTTTTTTTTTTAATTAATATTTTTTTTTCACCTACCAGCACTGGCCACCAAATTACGAATGATTCTATTATTTTATTTTCATTGGTCGCAAATATTTAAAAAAAAAAATCCGTTAAGGCCATATCAGAATCGAGAAAAAAAAATCATAAACCAGAACTGATACATAAAGCTAAACACAAATATAATCTCACAACTCAGGGGTATGAAACATTATATGATAAGAAATGATATGCTTTGAAATAACCGAAATTAAATAAAGCATACGTAACATCTTCTACCAGGTGCCAGTTTACTTTCTCTGAGGAGCTCAATGGGTTACAGGGTTTGAAGGCTGACAATGGTGCAGGCCCCGATGGTATTACAACATTTATTTTGACCAAATGCACATATGCTATGTGTCAGCCAATACTTCATTTGTTTAATTTAAGTCTTTCAAATGCTTCCTTTCCTGAGGTGTGGAAATTGACTTTTGTTAGACCGATTTTTAAATCAGGCAGGAAAAGCGACTTTACTTGCTATAAGGGCATTTCAATTCTATCCGTGATTCCTAAACTTTTTGAGAGACTTGATTTTCATTTGAAAAATAAAATCAGTGAGTACCAACATAGTTTTTTACAGCGTAGATCTACAATTATTAACTTGATGACTTTTTCCTGCCATGTATTTGACGCCGTGGGAGCTCGCGGGCAGGTTGATATCGTCGACACCGATTTTTGTAAAGCTTTCGATAAAATAAATCATAAGATTCTTTTACTGAAATTGATGGCATTCGGTGTTGATAATATCTATTTTCACGTAAGCAATAGGAAAGATTTCAGGTGATGTTTCATATGTGTATAACGTACCTTTTGGTGTCGCTCAGGGTAGTCACCTGTCACCAATACATTTTATAATTTTTATTAATGAGGTTCAGTGCTTTAATTTAGATTTTATTGTAGATGTCTTCTAGCATGAACTTGATATATTTTGTGAGTGGTGTATTTTAAATAAGTTGTCTTTGAATGCTAATAAATGTACAGTTCTATCTTTCACAAGATCTCGGACATCTGGTATTGAGGCTCCATATGTCTTGATGGATGAACAAATAGAGCGAGCGTGTGACATTCAAGATCTTGGAGTCATTTTTTTTTTCAATTAACCCAAATTTCAATAAACACATTGATTACATAATTAATAGGGCATATTCCATGTATGAATTAATTAAGAGACATTGTGGAGAATTTCATGATCCCTACACGTTAAGGTCTCTTTACGTTACATATGTAAGGTCCAAAAAGTAAGGTCTGAAAGCATTCAGAAACAGTTTTTGATTTATGCACTGGGGCGTTTACCTTCTCTCAATCGAGATTTATACATTCGTGTACCGTACCGATATCGCCTTTTATTGCTTAATTTGCAAAGTCTAGATCATCAAACTAAATAAGTGTAAATATTTAATTTTGATGTTATTCTTATTGTTAATTTTTGTTACATTACTAATTTATATTGTAAATATTTAAAATGTTTTTGTAGAGGTCTTGAAAATGGTGTAAACCACCGAAAATTTGACCAGAATAATTTTTTGAATAAATTGTACAAAATTATCAGGAGTACAAATTGAAAATGCGGGATTTTTTTCTATTTTTGAACGTTTATTCTGAAAAAATGGTAACAAATGAATTATTCAAAGTATTGTCCATCGCTAGCCACAACTTTTTCCCATCTTTCTGGCAATTTACGGATACCGTCGCGAAAAAATTCGGCCGGCTTGGCTGCTATCCAGTCATCGACCCATTTTTGGGCTTCTTCGTAAGAATGGAAGCGCTGGTCAGCTAGGCCATGTGTCATCGATCGGAAAAGGTGGTAATCGGAAGGAGCAATGTCTGGGCTATACGGCGGGTGGGGTAAGACTTCCCATTTCAGCGTTTGTAGGTATGTTTTGACCGGCGCTGCAACATGTGGCCGAGCGTTGTCATGTTGCAAAATTACTTTGTCGTGTCTTTGCTCGTATTGTGGCCGTTTTTCTTTGAGTGCGCGGCTCAAACGCATCAATTGAGTTCGGTATAGTGCTCCTGTGATGGTTTCGTTCGATTTCAATAGCTCATAATACACCACACCCAGCTGGTCCCACCAAATACAGAGCATGAGCTTGGCGCCGTGAATATTTGGTTTGGCCGTCGATGATGATGCATGGCTGGAGTAACCATATGATTTTTTGCGCTTCGGGTTATCGTAACGGATCCACTTTTCATCACCAGTGACAATGCGATGCAAAAAACCCTTCCGTTTTTGCCGTTCGAGCAGCAGTTCGCATGCAAAAAAACGGCGCTCGACGTCTCTCGGCTTCAGCTCATACGGCACCCAATGTCCTTGCTTTTGGATCATTCCGAGGGCTTTTATACGATGGGAAATGGCTTGTTGTGTCACTCCCAATGAATCTGCGAGCTCTTGTTGAGTTTGACACGAGTCTTCATTGAGTATTGCCTCCAATTCAGCATTCTCAAACTTTTTCACTTGGCCCGGCCGCTCTTTGTCCTCAACGTGAAAATCACCACTTCTAAACCGCACAAACCATCTCTCGCACGTTGAAACCGATGGAACATGACTCGGATAAGTCTCGGAGACCAATCGATGTGCTTCAGCAGCACTTTTCTTCAAATTAAAGAAGTAAATTAAAACTTCCCGCAAATGCTGTTTTGTTGGCACGAAACTCGACATATTGAGAGCTCAAAAAAACTATGAATTTGACACTGCGACAAATTGACACATACTGAAAATTAAAGCTATAAGACGTAGCTTTGACATGAACATAGTCACAGTACTGCCTGATGCGTATAGCGTTAGTAACGCCATCTGTTATCAATCCCGCATTTTCAATTTGTACCCCTGATAATTTTTTATAAAGGTCTATAATTTGCCGTAAAATTATAATTAAGAGAATTATCGTCTTCACAGGATTTGTAAGATTTAGTGTAAAGTCGGGAGATATGGTATACCTTTTTTGTTTTTGAAATACCGAAAAGAATAATGCAGCTTTTAGTATGAAACAAAATAATATGTGTTCTTTATTAAAAATATACGTACTCTAAAAAATGAAACAAAAAGGAACAATAAGTAAAAATTCCGTCTTTATACATAAAAATAAACATTCATTCTGAAATACCATTTCACCCTCGGGTATGGGTGATATGGTTCTCCTCTTAAGGTGATATGGCGCCTTAACGTTTCTTTATATTTTGCTTGCCACATTTGTTGCATGTATTTCATTTACATAATATGCACTGAATCCAGTCGTCCTTCTTAGAAGTAAAATTATAATCCTCCCCACATCCAGCGCAAATACTCTCTTCAAAGTCCTCCAAGCGATCTGATTCGTCATCTAATAGTATAGCCAGTGTTGTGCCGCGTAATCTACATGGCGTAATTACACGATTGTCTACACGTGTAGACAATGTATGTAGACAATTCAAAAAATGACGTCTACAATCTAGACAATATCGACAATGTAGACAATGCGGCGACAATACACAGCAACAAAATTTTTTGATAACTTCATATTTAAGTAGAATTAATTCAATACGCACGTGTATAGTTTAAAGTATAATATTTGTATATTTGATTCATTTGGCGCAGTTTTATCATTTTAAATTCCAGAATACTGTGCTTAAAAATTACAAAAATTTGATATTTAAGTGTCTTGTGTTACTAAAAGTGTTTTAAAAATGTATTTATGTGTAGAGACACTTTTGGTGTATTTCTTTGGTTTGGCAAGTTTTCTGAAAACTTTGCTTCTAATTCTTTCTCGATATCTGTACACAATTCATCATTAATCCTGAGGGAATAATATATTTGTAAAAATTTTTTCGATCGCTCGAAAGTTAGACGATTCCTTATTGGTGAAGGCACGTGTGCCCAGCCAAAAAATAATATTTCTTCAATTTGTGCTGATGATGCCGGAATTTTAAGGAATTGCTTTGCCATTTGCGATAAAATATGATGCTTTATTTCAGATATGTTCCAAAAAACTATGTGTTTTTTATGTTTTTCTCATAGAGCATTTTGAAATATGTGCTTTGATATCTAAATTCATCCCTTTCTTCGATCCCCGCTCCGCTTAATTATTTAAAGAAATATTGTGTATTTTTTCTAAATGATCCTTTGTAAGTTTGCGAATATCCATATGAGGATGCAAATAAAATGTTGCCAAGGCATATTCGTCCAAAGCCATTTCCTCCCGAATATTCAAATTCAATTTAAATTTAATTAGCAATTTAAGATCTATCTAACCACAAATTATCCGCATCGGCAATTGAAAATGAAGACGATTGGCACATTTTAATTATAGGCATATTGGTTCGAACGTCTGTAAACTTTCCTTCACCCGTTAATGAACTAATCGTCAAAAATGAGTTTAACAACGTCTTGTTTAACTTTTTTAATTTTAGACTCAGCTGCTACGATCTTCATCTGCTCCAAGTTCTTGATTAGAGAGCGATAAGGATCTCTGTATGAGCACCATCATGCTTGTATTCTTTGAGTACAGTATGTAGTCCCAACCTTCTCTGTTATTGCTATATTCAATACGTTCTTTGCCATCAAGTTGGCCTTATGGCTATTGCAAGTACTATACAATAAAACGTGGTTGGTAAGTTTTCCCATTTTAACCATAGTACCTACTTGCATTATCGGAAACAACCGGATATACTTTAGCGTTGTATAGCTGCTTAGCAATGTCTACCGATTCCAGTAAAATTTCGGCTAATCTTGCTCCTGTTTCGCTTTCACCTGTTAGGTACCAAGCTTGTAAGAAGGCTTGCTCTTGCTCGTCAATGGCATGATGCAGCATAGATGTCTTGCTAGAACTGTTTTTCCAATCATCTATTAATAGCATTGACTCATCAGAAATACTGGCTTTAGCACATGAAATGCATTTTAGATACGCATTGTCTAATAAAGTCGTTGATAGTGCATTTCTTCCTGGAAGTTTAGTAGCGTAAGCTGGGCCTAACTATTTAATTAATATTCTTAATATGTTTCGATTTCACCAACCTTAAGGGCAGGTTTCATCCGAATACTAATTTGGCTAATCCCTCATTTAACTACATCTCTTCTTTTACACTCAATTTGTCAAATTATTTTGTAACTACTGAATTTGCTTTATTGAATATTTTTAAAGTTCTGTTCTGAATTTATGAGGATATGAAATTGTACCCAGTCCAATTGTACCAACAATCTAAGCAATTATTCTTAGCGGTTTTTTTTTCGTATCCCTGAGAAATTATAGCATAAACTACTCCTTTAAACATAGAATGTTTTATTTTTGGTCTCCCTGCTCTAGGTTATCAATTCTGGCTATATGGTTGATTTAGGAACTTCAAATATAAGCGTAGTTCGCAGAAGTAATTAAATCTATATATAGGAAAAAACAACAAGAAAAATTGTATTGTCTACACATTGTCTACATTGTCTACACATTGTCTACATTGTCTACGTCAAAAACTATTGTCGACGCTATTGTCGACACTTCCATGTAGACAATCTTAAATTACGTGTAGACGCACAACACTGAGTATAGCAATTTCCTCATCTTCAGTTGAGGAATCATGTGCAACCTTCTTTCGTTTCTTTTGGACTTTTGCCGCTTTATGGATTTTAATTTGAGTTGATTGATATTATGTACCACAGTCAACACACGAGTTTTTTGCTTTCTTGAATTATTTGTTTTACCCTTGGACGTTGACGGTATCGGTGATATTATATTCAACATTTTTCCAGGGGTTAAGTCGCTGATACTCATATTATCAATCACTTCCAAATCAGACTGTTGATTTTTCTGGGGAGTCACCGGTGACTGTAAAGATGAAGCTTCCGTCGATGCATTTTCAGCAACATTTCCAATTGTAGGGGTCAATTCGCTTGTACTTATAGAAGCATCTGAATATATACCCAAATGTTGTGTTTCCACGCCCTGTTCTTCGACATTAGTAACGCGCATGTGAATAAATGCGTAATCCGGAATGGCTTCAGGATTAAATGGGAAAATACCAGTGGCTGAAAATGCTGAGATACCGTTTGTTGGAATCGCAGACATGTTCCAAGTGGATGCTAATAATTTTCCAAATTGCAATCGAGAAATTTTCCTATTTGGATTGTTCCTTATGAACAAATTGCATGCCGCGTAGTAATGCGATTTGAAGGATTTGAAAAAAGATCGATCCAACGGCTGTAAAAATTGTGTTGTATGTAGCGGTAAACATAGTAGAATTATTTCGTTTTCTACAGCAAACTCCAACATATCGGCGTTGCTGCAATGTGACGAATGGCCATCCAATATAATTAAAACTTTTCCTTGAGGTTTTCTTGGAAGGAAATGTTGTTTAAGCCAAGTGTAAAAAATGTCTGAGTTGACATACGCAGATTTACCACCCATGTACACCACCGAACTTGGGGGCATGCCATCTTCAAATTCGGCTTTCTTGTTTTTCCCTTTAAAAACACAAGCTGGAGGCAAAAAGTTTCCTTCGGCATTACAGCAAGCAATAACTGAAATTGTTTCTCCCTTTTCCGCAGATGTTATTGCTGGTATATTTTTAGATTCTCTTTCGGCTATTACAAACCCAGGCCGATTATTTAACTGACATCCGGTTTCGTCCATGTTGAAAATGTGCCCTGGTTTTGCTTCTAAATTGTTTCTAATAAAATAAAATAATCGGATATTTCACTACGAGTCATTCCTTGAGCACGATTTTGGGAAACTCCTTCGGATTTTCTTACAGACAAGTTCGGATGACGCTTCATAAAAAGTGTGAACCATGCTTTGCCAGCTTTTTTCTCCTCGGAATTAAATTTATGTGGTAAATTGTATTTCTGTGCCAGCCCGAATGCTATACCCCGCACCTCGTTTCTTGTTGGAGCAAACCCATGCGCTTGAAGATTTTTTATATGGCAAACAATCTTATCTTCAAGCTGCCTTCTTAATGTAGTTGACGGGATATTATATTGTTTAGACGCTGCATTAATCGATAAAACTTTATTATTAACATCCTTTACTGCCGCTTTGAGATCGGATTCTAGCCAAGCCGCCCGTCTCGAATTTTGTTTTTTTTTTATAAATGGTTGGCATTTCTATAATTAAAATGGTAAAAATAAAGTTAAATTTCTAAAATATAAGATCACGAAAACCATGGACAAGAAACAAATTTGATGCTAGGGGAAATGGTATATATACCATATCACCTTCAATGTACGTATCCCACATCACCTCTATACCAACATCTGACATTTCTACACACAAAAAACACATAATCACACAAATGGTTCTTGCAAAATAACATTCCATAACTTAAACACAGTCAGTCTCATTTTGGCAAATTATCAGAATAAATGAGCCATTTACTTACCAAAACACTGACATACAAACAACACAAAAAAAAAAATCCTAGAAAATTTACCGTTTTTTTTCTTCTTTCGGTTAAATAAAATAAAATATTTTACACAGCACGACGAGATGTATACTGAAAGAGATCTGATGAGAAACTAAACTTTTTGGTAACGTACAAATGTAAAGAGAATATTCGTATATACTAAAAACGGACACTGCACCATATCTCCCTCTGCGCCAATTCACCCGACTTTACCCTATAGAATTTACAGGATTTTTACTACTTAAAGAACTTCCTGAATTTTTGACTTTTATACAATTTATAGGATAAATAAAATTTATAAAAATTTTGGAGTTGATAGAATTTAAAGAAGTCTTTGTAGAATTTATAGAATTTAAAAAATTTATAGAATTATTAGAATTTATAAAATTTACAGAACATATAAAATTCATAAAATTTATAAATTTGTATAGTGCGTACATTTATTCGAAATTATAAAATTTGTAAAATTTATAAAATTTATTGAATCTAACGATTTTTTAAATTGATTGAATATACTGCATTTACAGTGTTTTTGTAAGATTTATAAAATTTACAAAGTTTGTATAAATTTAAGATCTTTCTGAATTTTAGGACTTTATACCATTTACAGAATTTAAAGAAGTTATAGAATTGTTAGATTTATAAAATTGATGGATTTTATCGAATTAATGGAACTTATAGAGTTGAAAAAAAATAATTTAAATTTTAAAATTTTAAGAATTCTTATTAAATTTAAAAAATTATACAATTTATAAAACTAGCCGAATTAATAAAATTTAAGAAATTTTTAGCATTTATTGCATTTGTATATAACTTATAGAGATATTAGAATTACTCGAATTACAAAATTTATAGAAATTAAAGAATTTACCAAATTTATAGTTTGTACAATTTGTATATTTAATAGAATTCATTAATTTACATTTATAGAATGCAAGAAATTTATAATATTTATACATAGCATTCATAGAAATTGTGGAATTTTTAGAACAAGTACATTTCTTTTTTAAAAAAAGTTTATTATAGAATTTATCGAAATTATAAAATTTATAATTTTAGTTTCATATTTTACAATTTGTAGTGCATGTAGTGCTTCAAAGTGTTTTGAATGTGTATTTGCTTACATATTTTGCTCATTTTTAGAGCATAAACATCCGGGCTCTACTAATCAGACACTCTAGAGGCTGACATTTATTTTCGGCTGGAACGTTTTTTAAATTTTCCGAAATTTTTCACGGGAAACTTGAACTGAATTTTTTCCCTGCGATGGCTATTGATAAATCCAATAAAAACGATTAAACTTAAGATATACGCTCTAGAGGTTGATTTTATTCCAATTTTGTGAATTCTACTGATTTTCCAATGTTTTCCGCGATTAGGTTAAACAAAATTTTCCACGTAAGACTATTTACAATATTGTTTAGTTCAAGCTATGTATCCTATTTACTTTCAGCTAATAACTACAAAATTTCTTATTTTCGGCTGGAATGTTAATAAGGTAATCTGCATTATCGACTTTTTACTTTCGGCTAACTTTAACAGAGAGGATAACAAAGATTCAAATGTACCGACCATCCACGTAAAAATCTTTTCATTACTCCTACACAAACCACATTCACATAATCGTAAAGACATTTTTCGACCATATTTATATTAAGCTCTTCTAAAGTGGAAGTTACATTATGATGAGGCTAGTCTAATTTGTTTCGGACTGATACATCTGGTCTTCTTGTTGCTACCAGTTCAGTCAGGAAAAATAATTCAATTTTTATTATGTTCTCCTTCTTGAGTGCATCTATTACAACCAAAATATGCTGTATGGGACTATATTCCCAGGGAACTATAACATGCTGGTGTGTCGCAAATATAATTTTCAATTTTTAGATTAATTTGATGATTTTTATAACTAAAGCTGATACATATATCTTTTAGCTCATCCATACAAATGGTCGCGGAAATTCAATAAAATTCTGGGGTTTGTTAAACCCATGATAAATCCCAATTACAAAAATTGTTTTTAGCTAAAACAAGCCAAAAGACCTGCACGAATTCCAATGTTCACATATTTTCCTGGTCTTATATCGATGACCGATTTATTATTAGGAGTGTCCATTCTACTATCCATAGGTATTCTAGGATATCCGTGCGATTTAAAAAACATCAATATTTAATTTAATGCACTCATTTTAATATTATTTCGTGAAGACCATCTTCTCAAAAACTGCAATGATTCGTAGGTGTTCCCTTTTTCTGATGGATCAGAGTTGCTATCATTTTCATTTTTTAAAATAAATCGATGATTATACTCATTGTCATAGTCCAATGAAGAATTTTTAATATTGTTTCGTAATCTGGATGTTAGATTTCCGTTTAACTGAAATTCGTTTTCTGAATTAATTGGGTCAAGTTCGATTTGATGATCGGTTTGAATATTAAGGTATCCCTGGCATGTTATAATTTATAAATCAAGTTGATTTGTTTTAATCTACAGAGTTGTATAACTGCTAGGGATTTTTTTCTGGCTGTTTTTTTTTATTACATTGGGGAGAGAGTTGAAAGATAATTTAACTGAATGTCTGATAATTTTTAATCTGACAAGCCGTTTTTTAGATTTTAATATGCTGAATTGTTGAAATTGGCTAAGCACTGTTTTGTAATACGTTACGATCGAGAAGATTGATCCACCCATAACTAATAAACAAAATTAAAATAAAATATTAAAAAATAAGAAACTGTTAATAAAATTAATTAAAATTTTGTACAATAAACTTTATAAAATTACTTTACCATTTTGATGTCTCACCCTGTAGCGTTCGCCAAAAAACGAACATAAATTATCGAGTCGAGCCTAGTAAATGAATGCAAAATGCTTTTTTTTTTTGTATCTCTCTGATCTCTTTAATGTAATGCAAAAATAGGGTACGGTACATATACAGTTTTCGCTTGTCATTATTCTCAATTTATAATTATTAGAGAGTTAATATATGAAGTCTAGTTGCTTTGCGATTGTCAAAGACTAGAGAAAGGTTGGATAAAACGTGGTTTTCGTCAAAATAAATTTAGAATTTTGTGAAATAAGTTTAGAAATTAATTTTAATTTATGTGTGTTTTAATCGCAGTGAAATTAATGATTTATTTAAACCAATTGAGCAAATAACACCGAGGTGTTTTGTGAATTATATGTGAATTGTGAATTGAATATTTCTGTCTTTGCAAATTAAGTTTTATTTAGTTAATGCAATAATACAAATGAAATGAAATAATTTCATATTTAATAAGTTTAGTGAGTTAACAGTGATAAAATTGAAACCATAGGGAAAATATTATAAAGTAAGTGAATATAATAAAATGACATGTCTCAACATGTTTTCAAGATAATGATATGGGCGCAACAGAGACAAAGCGTTGCAAAAGTTTAAAAAAAAATCACATTAATTGAATCTCATGAATATTTTAAAATTCAAAACACAAATTTTAAATTTTATAAAATTGTTTGAGCCTTACATTTAATTAAATATGAGTCTTAAATTAAAGCGTCCACCAACGTCAGGTCTCATGTTGTATAGCGGAGTTATACATCTTGCTAGAAGAAGAAAGATGTTATGTAGCATGTTGCTGTGTAACATTTTCATAGATACAAATAGAAAAAAAAAAGTTTAGCTTTTATGTTCGCCAGAGAAGTTTAAGTTTACGCCCAGGTTTTCTTCGTATTCCTTTTTGTAGCAATAACCATAACAGCACGAAGCCATCATTGAAAGTTCTTGTCGCACTTGACAAATGTTTTGATTGCTTTGATTTTCACATTTCGAAAGAGCTTTTCAAAAAACGTTTATTGTAAGAGTTTTTTTTTAAAATTATACTTTAGTCCTTTTTTTATATTGTATTATTGTGGTGATGTGGTAGAGAGAATATGATATTTACGTTGTTGACTAAATAAATAAATAAGTCCCATAAGTGACAGTATACAAACGCTTAACAACCGGTACCACTTAGTTAGTATTAATTTTTTGTTGTTTTTTTGATAAAAAAATATTTACCTATTGTACAACTTAGATGATTTCCACGAAATAGTTTCTTTTAAAAGAAAATTAAAATTCTTTGTATTTCTCTTTGAAACTGTGCTGTATTTGTAGAATAAAATTGTGTCTGCTCATCTTGCCGGACTATTTACGGACCTTGAAAAAACTTGAATCTCCTCTAATAAAATATTGGTGAAGGTTTTACGCTATTTGTCTGCTGATTGACTGAAAAAAATATTTTTTTCATCGATCAACCAACAGAAAAATCGTATTATCACCCCATCCAACATTTTATTAGTTATCGACTAATGTGCGGTGTTATCGACTAAAATTGGAAATATGCGGCACGTGTATAGACACATGAACTGCCCAAGCAGAAATATTTTCACGTTTATTCATATGATGGAACTTGGTTGTAATTGACCTCAGTTGAAAAAACGCAAAAGAAAATAAAAAAATAATATGAATTTTGTACAGATATTTATTTAAATGTGTGTGTGATTAGAAAAACAAATATTTTTGCGTTTATTTACTGAAACTTGAGTAGAAATAAATTTGTAAATAAACGTAAAAGTAAATATATGGGTTAGGGGCACGCGCCTCTAACGTGATTTTACACTAATTCATTTGTTGATTGTGAAATTTGTTTATGTGCATAGTTTCATTATATACAAACACGTTTGATACAATAGAAATTAGCGTAATTTGAATGGTATCTGCAGCCGGATCTTGTCATTGGGTTTATTGAGAATAAAGTATCTTGAAAGTTGGGATGCAGTTATTTGTTTTTTGGCTTCTGAGGATTAGTTAAATTTGGTAACGAGATAGACAAGTGCAAGTTACAACTTCTAAAATAAATTATGTAAACTTCCAAACAACTTTGAAAGAACATCCCTCAATTGTTTAAATATTCCTTAGATCTGGACTCGCGCGAGTTATGTAGGTTCGTTGCAGTCGTGAAAAAATATAGAAGACTAAATATTTAAATTTTTCCTTTTTTGTAAAGGTGTTTTCACTTGAATTTAGGTGTTTTGAATTTCACTCTGATTTCTACATTGTTTTAAATTTACAATTTTGGTTTTTTGCTTTAGCAAGCACTTCCTGTTTGTACATAAAAATAAGCTAGTTATATAAATTTTAGTTTGAAATTTTAGAATGATTTCCTGCGCAAATATTATATGAAAATCTTAGAGTAAGCATTTCATGTTCTTTTAATTTATGTTAATTGTGTTAATTTAAATTAACTAAGATGCAAGCAAATTATTTTGTAATGCAACGTGACTCTTGTGGCACGTTGTTATGTGTGTTACAGGCATGTGCATCAGGCCATCGCTCTTGGTTGGTAATGTTGTTATCGTGTAGGCCTGTGAAGGACGTAACTCCTCCCCCTCAAGAGATGACCGTACGCTTCGAGTGGTCAGGTATTGTCATCTAGTTTACCCGTAGAGTTTATGTGTACAATTAGGTAAGTACCTGATAAATAATAATAATCCAAATATGCATAGAAACAACAATACGCTAATGCTGGAAAAAATAGTTTGATGATGAGCTAATGCTGTAGAATGGTGTAGTTCCTGCAATTTCTTCATGTTAAAAATTGTCTGGTTATTGAGCTGAGGGAGATCTATTGGTGGTAATAAATTTAAAAGTTATTCGTAAAATATTACTGCTGCATTGGTATAGACCGTATTATTTATTTTTATAGTACATTTAGCAAATGAGATCAATTTAATCCCATGTATATTTCTTTAATTTTGGAGGCTGCATGTTGTTTTAAAATCCAACGGTTTTCTATTGTTGATATATAAATATTTACCAAATATTTGTGTAATGTTGTCTGGTAATACAGATTTGATTAGGTCGCAATGTGCTGGTTGATTCAATATAATTTGGGCCACGCAATTAATTTTGGTTTGCTGAAGTTGTTCTTGATGGCGATAGTATTGATCCTTGATTTCGTTGCATGGTTTGCTTATATATTGATAAATTTGATCATTAAGGATTAGGATATTATGGTGTCTGTAATTGAACTATTATATTATGAAGTATATTGTAAATACTGTTCAAATGATATTATTTCTAGTATATCTTGACTAGCGTTCTTGTATAATCCTAATTGTTTTTTTTAATTTCGTTGCTAGAAGTATATCTAAAAAATTTTTGATTTCTTTAAATCTAAAAATCATCTGATTGTTAATTTTGTGTGTAATAATGTCTTCGTTAAGGTTAATATTTGGGATAGCTTCACTAATTTCTTTATAGTCGGTTTGATCCAAATTACCAGTAATTCCTTTAATAACTGATCCTAACCCATTAACTAAACCTCGTTTGTGCCGTCTATTATAATGTTTGACGCTAGTTCTGGGTTTAATGTGTTTAAGTGTTTGTTCCAATTGAACAATCTGTTCAGATAATATTGCAGGTCTTTGAGTGTAAAGTGTTTGTAAGTTACTATCCGTTGTTGGGGCGTCCAGTATTCTGTTTACATCTTTCATATATGAAGTCGTCAGGTTTGAAGTTAATGGGATCTTTGTTATCCCTATTATGAGTCGTTCGATTATTTTGACTTAAGAGTTATTATACTTTTTCTGATGAATTAAGTTGCATAATTTTTTGAAATTTTTGTTCCGTTGCTCAACATACTCGTGTAACGGTAAATTTGTTTCTTCAGAAAATATTGCCGTGTGTTGATAATGACCATTCTTCAATTCCATAGGGGTGAAATTAATTGAAGAATGAATTGTGTGATTATATACCAAGATAACGTCTGTCATGATTTTATTTAGTCTTTTATTTGGGGATTTTGAAACTAATACCCGGTAAATTTCCAGCATGGTTGAATGGAAGCGTTCAGCTGGGGAGTTTCCAGTTGAATTTTTAGGAGTGATAAAGTGTAACTCAATATTGTGTACCTTGCATACATTTTTAAATATGTTGTTATTAAATTCGGTGCCATGGTCTGTGACAATTTTGTTAGGAATTCCATGAATTGACATATATGTTATGTATGTAATTAATTGGTTGATTTCAGTACCACTTGAGTCTTTTACTTGAAATGCTCTGCCGTATCTAGAAAATGTATCTATAATCGTTAGAAATTTATGATTTTGTGTAAAGAATATGTCTATATGGATTATGTCTAGCGGTTTTGTTAGAGTTTCGGTTATTTCTAGTTTTGTGTCTTGCTTCCGTCTATCGTATATGTTTATTAAGCATACTTCGCATTTATTGATGAATCTTTGAATCAAATTTCTGAATTTTGGAAAATAGTATTTTCGTTGAATTTGTTTGCAATTTTCTAGGGTTTCGCGAAGTCTGTGATTTTCGTGAGTATCTTGAATTATTTTTATTTGTAGAATAGGGTCTTCGATATCTTCTACCATTATTTTACATCTTAAAATCTTAAAATTGGATCCTTTATACCTAGATTTGAATAATGTATTTAAGATTCTAAAGGTTCCTTGGTCACATGCTATCCCAGTTAGCTGATTTGGTTGTAAATATTCAGTGAGTATATCTGCTAATATTTGCCCTGTAAATTGTTTTGACGTAAAGGTATAACGTTTCTTACATGAGAATAAAATTTTAGTTTCTAATTCGAAATCTTGGTTAGAGAGTCATAACTTATTGACGAATGATTAACATCGATCTGATAATTTTCAGAGTGTTCAACTTTCATCGGTTGCTCGAATAAAGCACTTTGCTGCTCGTTTTAGAAGTTGGTAATCTCTACAATTGCATGCCAGTTATGAGAGGTATACAATCCTTCTGGGATTATCATATGTTCATTAACTTGTATAAGTTTGATGTAGATTTCTCCATTTTCTACATCGACAGGTACTTTAATTACCATTTTGTTCCTAGGTGGTAAATTATAAACAGGGGATTGGTAGTTTGGTTTATAGAGTAAGGGTATTTTAATCTTATCCGTTTCCAAGTAGAGTTGGAAAAATCCAATTTAATTCCAAGTAGTTTAATTACGTCAATACCAATAAGTCCGTTAAAGTAGTTATGAAATTTAAAAAGTAGGAATTTCATTGGTTCTTTTGTTTTAAATTCCTTTAATCCCGGAATTAATACTTGTTCCATTAAGGAGTGTTCTTTGAATAGTGTTTTCTTCTTGGTAGGGTCGATTTGTTGAATTTTTAGGGGATACTAAATTTTGGGTCAATGAAACTCTGATTACTTCTTGTGTCAATTAAGAGCTTTAATTTGGATTTTGAATTAATTTGAATGTGAATATATGGTAAAGGGCTCACTGTTTGGTTACATCATAAGGATCATAATATTGGTAATTCGAGTTATAATTTTGATGTTGCTCTATATTGAATAATTCTTCAACTTGGTATTTCGGAGGTCCAGTGGAACGAGGGAAAAAGTTTGAATTGTTTGGTGGGAACCGTGTAGGTTGTCTATATCTATTTGAATTTGCGGTGGTGTCTATTGGTTCTATCTTGTTGTTCTGTAGGGGTCTTAGTGGTGGTCTAGGTTTATTATTAAAATGATTTCTATTAAATTGTTGGGTGTTATAGAAACTTTGATTTTTGTTGAATGGCGGTAAATTTGAATATGGTTGACCTAGTGTATGGGTCGATTAAGTGGTTTATGATTAAAGTAAACATTATTTGAATTCATGGGCTTTGGTACATATTGATTATATTGTCATTGTATGATACTGATTGGATCTGAATCTCGGGATATTAATCGTCATTCTCGATGAATGAGCCAAAACTTGATTTGTGGTTTCTTTATGTACGTCATGTTTTGTTCTTGGAGACATAAGTTTAAAGCATCTAAAATCGTGTTTGGATTTCTGGCTCTAATTAGGGAACCCATTGGTTCTCTTATTCTGGCTAGGAACGTTAAAAGGCACATTTCCCGATATAATATTTCTTTTGTATTTTTTACAACTATGGGTGTATGACTGAACCTAACATTATTTACTATCGTCGACTGAATGTCCATAATGCGACTATAGAACTTTTCAATAGTGTCGCCACCTTGAAAAATAGTGTGCAAATCTCTTATTAATGATGTCTCATTACGCTTAGCGGCGTAGTGAGTCGTGAGATTAGCTCTGATTTCTCGCCAATCTACCGTGGGTCCATATGAAACTAAGACTTCATCAGCTTCATCCATGATTTTACTCCGGATTGCCCTCAGGAATGTAATGGGTATATTGCCAACTCCCATTATGGCTTCAGATTGTTCGATGATTTCATCTACGTTAATGATAAAATCATGAAGTGTGTGCTTAGATCCGTTAAACTTCGGAAGATCCTTTATAGAGTCCGGTAATTTCATAGTCGTGAGAACGACGTCTAGTTTCACCATAGCGTCTTGTGCTTCTTGAGCCATTTCTGTTTTGTTTTGTAAGCCTACTATTAAATTATCTAGGTTCTCAAACTTATCTGAATTTTCCTCTTTAGTTATTGATAAACTTTTACAGAATTTATTAATAATTCTAGTTCTAAACTAATACAACTTCAATTTAAACAACTTTATATTAAATGTGTTTTTAATTATCGTTAATTTTTCAATGAAATCAAAAAATGGCTGCGCCAGTTATGTAGGTTCGATGCAGTCGTGAAAAAGACTAAATATTTTTATTTAATAATTTTTCTTTTTTTGTGAACCGATTTATTATAACAAATTTATTTTAGGTGTTTTCACTTGAATTTAGGTGTTTTGAATTTTACTCTGATTTCTACATTGTTTCAAATTTACAATTTTGGTTTTTTGCTTTAGCAAGCACTTCCTGTTTGTACATAAAAATAAGCTAGTTATAGTTTGAAATTTTAGAATGATTTCCTGCAAAAATATTATATGAAAATCTTTGAGTAAGCATTTCATGTTCTTTTAATTTAAATTAATTAAAATGCAAGCTAATTATTTTGTAATGCAACGTGACTCTTGTGGCACTTTGTTATGTGTGTTACGGGCATGTGCATCAGGTCATCGCTCTTGGTTGGTAATGTTGTTCTCATGTAGGCCTGTGAAGGACGTAACTCGCTTGTCAAATTTGGTCGCTGCGAAGCACAACATTCATTGGAGCTTCTTAGAGTTAATTCGAAATTTTCAATTAAGGACTCAACATAGTAAAAGGAAATTTTGTTGGAGCGTTAAGAGATATTACCGCATCACCACATTTAATGATAAAGTCAAAGAAATGATTCATGACACCCACATAACATAACAGGTAGTCAATTAAATGTATCTAGAATTATTCATATAAGAGATATGTAGGGAGCGAACGACCCTTCTGAAATTAATTATGAGTGGAAGAAAAAGGTTATCATAACAGTTTCTTCGTTCTATATACCTATTGATGTTCATTTAATTTTGAAATTATCAGAATAGAATTCTGAAATTGTAATTTTAAATGTAGAGAATTGAAAATCATTCAATTTACCACATAAAACTCATTTTTTGAACAACGTTTCTTTTAATGTAAATTCAACGAAATAATTTAATATTAAAACAGCCGTAAAGATATAAATTTACTTTTCTACTTGACAAAATGTGACGTTCCTATTAGTTTAATGATTTTTACTCAGCGATCAGACCTGTAAATTTCTGATGAGTTACATATAACTCGGCTTTAGAAAATACTGGGATACTTCCAATTTAATAGGGATCATTAATATAAAGAAAAACAAACCAATACTTGGCACTTTAAGGCCACATGAAGTCGTTTGTGGTAAAATATAGTTAATTGCTCTAAGGAATAAAAAGTTAGCTAAAACATTTATTGTTTCTACAAGCAGGAATGAATAAACCCAAAATTTTCATTTTTAAACTAAGTACATAATGACGGTTGCGTGATAAAGACCATTCAATAAGATTTAGTTGATAAGCCAAGGAGAATGTCTATTTCTTAAAAACAGAAATTTTATTACATGCAGGAAGAATAAATAACAAAACGACCTGAGTGCAAATCAGTAATCAATAAACCGAAACCCCACTTTTCTGCGTAAGCAAACTGCTGTCGATTAACCGGTTAATTTTAATCCAAAAATCGTTGCAGAAATTGGTGTAGGTGTTTTATCCATAAACTAAGTTCTGAATCTGAATTCTTTAATATCAAGACGATCTAGTTAGCCCGAAATCTCAACATGAAAAGTACGGTTCGTCCCTTGACTAAAGCATATCCAGAAAATGTGAAGAAGTTTTATAAAATGTAGCACCCTCCCGAACAAAAAAACCTATAATACGAAAAATGATAGCGAAGGAAAAAACTAAACGGAGAGAAAATGTAACTTAAAAATGTTTCTTTAATGGAATCAACTTAAAAAAGCTCATGTAAATTGTGTGAAACAAAAAAGTTTTTAGAGCTATTGAAAGATATAAACCCCAGTTGTTGTATATTTGGCAATATCGGCCATAATAATACCAAAGCACCCTGAGCACCTCAGGCCATGTCACGGGTAAAAGGTTATTTTTAAATTTCTGGTATTAATATTATGGAGAGATATATTTCAATAGTGGCATAAATAGCCAGATAGCTTCCATATCATATCGATAAAACGTTTTATTTTTTAATTATTCTAAGAAAATTTCATGAACGTATCATTGTAGTGAAATATTAAATTTTAAGGAGCTATTACAAGAGATAAATCCCAGTATGCGGTCAGATAGACCTTACCAACCCCAAAACACACTGAGCTCTTCTCTCTCTACGAATAGTAGGTCTAGATACAACTTAATTATACTTTCTTTCGCACGATTTAAATTACTTATCTTAATACAAATTAATAGATTTAGCACAAAAACATTTACAGTGCCGCGCTTCTAATCCAGCCACATGGAACTAATAATGATACATAAATTGACTTTCAGCCAAAGTATATCAAATTGCACTCGTGGTACCATATAGTGGCGGTTGGTTATGACGACAATTTCTCAACATTAAAAATTGTATTGGTCTAAGTTGCCGATACACTGGTTAAATATCATTATGATAAAATCTTAGAGAAAGAATCACAGGAAGCTGAGTGTTCATTTTGATCCATTTCTCATTTTTTAAATTTTAAACCCGTGTTTAAAATTCTATTTTACAATTTCGCTCTTAGCGCGAATTGCGAGTGAAAATAAAATAAAACTAAATTCGTCTAAAAAATTATATCACATAAGAATCTAGTTTTCTCTTATTATGAAAATATGTTGGCTTAATTAAATTTAATTTGGTGTGAACAGGTGTGAACAGTTTCTTAATGATCTTCACTACAACAAAATATTAATACGATTTAAAGCAGTACTACTTTTAGAATAACAGCGAGAATGTAAAATATACAAGTATCACTCTGATTCTCATTTCAAGGACGTAATCATAAGGTAAAATAATGTAGTCCCTTAAATTGTGCAGCAGCTTTAAGACACAAAGTACCTATATCTGTCGCCTTGATGACCCTTGATTGTTTCACACAAAGCTCTATAGTCGTTATCAAATATTTATTCTCGAAAATGACTTAATAGTTTGACTGTGAGCAGACCGCAATAAAGGGCAACATGCTTAATATGCCAAAAAATAAGAATCAAATTAAATAAAAATCCAAAATTCAAGATCAAAAAGTATTTCGTTCGTAATACAGGGAGTGCAATACTTTAAAATTCGAATTTTGTTCTTCAGTCTAAAAATGTATCGATTTTTTTTAAACGGACTCATACATACCGACACCCTTTTTTAAGCGATTGGCATCATTAACTCGTAATTGGCATTATCAACTATAACAAAACCTTCCCTCACATGCCCCAACTTTCTTTGTGATTGAGAATAACACATTTCCCAACCCGTTTAAAAAGTCTGCCATGATTCAGAAGTCTTCGAAGAATGGTGTGGTGACCAGTATATTGGAGAGATGTTTTTATCGCCTTCTCTGGGAGATAACAAGGCGGAAAGTAAAGAAATATCTCCCACAAGGCTTGGGAGGAAAATGGAAGAACTGGTTGAGTTTGTCAACCCGACAAATAATGTGCATAGCGAAATCAAGAAGATGATACTCGTAAATAACATTAGTACACTCTATGGTTCAGCTATTAATAAGATCAACGTATATCGGAAAAGTAGTGCCAAACTTCACCGATCAACAATGAATGGAAGGAAAATTTAATTCGTCTACGAGTTGTGAGTAAGAAATAGGAATCGGAGAAAGCTACTAACTAAAATGCACCACTAGCATAGTCCAGCAAAAGGAAGTTGTCCGCACCACCTAAGACTAAGGAAAATAGGAAAACGAAGAATTGGAATACTAAGGCCGTTGCGCAAAGTTAATAAACAAGGAAGACCGAAAACCAGGAAAAAACCCGAGCTGAAGAATGGAAGATAAGTAGTAGAATACAAGAGACGCACTGCTCAGAGATATAAGAATTTGTATATTCGCCCGGATGCGCTACTGATTAGAACGAACAAGGATATTTCAGGTGCGGACATATTGGGCAAAGTTAAACTGGACCCTGACATTATCCACATAATGACAAAGAGAAATCTTTTATTAGAGCTGCGAAATATTGGCAACGAAAACAGCACCCTGGAATACCAAGCCGAGCGTGAGACTTTCATTTTCCAGGAAGTTAATATAAGGCCTTTAAGCTTTTGCCGAAATCCATGACCTCGATAAACTTACAACCACGGAGGAAGTGAGTGATGCCCTATAAATAAGGTTCGAGGACCTAGACATCGTAGAACCCAAGTAGCTTTGGGCAGACTTTCCTGTGATTTTGTGGGAAAAATTACATCCAAAGGCAGAATCCAATTTGGCTGGGTATCCTGTTAAAAAAGTAGGCCGTTCCAAATTCTACGATATGTGCAATGGTGATGGATACATTGTGAGGACATGCAAAGAATATCTGAGGTGCGATGTTTGTCTTGGCGAAGATGCCAAAGCTGGAGCTACCAACCAAGTCACGGGTGCGGTTTTAATTGCCCGAAATTCCAGAAGACGTTAAAACCCATCCAACTAGAATGTTTGTGAAATAAGAGGAGATATCGCTATTTCTCAATAACAATATATAAACTGGGCTCGCGGTCAACGGGCATTCCAAAGCTTAAACTAGAAGGAATCTGGCTTTATAAGTGTGAAAATCAACGATATTTATATGTACATTAATATGTGTTTTGGGGGAAGACGCTCGAGATCAATATCCTCTGCTAATTGAAGGGGACATTTATGCTTGGTTTACTGAATGGGGCAACAGAGTATAGCACGATCGATAAGACGCTTTATTAGAAGCTTTTCCCATACTACAGATTGTCCTGTCATATTTTAGCAACCAACCAACATTCCGCAGAGATAATGCCACATCAATAATTGTTCTTACGTGGATTAGTAGCAGCATTTTTAGTAGAGTATTAGAAGGCAACCAAACAATATTAGAAATACCGATTGAAGATCCAAACGTTTCGAGGAGAATTTCTTCTTGTACATGTTAAAAACAAAAGCGTCTTCACAACAACTGAAAAAGAGGTATCTCAAATTATGGAGGTCATCACAAACGCCTGTGATGTAGCAATGCCGAGATGAGTAATAGGAAGTCGTCGTAATGCTATTTATGGTGGAATGAGGAAGTCGCGACTTTACGTCGGAAATGCTTCAAGGGAAGGAGGAAGTATCGGCATTCAAATCGTAGAGAGACCGAAGATTTTCGACAGGTCTACTGCAGTGTTCACTCGGAGTTAAAATCCGCTATTAAGTGAGCAAGTGGGAATATTGGGTTGACCTTAACTAACGGTAATGAAAAAGGTGAAGGACAGTCATTTTAACATCCCTACTTAATCAGATATGATACGGAATATACTAACATCGCTATTTCCGCAACAAGAACTTGAACGCCACATACCGAATTTGGCACTTAAAGTAGCTGTTTGAGCAACACTGGAATTGTTCGCAAATGTATTCGATTCTTGCATAACCAAAAGTGTATTTCCGGTGAGGTAGACGAAGCAAAGTTTACTGCTGTTACCAACAGGCAAAAGACCACTTGATTATCCATAGTCGTACAGACCTTTGTGTATGCTCGACACTATGGCCACTACCAGTACGGCTGCAGAAAGGGACACTCAACAATTGAGACCAATAACTTCGTAAAAGAAATTGCCCACAAGTGCAATCACCGGAAGTAGATGTATAATATGGTGTTAAGGCTCCAGATTGCCGAAGAAGCTAAAGTCATTGGCTTTGCGGAAAATATTGCGATCGTAGTATCTAGTGGCTAAACACATGAAAAAAGTAATCTGGCTCTGTAAAGAAGCCGTTCGCACAACCCACTACTATTGCAGTCAGTGGTTTAATAATTGGCTGAGCAGAAGACGGAAGCTGTACTCATCTCTAGAAGGAAGGTAAGCAAGACCGTTACTCTGGATGTAAGCAAATGCACTATTATCTCACGACCAGTGATTAAGTATCTTTGTAGGTATCACTATTGATAGCAGATTATACTTTAAGGAGCATATGGATATTGCTGTAAAAAAGACTTCTGTTATAGGCCAAGTACATGCGAAGCAAAAAAAAACCAGGAGTGCTTTTAGCCAATGTCTTTTTATTAGTAATGTTATATAGAACTCCTATTTAATCTGACGAATTGAGGATCTAGTACATTCGTAAGCAAAACTCGGTTTATCTAATTAGAGCTTTAAATAAGTGGGCCTCCGCTGGACCTCCTAGCGAAAGAGCATGAAAAGTTGTATAAAGAACGTGGCAGCGATGTGAAAATTGCAGAAAGGAGGAAATTTGACCGAGAGGAAACTACAACCGATTTATTTAAATACAAACACGACAATAGTCCATAATGTTCAACATGAACTGATGTCATGGAGAAGAGCAAGTTACTCCTGAAAGTATGTTGCAGAGGACGTTAGGTTGTAAATAGTCGTGGATTTCGGGAAGTGGAAATATCTGTGACGTAATGTCTAGCGATAGTTCTGTGGGCCTGTATGGTCCTGGATATTGGAGAGAGGTTTTAGTTGATAAAAATCTAGCAGTCCTACTTGCCAGCTAATGGTTAACATGTAAACTCTTTAGAAGGTCTCTTCCCGTCAACAAACAGAAAAACATGGACTAATAAATTTTGTTGAAGCTATGCTCTTGACACTAATACAAAACAATTTAATGGGAAGTTTTTATGTTTGTTCTGTACTATAAAAGTTGAGATATTTAGAGTAACTAAAACACTAGCTCCATTTGTGGGATTGTCAATACTGATAATGTAAAACTTAGTTGATATCATTAACAAAAAAACCAATGGCGAGCAATTGTATTGTAAGCTGAGGGTGACGTTCGCTGATTACGTAAGCTTTATTATTCATAATCGATAATTATGTTGCAAAAGCGACCTCCTTCCAGTCAAAAGAATTTTTGGCAAATTATGTAGCCTATACCCACTCTCCTTCTAATTCACATACTTAAGATCCGTATTCGAATATGCAGTGGTCATCGTCTGGATTCTCTATTATTCTGTTACCATTAGGTGAATTGAAACTTTCAAAAAAAATTTCTTCCCTTTCTTTCAAAGCACGAAGTGACACTGCTAAATAGAATTTAATCCTAATAAATATCTTAATGTGGAAGACGTAATTGCAGTTGCAAATACACAGTTGATAAATAAATCATTTAATTGCATGCAGGAAGAGAAATTCGAAAACAATTTTTTTTAAACAAACTTTGATACTAGTGTACCAAATAAATAGTGAGACTATAGTATTGGGCTAGGAGAAACTAATTTCGCAAATGCACCAAATTTTATTGCAAGCAGGAAGGAAAAATATCGAAATAAAATAAATCTTAATCATTTTAGGAACACGAAATTGGTAATTAAAAGTTGTTTTTCTAAAATGTGCAAGAGTAACACAACAAGAACATTTAATCAGAATTGTATTGAATTAAAAAAATTGTTTACACATTATTCAAAGCCAACAAACCTCCGATTTGAGAGATCAATATTTCTTTAAAAAAAAAAACCTCGAACCTGATTATCAAATGTTATGGGATATTGAGCTGGAGCGAACAAATTGTAATCGTTGTAACTAATGGGTTATCAAATTTACAAATTCAATTTAATCACAATATCAGCTCGAATTATAAAAAATGTTTAAAGATAAAAAAATGTTAGCTAAAAATAGTTTTATTATGATTTGTTGACCTCTACATTAAATATTATAAAAATAGCAACATACCAGAATTTCTTTACCATTTGGCCTGTCTAAAACTTAAATGAAAATTCTCTTTTCGATTGTGCACATAAAATATTTATATAGCAAGGCATTAGCAAAATTCACCTACGTACAGTTGAATTTTTAATTTTCCAGTTAAATAATGCTGTGATATGTGCAAACAAAAAATTTGTTGATTTATTTATATAATTTCGGTTTGATAATATATGGGTAAAAATAAATAGGTTTTTGTATTTGATAAATAAGTAAAACCCACAAATAATAAATAAACAGAATACATATACCTAATATATAAATATTGAAAAGTTTTTGATAAATAAATTATCATTTTTAGCTTACCTGGTTATCAAATAGATTGATAAATTTTGCATAACACAAAATACGCCCACACAAAAATCGGCTACCGCTAAGTTTGCCAAAAAAAAATTTGTTATTGACCTCAGCCTTCTTGACAGCGTAACAACAAGGATTACTAAAAGATTTCCTAAAAAGAAATGAAAAGAAATAAAAATGAAGACGTTTTACATTAAATATTGATATTGGTTGGTTTTTGTGTATTTTGGAAATAAATTGTGCGTTATAAATGAAATGAAAATTGATTTGGGTTTTTTTCCGTATTTGTTCGATAGAATAATTTTGTTAGATAGAGGTTATATAATTTTTTGAAACCTAAAGAAGCATTTGTCAACAATTTACAAGTAAACAAAACAAAATATGTAGCTCTTAGCGAGATTCCAGATAAATTATCTGTTCTGTATACAAAATTTATACTTTGAACAGAACCTAATCAACTGGTAAAAGGCAGATATTTTTTTGTATCCAAACTATTTTTAACAATCAATTTACCCAAAAAGAAAATCTTTCTAATAACAACAAAAAATCATTTTTAAAAAACAATAATAAATTGCAATTATTAATAATATGTGCCTTAATACCATATTTATGCAAGTGAGTTTTGAAAACATTACAAAAAATATTGAAATGCAATTTTGAAATTTTGAAGTATAATTCACTGGGTGGATGAAGAGCAACAAATTCAGAATCATTTTAATAGTTCTTATAAAATAAAATTTTTTCACTTGTTGCTACAATTGTTTCCCCTCCATTTTAAGTAATGTCTCGGAACATTGTGGGCACGTTTTTTTTTTAAATTGTTTGTAAGCTAAAAATATAAAAAACTATCTTGCTGACGCGTCGTCGAAACTGTAGTCTTCCTCTTCCTCTAAAACAATGGAGTCTAATACATCTGGCACGTCAATGTCATCTGTTGTCTCTTCTACGTGACTATCTGAAATAAGGGTCTTCTCAGAAAAATCTCGTGTGTCGTCCATTAAAACCACTGAAGTTATTATTAGTTCATCTGAATCAGCCTCATAGTTGGTTAACGCTGTATTATTCAAAAAATTTATTGATAGAATTTTGGCTGCGATGCGACTGAACTCATTTATTAACGGTATTATATTATTTCATCTCTTTGACTTATGACACCAAAGAAATTTTCGATGGGATCTTGATTTAACCGCGAAGTTAGAATAAATTTTATTTCATTCCTGTTATTCGTCAAATGTTGTAGTAGTTGTACAATTCCATTTATTGATTACTTCATACCTTTAAGACAATACAAATTTTTTGGAACATTAGGTGAAACACAGTCAATATAATTCAACATAAAATTTAAAAACGATTATTTAATGTAAGCCCCGTGCTTCTGAGGATTGTGGTCGAACAATAATTTGCTGTTTAGGTTGTCAATTTTTTCCATAAATTTTGCAGTTGACAAAGCAAAAGGTTGAACTGGCTTTGAAAATTTATTAAAATCCAACATGGTTTTGATTCCGGCGGCAACAGATCTACTAAATATTTGAGTGGCCAGTTTCACCCTCATTTTTTCGAAGGTATTTGGTTGTATTTGGCGTAAAGTTAATTTCGGATACAGTTTGGTTTTGCCAGCCGCTTCACAATTATACAGTGTCCGTATCACTGACCAGCTTACAATACCATCGGGAGTTTTAAAATTTACAGCCATCAAATTGTTTCTCAAAGATTTGATTAAGTGTGATACGTCGTATATAAAGCAAATATTTTGTCGTCATCATAATAAAAAAAACGACGAGCGAGTTCATCCTCAACTCGCAAAAGATTTATGTGAAAACTGTTTTGTATAAATATCTATTAAATCATTTCAAGCCATTTAGATAAGGCTCGAAAATCCCTCCATAAAGACGGATATGTTCGCTCAGTATTTAAACTAAGTTACATTTTTGGTTGAAAAAGTCAAGTTATTCTACTATTTTGAATTTGGAGGACGAACCTTACTAACATTAATTAAGCATGAGTAAAGTACAGTACTGTTAAGTTAATCACCTAAACTATATGCTTTAAAATATACCATTACTCATACACAGCAATCTTGTTCAAGATTCCATAGTAGTAAATGGTCACGGCAAACTCGCTGAAAAAGGAAAAATCGCATCGCTTTATCACTGATCAGTTTAAAATAAATTTGGTGGTCGTAAAATCATTGCAATTGGAAAGACAGCAGCGTGAAACCCATCATAACCAAACTCACGAACAGCATGAGCAATACTAATAAGAAAGCATACCGAACTACACAAGCATAATTTGTGGTGCTTTTGCTCGTATGTAATTTTCATTTTCAAAAACACTTGTTGCTGCGGCCGTATATAGCAGATATTTGCACAATAAAATTAATTAAAGTAGGCGATTTTTTTTTTGTATTTGGCTCACGATGTTTTTAAAATGCCGGATGATGTTGTATATTGCATGTGTATGCGTAGATTTCGCATTGATTTTACGTTTTATTTATTTTTTGTTCTTGTCGATATTCACACATACCTGCAATATTTTTTGTTCGGCACTTTTATTTCCGTAACCCGAGTTCTATACATATTTTTACTTACTCCTGCCGCTAAAGATGTTTTCACATCAAAAATGGGCTATGTTCGGTAACATTTAATATTTTGTAGCAATTTCTATTGTTGGCCTATTGCTGTTGATTTGAGAGTATCCATCAATTATGTCATAAGTTCTATCGTGTTCCAAATCTGGTCTTATTTTAATCTCATCAAACATTAAAACAACTTTCTTTGCACTTTAATCCATTTCAACCAGATTACGCTTCAAATTGTTTAACAGAATCTCGTATATTCCAGGCGTTATGCTTTTAAGCGACGCCCAGCGATATAACAATGCTTTCGATGGTATATTTAATTTTCCCTCAAAAATCGGTCGCACGATGGAGATTTAAAATAGATTCTCTTTGCAAGATTTTTTTGTTCCGTTGGCCACTGTTTTTGCTTTCCATTCAATAACATTTTAACAAAATCCTTCGCGTCTGAACTTATGTCTAACCCATCAACTTTGCTTTTTAGTGATTTTTTTTTTGACGAGCGAGATTTTAGTTTAATCTTTAACAATTTTATTTGTTGTTTTAAATTATAAGATTTTTTTTGTTTAATTTTCATATTATTATACAATTTGTTCGTTTAAATTTGGCATTGCAGGTCTAATATAAGCTTTAATATCTCCGCCAACAAACCGAATTTCTTTACCCAAATATCAAACAAGTTTTTATTTTTTGTTGGGAATGTGAAAAATTTTCTTTCCGGGTTTGATCTTCTTGATGCTTTGCACAATGGTACAGCGCATATCATACCGGAACTAGAATTCACCATTTTTAAATCCTGCAATCGAAAAAATCACGAAAAGTAAGAACAATTCTGAATATACCATACTCTGGCTCATATAAAAGGTTGAGAGAAAAAATTCTTTTAGTCGCAGTATATCTCACCAATTTACCATAAGGGCCTTTCAAAGTTCACACCAAGCACGAATAGCTAATGTGAGTAAACAATGTTTATAAAATTATGTTTTAATTTTTCTTTTACTTCGGCTTCTTTATAGAACGGTTTTTAACTATACAAATTTTAAATATGTATTAAAACCACATGGTAGTTTTTAATATTTCACCGATATTTTGCACCTTTCGGGTCATCATCAGGGTATTTATTTATTACCTTGAGATAATAAATAATAACCCTGATGATGATCCAAAAAGGATGTTTTTAATACTTATTTAATATTATTACAATTAAAAAATAGTCTGTAAAGATGCCGAAGTTAAAGAAAAATTAAAGTATTTAAAGATTATTATACTCATATTAAAATAATTTATATAATTATGATACAAAAAACACTTGTATATAAAATGTTTGTTTAATTATGATGCTTACAATCAAATTAAATTTAGCCCGAAAATTATATCAATGACAGAGAAAAATGAAAGTCATAAGTAACATGACACTTTTTATAAGAATTTCGTTTTTGTCCAATTTTGACATAATTTTCGGGCTTAGGTAGCTAATCAAATCTCATTTGAAACCATTATACTACTCATTTGTGAAAACATTATGCTACTCTTTTAAATAGACACACATTTTATACATGTATGTATAAGTGTTTTTATATTATAATTTTCTAACAATTGTCTACTCATATGCGCTTTTCGCGCTTGGTCTGAATAGTACCTAAGTGTAACGAATCGAATATTCCTTAAGATAATTTTCAATACAACATTTTTTTTCCCCCAGATGTCAATCTGCGGTTATTGGCCTTTTTAATGAGGTATTGGCTCAAGTGCAGTTCAATAAATTGGCAACTGAAATAATATTTCAAATTCGTTTTGCAAAAAATTCTACTCGAAATACCGTTATTTTTCAGATACTACGGACAGACTATTATGTCCCACGCAAAACTAAAAATTTAAAATTTTGATTTATCTGTTTTAAACTGAACAATTAAACGAAATTCTTTTTATTTCATTTTTGTTTCCTCAATTATGTAAAATTAAGTATTCTATGAATTTTAATTTTGCACCAATCTGTGTTACAAATAAATGGATTTAAAAAGGTTGACAATAAAATTACCAACCTCACTTTACCGGGCACCTCGTTTCAACCTACACAATTTTAGGTCCCGTCGATGACTGCGTGACAGGATTACATGAATTCGACGGAAACCCCACACAATATATCTCATAGGTGCACAACGTAGAAAGTATTCTAAGGGATTATAATATTGCCCGCGATAAACCAATTTACAGAGCGATTCTACAACATAAACGACAAAAAATTAGAGAGGGTTCCATGTTAATCTATTTCAACATTTTTGATAAGGAATGGACATCGAAAAAAGAATGTTTCTCGTTACATTACGCAGACAAGAGGGATCTACGAACATTGGAACACCAATTGAGTACGCAAAGAACATTGGAACACCAATTGAGTACGAATTCTACGCAAATGTGAACAATAAGTTCTCATTAACAAAAAAACAAAAAACCGAAGATTATTCGAATGAAACCATCTAGATACTAGTACGAAACATACAGAAATCGAGCTTTGAACGTTTTTATAAGAGGAATAAACGGAGAAATGTCCAAAATTCTAATTATTCAGAAGCACAATACACTACCAGAGTCCTATGCATCCTGCCTCGAAATCCAAAATATTAACTTCAGAAACTCAATAATTCACCAAAGGAACGCTAACAATTCCATCAATCCACAAAACCCGCGAAATAATAACAACTCAATATCACCACAACATAGAAACATGATGTATAATATTCAACATTATAACAAACAAAATCAAATATTATTCAAAAAGCAGTACAACAAGCAAAACACGACCAGAAACATGATATATGACAGAAACAGTCAATCACTATAGTCCACAACCAACATAACAATCAATACGCGAATAATGAAGTAGCACCTATAGACCTACGTATCCGAAACCAGCAATACCGATGGAAGTTGACCTTTCTATTCAAACCAAACGGATCAACTACATGAATAGGCCAATAAATCAGACACTAAGCAGAGAACACTTCCACTATGGAAGACAGCAGAGAATAAATCACCTGGATACACAAGTAGAAGAAGAAGATTATAATCATTATGATCAACGAAAATGCAGACAGCGATACACTTGAAGATGGACCTGAAGAAGAAGATAATAATGAGCTAAATTTTATGACGAAAGCCTCTGTAGCATATAAAACGGTAGGAAACAAAATCATCAATTAATAGACACCGGAGCCAATAAAAATTTCATCAAACCCGAGCTCGCGGAGGGAGCAATTCTCACCAATGTTCCATTCAGAATTAAATCAGTTGGAGGCGATATCAAAATCAATAAAACAATTTCGGGAAAATTCTTTAAATGCCTTAGTTAAAAACGTTCGACGAAATTATCGGGGGGCTACACCCTTAAACAACTAGGAGCAATCATCGACCGTAGCAGTTAGAGACCATAGACCATATAACCCAAATATCAAAACTCCACTCCGAGAGAATAATAAAATTCAAAACACTATTTGAACCAGTCAACAATATCGAAACAATCGACACTAATGTTAAAGCCGAAATAAAAACAACAACAGAAGAACCAATCTACACAAAAATTGCCTATCCAGTCAGCATGAGATCAGAAGTGGAGAAACAAATCGACCAATTTTTAAAAGATGGAATTATAAGACCATCTAAAAGCCCATACAACTCACCAATTTAGGTAGTAGAAAAAAATTGGATGCCTCGGGCATAAAAAAATACAGAATAGTTATCGATTTTAAAAGAATAATCGCCGTCACGGTGTCAGATACATACCCAATTCCTGACACATCAAACACATTGGTAAACCTTGGAAAGTCAAAGTTTGTTACGACCATCGACCTCACATCAGGGTTCCATCAAATCAGGAATTAAAGAGAATTTATCGGGATCATCTGTTACGTCTATATAGATGATATTATTATATTCGGAGGGAAAAACGAAGAAGATCTAACAACGTCGAGAAAATATTTTCGAGACTTGAAAAGGCCAATTTACGCGTAGACCTACATCGTAACAAACCAAGGAATGAGGCCAGACTTAAAAAAGGTCGCTGCTATTAGGAACCTAAAGAGCCCAGATAAGCTAATGGAATTAAAATGAAACACAATCAAAGAAAG
This sequence comes from Tipula helvola, assembly GCA_963556165.1. Classification (NCBI taxonomy): domain Eukaryota; kingdom Metazoa; phylum Arthropoda; class Insecta; order Diptera; family Tipulidae; genus Tipula; species Tipula helvola. Next base: position 289,579,317 of record OY744483.1, read on the forward strand.
TAGAAATCGACTTAGAAGGAAAGGAACTCCAAGCATCTCGTCAAATCAAAGAAGTCTTGTCATCTACGGAAATACTCATCTTTCCAGACGTCGGCAAACCATTTAATTTGACCATCGACGCTTATAATTATGTAATTGGCTCTGTATTATGATAAGGGTATACCGGGAAGGATAGACCAATCACATATATATCCCGAGCTTTAAACAAAACCGAAGAGAACCATGCGGTTAATGAAAAGGAAATACTAGCAATCATTTGGGCATTGGACAACGAAATTATTTGTAAGGAGCAAAAAAAAATTAAAATCATCGCGGACCATCAACCGCTTACATTTGCACTGAGCAACCAAAAATAACAAAACAAAATTAAAAAGATGTAAATCCCGATTAGATGAGTATAACTATGAACTCATATACAAGCCCGGATGAACCAACAAGGTAGCTGATGTAGGGATTGCAAATTTTCGTTGAATTAACGATTCCAGAATTTCGAAATTATAAAACTTCCAATTCCGGATTCCGGAATATTCCGCTATTGAAAAAAAAACTTAAAATATTAAGGAAAAATTTGTATTCAAGAATTCAGTAAAAAAAATTAACATTGATCCAAATACATAAAATTAATGTATATAAGCACTTTTTTTAATAAACTTCATACAGTAAATTTTTTTTGAAATTTGTAGTTCGGCAAAATTTGCTTTTAAAAAGCTTAGGTCGCTAAGAGCCGCATCGCCTAATCCCGATCTTACATTAGTGCAGAAATTGCCACAAACGAAAAACGGCTGTTCCGGGTCCACACTGGTAGGTTGTATAATTACTTAATGTCGGTAAGCAGCTTGTAAAATACTTCACCGAAACCGTCTTCCTCAAAAAAGTTTCGTTTTAACGATCTGTATCATGCATCGATTTTTCGCCGATTTTGCGGGAATAATGCACAGTAAATCTGCATCGATATTATTTGTAGTTTTTTCAACATCGATTTTGGATCGTACAACTGTGCTTCACTATCATCGATTTAAACATCCACTATCTCAAGATCTAGGTCCTCTTCTTCCAAAACAATATCTCTTTCCGGAACATTATTCAGTCTTTTTAACAGCGTGGCTATTGTCTTTGCGACTATATGCTTCCCAGAGGGTTCAAATACTGGATGTATTTTAGTTTTTCCGCCGTTGTGTAAATATTGTAAGGTCAACATAAATGGGAGGGTGGTGTCGGTCGTCAGTAAATTCGCGTCTTTGCTTCAATTTATATCCACTGCCAATTTGTTCGGAAGGAAAACGATTATGACAACATGGATTGAAGACATCGCACTGTTTGTAATCGTAATTTCGAAATTGATATCAACAAGTGATTTCATAATTGTTTCTTAAGATAAATTAGCGTTCCAGCATCGTCAATAGGCTGTTTCAACGCGCGTTGGAATCGAGCTGCAAAGAAATCTCTCTACCCATCTCAAGTTTGACATATGACTGTAGTATTTAAATTTTTAATCGATAAATGATGAGCATCATTATGATCTTTCGAACCATGTTAGTCAGATAAAATATTCTATATTTCTTTATTTCACTTGTAGTTCCATCCAGTAAATCATTTTCCGTCTCGATGGAAAGCCCCTTGTCATTCTTGATATCATCAAAATAGTCTTATTCATCTTCGCGAATATTTTCATTTAGCGCAATATCTATCGGAATTGCATAAACATTAGGGAAGCAGCTCGTTGTCGGCAGTAAAGCACATCTATGACTGCGAGATGAATCGCTTGAGCGAAACAGAGTTGTTCATCACATTTTATTAGTCGCCCGATTATTGAAACTATATCTGCGTTTAGGTCGATTTCATATTCTTTGACCCTTCTACGGAATTTAAAAAATACAGAAATACTAGATAACAAAAAATATAGAATAAACTAAGGAAAGCATTAACTCATTTTTTAATTATTTTGAAATGTTCATAATAAAAAATAAATTCAGATAATTGAATTCCGGAATCGAAAAGCAGTAAAAAATGACTTGAATTTCGGTATTCATGAAATTCGAAGTTCGGCATTGCATTCTATAAGCTGATGCCCTATCAAGGTTAGAGCAAGAGGTAAAACACTGTATCTTCAACCTCCACAATAAACAGTGCAGAGGAAGACGGCACCGACCTAATTCTGTACTGCAAACCACCAACGTAGTCAGGAACCAACTGATAATCAAGAACGGCAAAGCATTTTATGATTATGATGAACCACATCCTACTTATCACAGGCATTATATCAGCCTACAGGAAGTAAATAAAGAGACTCTAACAAAAGTTCTAAAGGCCCCAAATATCATCAATGGCATAAAGATACCTGAAGAACATATCCAATTGCTATAAGATTTCTTTAAGGAACAATTCTCCCAATTTGATTCCAGACATCAACAATGACCAAAATAAGTTCAAAATCATGTTGCAAATAAAGAACAAATCCTAGAACGTTACTGCTTCCCACGAGTGGCCAGCCTAATAAAGAATTGCAGCATCTGAAACATAAATTAGTACGACAGACATCCAAATCGAGTGGAGCTACAGGAAACACAAGTTCCAACATATCCAACAGAAATACTCCATATGGATATAATCGAAATAAAAGGTGAAAAATTCATCACGTGCATGGACAAATTCTCAAAATTTACCAAGCTTTTCCCCATCAAAAATAAATCACTTCTACACATCAGAGACCAATTAGTAAAAATACTACACTACTTCACAATTCCCCGATTATTAGTAATATATAACGAAGGAAGCTTCATAAGTCCTATTGTAATGGAATACTTGAAAACATTCGGAATTGAGATTTATTTGGTAACACTTCAACGAAGTGAAATAAACGGAGCTATAGAGAGAGTCCATTCTACAGTAATCGAGATTATAAGATGCCTTCAAATTGAGTATAAATAATTTACCAAGAAGGAACTAATCAACACCCCAGTTGATTGCTATAATAACTTTATACATTCGGTTACCAAACGTAAACTTATAGTGACATACAGAAAGTCAACGTAAGACGTAAAGTCAACGAAGACGTGATCGGAAAAATTAAGAAAAATCAGCTAACTAAAATCGCGCGGAAAATACAAAAAGAAAAGGATATGCCAAAATTTAAAGAAGAAACTGTTGCTAAAAATAATCGAGTCACGATTACAACCACCTCCGGCAAACGAGTCCATAAAACTCAAATAAACAATTGAACACAATAATTTACAAGACACAAAGAAGCAAACTTTGGGGACATTGTCATGGCACATATCATTTTTATAATAGTACTCATCATTCTGGCGAGAAAATAAAAAAAATTGCTAATTTCAAAACCATGTCAAAAATATGTCTTCATTAATCAACCTGGAATCCAATCAAGTAAGCTGAATTTCTGATCCACGAGACGCGGATCTTGTAAGGGGGAAGAGTTAACACAACCAGCTATGCAACTCGGCATAATTGACTAATAAGTGCAACATCCAAAAGAATGGAGTCAAGCAACCACAACCAGACATGCAAAATCAGCATAAATGAAGACACATGCAAGAACACGCACAAACATACTCCAATTACTTATTAAGCCAAATTTTATGTATAAAAAGATAACACATTTTTATGTTAAACTTAGTTTTTAGTTTGAATCCAAATGTAATTGATTAAATAAATTTACTTTTTAACAAATTTTTCAAACAAAACTTTTTACTTACATAAATAACATTACCCCCTTTTTAACTAAACTTATTACGTAATTACCTAAACAACACCAGTAATTTTACACAAAAAACTTGACTGTTTCTCAAATCAGTTGTTATATAAAAATACATATTAATATTTTAGCCTATCAGGAGATTTTCTAACTCTTATAGATTTTCGTATTTCCATTATCATCTATACAACACTTTTTTGACTTTCCATAATCATTTTTCGGGTTGTTATTTATTATAACTATTTCTTTTTGTTTCTCTCTATATCGAATTTTGGATCATGTTCTTCTGGACAGACAATTTTTAGATTCGGATGAAATTTATCTACGAGTTGTGAGGCTCTTAAATGATTTGCGCATAAATCCATGATTGTGTACATTTATTAGGAATGTTAATGGAGTACTATTATAATTTAATTTAAATATATAAATATTTCAAAAGTTTATAGTCTGGACAAATCTGTAGGATTACAAATTTAATTTATCCAATTCCTAATCCAACATCTCAGCAAGTCAATGAAGACGCAACAATGTTCCGAAATCTATTTAAATGTTAATGTTAATTTTTTATGATAACTATTCTCTGAAAAATTTTAATTTAAATCGAAATCACCTTAATGAGTTATTTCTAGTAATACTTAATAAACGGATAACAAATCGAAAACCTCTATACAAGTATCAAAATACAATTTCGGAATGTAATAGCATTGAGTAAACATATATAGAGTATGACACCGCAAATTTCAAAGCGACATACCAGCCGAAGTGTCTAAAAATAGTACCAAAAATCTCAAATGGATTGAGTCTTTGGTTATTGTGTCCAAGAATATATTTTCATTCATAAAAATTTTTACCGTCTTTTTTGTGTTTTTTTTTTGTTTCATCTTCAACATCTGTTTTCACAATGACAAAACCAACAACAAATCTAATGAAATGAAAACATAAAACGATTTACAATATGGGTCGTTTATTTTTAAAGTACATAAGTTCATATTTCGTTGAAATGAAATAAGGAAAGAATTGAGAATCAGTAAATGAAAAATTATATGGGATTTTCAATTTTCTTGTTTTTTGCATAAGTACATACAAGAGTTGCCACTCGTCCTCGTTTGGCGAGGATTGTCCTCGTTTGACTATTTTGTCCTCGCGTCCTCGTCGATACTGAAAAATCCTCGTCATTTAAAAAATTGTGTTCTTATCGATGATTAAAACCAAAATGACCATATTTAAACTATAGATTTAAATGGCCAGTAATATTTGTTGTTTATTTATTTAATAAAATAGATTTATCCCGTCAATATTATTGGTTGGGTAAAAAAAGTAACAAATTGTATAGTTTATTTAAAAAAAACAACTCTGTAAACTCAGCTAATCAAATCGCAAGAAAGCTAGAACAAAATGGTTTTTAAATATAAATTTCTCATCTCTACTTGTAATACAATTTTAATACATTTAAGTTTGGGCAATTAGCAATTATCAATGTATTTTTCTATAAATTACTCTTAACTATTTTTTGTTTGCCTATCTGTACAAAAAAATGTTCTAAATAAAATTTGCTGGTTAATTATTACTTGTATAAACACTGACGACTTTAAATTTGACATGAATTTTCCTATGGTAGCGATTGTAACTTACTTACGGATTATAGCAAGCAATAAAAACCTTATTTAAACTGAAAAGTAACTTCTTGTTTAAATAAGAAGAGGCATAACTTCTTATTTTATTACGTTGTGTTTTAAAAGAGATCAGTTTAAAGATTCTACTTTTTATTGAAGTTCAAAGCCGTTAATAACTAAATAATATATTAATATTAAGACTATTTGATTTTTAGAAAAATTTTATAAATTCATTATTTTTTTATTAACTGTCATCAAATGATGATGTCATCAAATTCAAATGAACCTGGAAAAAATAAAAGAAAACAAGCAATGAACTTTAGTGATTCTTGGTTGCAATTGAAAAGATGGTTAAAATAAAAATTTCAAGTGATAAATGGTGCTGTAATTTATGTAGTGTAGAAATATTAGTTTCTAATAAGAGTTTTCGGGCCCTAGAAGATCATGAATGAACCAAAAATCACCGCAGACAAAATTACCGGATGCCGGTTGCAGTGCTGTAATCTATAATATGCCGATTATCTTAGTTGCATCGTTTACCACGCCAAGTAACAGTCAAGTTTTAATATTACTTCTATAAAAACTTAACGGCTTCTATGCAAAACAAAGCATTGCACTGATTTTTTACGACAATCATTTCAAGTAACTACCAGTACAGCCAGAGCCTTCTAGAGTATAGAGCCATAATCATTATGACGTATTTTTTCGAAGCTTTTTTAGTGGTATAACTTTTCACTAATTTCCATAGGAATTCATAGTAAAAATGGTGTTTTTTAGCTTCAAGTTTTTCAATGAAAAAAACAAAAATGTTACAAAATTTTCATACCAAAGTGGTCTACATATCTTTAGCAGCAATATATAGGAAGGGTATATTGGTATTAAGTGAATATTAATTGCAGAAATATTAAAATTAAATTATTTCTAAAATATATTTTTCGAACTTTCATTTTGAAAAATACATCAAAGTTGGCTCTGACAAATTAAAATAATACCTGCTAAATTTATTTTTAGTTTTACTAGTGTACGTTAGATGTCTATAATTGCTGGCAGAGAAATACGAAAAAAATTTATTTAATCACACAATTATGACACGTTCTTAATATTTTGAGAATTTGTTTTGCTTTTCCTACAATTTTTGAACTTTAAATTTTCCTAGGTGGTAATTTTTGGTACGATTTTTCAAAATGTTACTACCCACTGCCATCTATGTATATCGACTTAATGCACACGATTTGTAGTAAGCTTTTCTTTTTAATTTGACCAGAAAGCTGTTGTTATGAACTTTTTTTTATATTTTGGTTTAAATAAATCAATTATTACAAGAAAATAAAAACGATTTACTTAAACGAGATTTATATATGTTAAAATTTAAACATTTATGAAAATATTTCAGAAATCATAATTAAGAATTTGCAACGTTTTCATTTACAAATTTGTCTTAGGAAAAAAAGTGATTTCCCATATGTTTTGTGTATTTTACTATGGAAATTTTGATTTTTTCGTCGTTTCTAATTCCCTTATAAAAGCTTCGTTTTTTAGATTATGGCTTGTATAATCAAGGTTGCTTTGGTACAGCTCCTGATCACTTAAAAATATATCATGACAAAAAAAAGCTTTTGAAATAACAATTGTAGTAAAAAATCCTATACTTTTTATAGAAGTAATATTAAAATTTGACTGTTACTTGGTGTGATAAACGATACGACTAAGGGAATAGGTCCTACATTATTTAATATGAAAGATACAATTGATGAAGAACTACAGTAAAAGAACTTGTCCATATTTAATATTGTATCAAAGATTGCTGCATAAAATGAATTAAATCTAAATATTTTAACACCAAAATTGGAAATAAAGTGAATTGTGGCTGAACCAAAGCTGAGGCGATTGTGACAGACATATTGGCTCCTGAAGAAATATGCGGTAGACGTTATAAATAATTTCTAACAAAATTTGTTATTGAAAGTAGGTGCTTCGAATCAAAATAATAGAAAATCCTACAGTATTAAAATATTACACGTTCGGGAACGGAATTGAAAATTAGCTTATAGATTTTTTTGAAACCACAGGTGGTATGTTTAGTGCAATGCATGAATCGTTCAATTCCTTATGTTTATCTCTAGAGAAAATTTCAGCTTTCAGCACGAGTAATACAATTCTAATTTCGGAAAAACAATTATCTGTATCAAAACTTGAAATTGTTGAATCCGTATGTCTTAAAAGCGAATTGTTATAGCAATGTCGTCCATAATTCTTTTAAACGTTGCTTAAATATGCTGTCCTTTGGTTTCGATAATTTTTAATTGCAAAATTGTTTTAATTTCTTTCACTAAATCAGCAAGCGGACGGGAAAAGCTAATTTTTCAGAGTTATTGTAATCTTGAGTTTAGGGAGCTAATCAAACACTAGCCTATTAAATGGGTTTCTTAACTTCCAGCTTTAGAAATACATATACACCCTGCGCCATTGAAATGTTTGGTTTGAATTTTTAAAGTAAATTTTGGAAATACCGCCATTTGATTCAAAAGTAGATGGCAGAAATGATGGATCCTGATTATCAACACAATTTTTACACCATTTCCAAATATATTCAAATAAAAAAGAACGGCGGTCCGTAGGCGGTAGGTCTTTACAGTGTTTTTAACAAAGTCATTTCAATTCAAAAAGAGTTTGTTGTTGTCAATGGTAATTTTTATTCAAAATAAGGATTAACAGAAATAAAATAATTCATCTCAATCAAAATAATTTAAGAGAAATTGCACTTTTTAAAATCAATAATTAATGACACCGCCCTTGGCTTTTATGATGGCCTTAATCCGGATCGGCATTGAATTGTAAAGTTTGGTTAAATAATATATTGTTATTTCTTCAAGCCAGACTATTTCTATAAGTTTTTTCCGCTCTTTAACACTTTCCAGCTTGTATTTTTTGATCTTCTTTCCCATGAAAGGCAAAATATTTTCAACAATATTGAGCTCAGGACTATTTCCTGTTCAGGGTAACGACTCAATCCCAAGCTATTTTTAAATTCGGCTACCTACAAAAATTAGACGTTAAAACTAAGCTTTCTTACGTCACAAATAACGTCAATAACTCACAATGGAGCGCCCTGTAACATACGGAGCTGAATCGTCGTGGAAGAGTGGAATACCGATGTATTGAGTCGGGTCCTCAATAGTGACGACGCAGGTTTCGATAATTTTTTTATATTTTTCTCCATTTACTGAATTATCCAGAAGGCGTAGTGATCAAACAAAGGCTGTTATGGCTCCCCATGCCATAACATATGGTGAAAGTTTTACTACCTGCGAAATACATTCTGTTAAATACATTTTGCCTTTTCCTCGCCGAACACTTATCCTTACATATAGGGTCCAAAGGTATTGATCTTGGATTCATCCGAGAACATGAACCAACTCTCTTGCAATTTGTGAATGTGTGTCCTTTTCTGCCTTTAATTGCAAAATTTTAGCTTTTTCGTCAGGATTTGATCTAGCGACCCATTTTAAAATTAACTCTTTGACACTTAATTGAAACTAAACGAATAAGTCATCCTTATTTTGGTTTTAAATGTGTCATAAGACGTGAAGTATGAAAGAAAAGTAAAAAACAAAAGAAAACAACAAAAAAAAAATAATGAATGAGGTAAAATCAATGAGAGAACTGCAAAAAATAGTAAATAATCAAAACCGAACATATTTGGGATTTCACTTTTTATATTTTAACTATAAGTTGTATAAATGCCTACAAGGCAATTTGTTTATCAATTTGTAAAACTGGATTGTTATTGGAGAAACCAACACGTGCACGCGCCTTTACAGCACATACAGCCGAGAACATTGCAGCTGTTGCTCAGAATGTGTCTGAGCATCCATCAACATCGTGCTCAAGAATTGAACATTTCACGCAGTTCTTTGATGAGAATTTTGCATAAAGTCCTCGGTATAAAGGCGTACAAAGTTCAATTAGTACAGAAGCTGAAACAAAATGGCCACCAGCAAAGTTTTTGGTTCGCTAATTGGATTGTGGAACGCTTGGAAGAAAATGAGCATTTTTACCGAAAAATGCTCTTTTCCGACGAAGCTCATTTTCACCTCAGAGGCTATTCAACAAGCAAAATTGTCGCATTTGGGGCTCATTACCACATTACCACAAATTTTGTTGACAATGTCATAACTCAATAAATCAGCATCAAATTGTAACGCATTGTTCACAACGTGCAACGTGGACCGCACACTCAAATCCAATGATGTTATCGTTTTGCAATTTATCTGAAATAAGTTTAGATTTTTATTCTTGCGAAATGTAATGAAATTCCTTGAACCGCTGATTCTAGAAAAACCATACCACTAGCTTTTTGAAAGTTGATGTTCTTCGAGAACCTTTACAAGCAATTCCGTAATTAATTCGGAAGTTTCTCCTTTGAGTGACGCAAGTTCAAGTAATTTAACTTGAATTCCATTACTGGCATTAAAATATCACATAAGAACTGGGAATAGTTTAATGTTTTTGTGGTTCGAAGCATCAGTAAAAACAGTAATAAAGTTGGCATCATCGAAATCATGGTTTAATTTTTGTAAACTAAGTGGAGCCAAGACGTTTTTGAATATTGCTTTCGATTTACAAATCACATGAAAACAATCCATCTCAAGATATAACACTCTAGAAGCTGATTTTATAGAAAGTTTCTAATGATTTTTGGAAAATCGAATTTTCTTAGACTTCCTAACGAGAAATTTTTATTAAATTTTTTTCTTGCGATATCTATTGACATAACACGCTAGAGGCTGATTTTTGAGCCGGTTTTGTCACTTAAGAATATTGACAAACATTTTCAATGCTATCCATGCATCCATAGTAATTTTCGGCTAAACACTATCGACTGTTTACGACTTAATTTTTTACTTTCGGCTGGCAATTTTCGGTTAACTTTAACAGTATTCAAATATGTATGTTGGTTTCTTTTTTTTTCGAATCCACGAACCATTCAATTATGCATACAATGCGAGTGCTCATTCGTGCAAAACTCAAAATTATAAATGCTTCGGCGAAAAAAAAAAAAAAATAAGAAAATTTGGTACAAAAATTGTATACCCCATTCAAATTAGCATACAACTAATTACAAATACATAAACAAAAACGTAATTTATCCTTATTTCGTTGTGTATGGAATATGAATGAATTGAACATTAAAGAATTACGGTATTTAGTGTATAAAATAAGCAAAATAGAAAATCAATAAACAACAATGCGTAAACACGCCCCACTTTTTTGTAAAAAAAAGTAGTAAAGTAACAAACCAAAAAATGCGATTGCAGCGACATACTGAACTCGTAGCGATGAAATTACCCGGTGTCATTTCTATATGTAAATATTTTTTGGTAATAGTATACTCTCTATGCATCTAATACATGTACTAGCAAAATCGAATGCACATCTGTTTTATAATTTCCGTTTTATATTAGTACTGTGCGGCTTATATTTGCAAGCTTGTTCTGCCATAGCACAGAAATGGCGATACCAAATTCTTATTACCGTGCTACTGTACTGTACACTATTTTTTTATAAAGAGAGCAACACGATACAAGAACGAATTACAAAGATTCATTTATCACTCTCTTTTATGTATAGGTTTTTCAGACTAAACGAAACCACCCCAAAACTGAACTAAACCTCTTACAAATTAACAAATTAATTGAAACCTTGCTCAAATAAAACGAAACCATTTCCAAATTGAACGAAACAAAGGGTTGGTCAATTGGACTGAAACTCCCCTCAACCGGAATGAAACCACCCACAAATGGATTGAAACTACCTCAAAATGGATTGAAACCTTTTATATAAATTTGATAGCCTTCGTAGGATTTATTCCATTTAGAAACAGCTCCACGCCACCCACAAACAGCCCCACTCTAATAGAAAAAATCTCCAACCCAATTGAAAGAGGTATAGCGGCTCACACTCATACCATACGTACATGCGAATGAAGTACAACGTCAATAGGCCACGATAATGGAAATATGGTAAAAGAGTACGTATTTTTGACTCAGAAATTTTGGGAAGTACCAAACAATGATTTTCATGAAAAAATTAAATTTTCTATAAAATCTGTAGTAATGATTAGGCGATTTAAACGCAAATTTTCACAATATTTGCAAATGCCAAAAATTGTTGTTAGTGGTAACGACCATAGCAATCGAAATATTGCTAGCTATTATAAATATTAGCCATATTGTTTCAAATTACAAAGTCGATTTGGCAAAACCTTACGATACATAATCTGGCTCTAAGAAATAACTCCAAAATGAAATAACTCCCAATAATAATTCCCTTCCATTATTGCATACTTTCGAATTTTGGGGATTGTTTAATTTTTTGTACTTGGACTTTGATATATATCTACGTACGAGAAAGTTCTTCTTTGTAAGCAATGGCGTAACTACAAATTTCACCACCACCCCCAAAAATCATTCATTTGTCCTTCCACTGGGGCTACGTCACTTCATTCGACGTGACGATTTCCATGTTACTTTCGACCATAAATTATTTTCCTCTTAGTCAATCGAAGTGACGTAATATGAATGAATGAGACGTAATAAGATGTTTGTCACTTCAACAGACGATTGTCGTTTCAATCGACTAAGAGAATATCAAAATTTGATTGTCGGTGCAAGTAACTCTATTATAGCAATGGAAATGCATAAAGTCATAACATTCTAGATTATATATAGCCATAATCATGCACCCCCTTGAAATTATCCGAGACTTTCATCCCAGGAAATTTTCTTTTCTACACTATTAGAGTTTAGTGTACGAACTTTAAAATCCATCCCAGACATTTTACTCGAGAGGAAAAATCCATCCCAGGATTTTTATTTATTATAAGATTTTTTTTCTGGTACAGTTAAAAATAAATAAAAGAAAAAATATTCTGATCAGGATTATCCCTACGTTATAGAATTTTCGCTCGTCCATAAATGTGTTACCTTCCCATAGTAAAAAATTAATAAAAATTCTTCTGATCAGGATTATGGTGGGCCTGGAAATTTATTATATCGATTAAACCCCCACTAAACCGAACTAAAAACTGCCAGGCCTCCAATTCCCTACCCTTATCAAAAGGATTTTTTTTTTATTTTTTTTTTTTATCCATTTTTAAATAAGGGAAGGCAACACATGTTTTGATGTAGCAAAAATTCTAAAAACCGAACCTCGTTCTGAATTGGCCAAGAGGTAGTAAATGGAAGCCCCTACTAAATCGATATAACAAATTTACAGGTCCACTACAAATCTGAGCAGAAGAATTTGTTTAACACGAGAAAAAATCTTATAATAAATAAAATCCTGGGATGGGTTTTTTCGCTCGTGTAAATTTAAATAAATATTAATTGCAGAAATATGAAATTTAAAATTAGTTCTAAAATATATTTTTCGAATCTTGAATTTTAAAAATACTTCACAGTTGGCTTTGACGAATTTAAATACTACTTTGCAAATTTTATCTTTAGTTTTCCACTTGTGAATGTCAGGTGTAAGGCTATTGACTATGTAGACAAAAACAGGGGTAAAAGGAACTAATTATTTAAAGGTATTTTATTGGTTCATCATTTCACTTCTGCTATACAATAAATAGCACTGGTGCATTGGGTTGTTTTCCCCTTTCGTGCTCAAACACAGCACGACGGATATACGAATGACGTTCAACGTCAATCGGCCACGACACGATATTTTAAAATGTCAAAAACCTCTGTTATAGTCCAAGAGGCAGAGCCAAAAAAAGTCTCTGAATTTATTAAGCCTGGTTTTTTCTCAGGTGATTATAATCATAATTTACCATGAAATGCTGCGGTCAGTCAAGCGGATATTAGAATACGTGTCTCAGGTGCGCGGTCAAACATGTCGTGACCACCGACATAATAAAATCAATATCTTAAGGCTGAAACTTTATGAACTTTTGTTTTTTGTCCTATGCGGACACAGCTGGTCAGTCAGCTGTAATGTACATAGTGAGGTTTATAAGGGTGCAATTCGTTTATTAAGCGTGACATTTTTTTAGTAACTACTACTGAGTACTGACTATATTATTAATAAATAAAATGGTCACTCAACCATTCCGTAGAACAACGCCCGTCAGTCAGTTAATAAGAAATTAAATTTTGTCATCAATAACATTATCATAATCATTTCCCATAATCATAAAAATCCCAGAAATAAAATTCGTTCGAATACAACAGTGTACTTAACGAACGCAGGAAAGAACTCGTTGATATATTTTTAAACATTTTTAACTCATATATTTATTTATTTCATAAAGGATACAAAATTCTACCAATTTATAAAATATCATCAAATAATTCCTCATCTGAATCTTCAATCTCATTAATCTCACTATCGTGATTTGACACGTAAAGCTCAGATGTTCAGACTGAGAATCTAAAAAATAAATAAATTCATTAAAAAAAATTATTTTTGTGATTGTTTAATTTAGATAAAAAAATTATTTGTATACCTATATTTTCTTCTAAAGGTTGAATAATAACATCTTGTACAAGTTCTGGTAATTGGTCGCCTTTGAACCAATCAATCTCATATTTCTCATTAACTAATTTCCAGCCGTAGTCAGTAGGAGATAGCTTCGTTGGAATTTGACGGTGAGCATTACGCCAAATATTTGCAATGAAGCTCGCTCTTAAGAACTGCTGCATCAATTCTGATTGGCATGGTGGCATACTCGACTCATCTTCATTCTTTATTTTAATTTTAAAAGAATCGTTTGCAGTACTAAAACATTTATACGTTATCGAAAATAAAACGAATCTTGCCTCGTCGATTGATTTTATTATTTTCAAGCCGTATAAATGGCAAACAAATTCTTGAACCTTATTAAATATATTATTTTGGTTGCTTTCATCTGCAAGCCCAAGGTCAGCGAAGGTTTTTTAAATTATTGCTTAAACTATTAACAAACTATGTGTGTTTAAACTATTTGGAACGAAATGCACAGATTCATGAGGTAAAACGTCTAAAACTTCAACAAATGTTGGCTTCTTTTGGTAAGGCTCTGCAAATCAGTGGTTATTGTGTCAAAAGTACGCCCTTTTCTTTTTTTATTCGACTGTTCTGATGATTCTGCGTTACTCAAAGTCTCGTTTTCAATGTTTGCGTCAGGCTCAATGTTCTGAATAATAATACCTATACGGTATCGTGCAGAGTATTTTTTCCAGTTAGCGTTTCCACGTATCGATCAAAATCGTTATACGCTAATCCTTCACAAAGATTCGCTTTTCTTATTATATATTCAGGACATATTTGATTTTCGTCATTGGAGCAATAAGTCGCCTCAGTTTCAATTTTTTCAATTACTGTGTAGCTACAATAATGACCATATCTGTTTAAAATTTCAACAACTTTCCTGCTACTCGTGAGGCTTTTAATTGTTATGCCTAACGTCAGATGTTTTGCTGTTTTCAATCTGCCATTAGTTACATCGTAAATAGCGTCTTCACTGAAAGATTTAACCAATCGACTTCGAGCATTACTAAGTTGATTTAGCGAGCGTTGACCACTTAGCCACAAACAGTAAAACTCCTTCAAAAAACTTGGAATTTCAGAACATTCGCCATCGATTACATCTACATTCAGCAGAGATACCAAATCTAAATCCTCTAAATTTACTCTAGAATATGGCATGACAAGTTTACAATTTTTAACAGAGATTATTTTTATCTGGCCTTTAAATGTTTCTAGTAATTTTTTTTGCAGGTACCACGATGCTAAATAACTCGGCATAACATCTAGATTTTCTTTGGCTAATTCATTTTCAAGCTGCTTGATAAATATACGTCGCAAACGCGACAAGTAACAACATTATTTTTTTGCAACTATGATATTTTGTACAAACGTACTTATGCTGTCATATGCTAACTTTTAGCATTTTCTGTGGCACGATACGCTCGTTTCCACTTTCTGAGCCCAACGATTGCACTCGCTTTTATAATTGTTGATATATTGTATATGATATTTCAAAATAATATTAGACTGCAACATATTTTCAATATTCTCCAACATGTCTAAATCATCTGTCATTGTAGCAAAAGAATTCACTGTGGTTGCAATTGCATTATATTGCGATGTATGCAACGTTTGCCACCGTTCGTTGTGTTTTTTCTCTCTTTGTTGCATATAAAGCAATATTCAATTGAGAGGATTCCTCTTCATACGTTTGACCGCTAAAAAATATTTTTTAAGTTATTCATCAACTCAGAAAAATACAAAAATTAAAATATTTGCTACACTATTATAAATATATCGTACCTTACTGCAGAACACGTCGGTTCTAAATTCCTCTAAATTTTTTTCACATTTTTCTCTATACATTAGATTTTATTAAATTCTTACCTTAACCCTAAAATGACACACTGAGGTCTATTAGACCCCAGCATGAAAATTGCCTCTCACTCTCTGGAGCACTGCACATCGAAAAGTCTGAATCGTTATCTTTACTGTCCTAAAACGCGTTATCTTCTCCTCCTGAAGACGCTTTGTCGATGAGTTCTAGCACTTATCGGATGGTTCGACTCTGCAAATTATATGCCATCTAATAATACGTCAAAATTAAACGAAATATGATAAACTAAACAAATTGTAACAACGAGCGCAGTCTTACTCACGACCAAAAAATAATAAAACAACACATGAAACGGCAAAAACAACTTTGAAAAATTATTTCGTATTCAATACAAATATTTTCATTCAATTTTTATCAAATCCGATCATCTACAGACCTTAGTCATATCACATTGTTCTTGTCTGATCAAGCTCTATTAGTCTGTCTCTGTTTCTTGAAAATCGGATAAGTACCTTTCGAATTATTTTGTTTACAGACAGATATCAGCAGCGGGGATATAAGGCATCTCTCTCGCTCTAGATCTGCTAGAGTTGAGATGCCTAAAAATTTCTCCGATTTTCACACAAATACACGTATATGACACACTGGGGTCCGTTGGACCCCACCGTGATTTTGGACATTTCTACACAGCTGCTGGCAGTCAACCGGTTTGCGCTGAGTACGTAAACAGGTATAGGGCAATATCTCAACTGTAGCAAGGGTAGGGACACAAGATGCATTTCCGAAGGAAACATTTAAATATGTACAATTGTAAAAGGTCTGGGGTCCACTGAACCCCATGTGTCATTTAAGGGTTAATAACTCCTTCCTGTATTTCTTGCTCAAAGCTGTAAACTTCCTATATAGCAACTTAAATGGCAAAGTTACACTTTCGTAAGTTAAATTATATTGCTTACGAATTTTTAAAATCGCCTTACACTTATTCAAAGTCTCTTCCGTGAATAATGTCAGCGGCTGTTGCTTTTTAAAAACGAAAACACAAATTTCGCTCATTTTGAAATGCTTCTCTCGTCACGGACGAATCTCGAACTGACGCTCTTCCCAGAAAAGTCGTTAGATTTCGAGCTAAACGACCTTTTGTGGTGGGGGAAAAAGTAATAAAATAAATGAAATAAAATAAATAAAAAACGAGTTACCGCGTGTAACGTCCATAGACAGTGAAAAAATTTCATTTCTTATTCACTGACTGAAAGGCGTTGTTCTACGGAATGGTTGACTGATCATTTTATTTAATTATAATATAGTCAGTAGTAGTTACTAAAAAAATTTCACGCTTAATAAACGAACTGCGCCCTTATAGACCTCGCTACGTACATTACAGCTGACTGACCAGCTGTGTCCGCATAGGACAAAAAACAAAAGTTCATACATTTTCAGCCTTAAGAATGATTAAGATTGATTTCATTATGTCGGTGGTCATGACATGTTTGATCGCGCACCTGAGACACCTGTTCTAATATCCGCTTGACTGACCGCAGCGTTTCATTGTAAATTATGATTATAATCACCTGAGAAAAAACCAGGCTTAATAAATTCAGAGACTTTTTTGGCTCTGCCTCTTCGATACAACTAAGTTGTATCGGCCATAGCAATGGACACATGTTAACAGAGTAAGCATTTTTGACCCAGAATTTTTGGGAATAACCAAATAATGATTTTCTTGAAAAAATTAAATTTTCTATAACACCTGTAGTAATAATCAGGCGATTTAGACTCAAATTGGCACAATATACGCAAATGTCAAAAACTGTTGTTAGTGGTATCAGCCATAGCAATCGAAACATGGTAACAGAGTAAATATTTTTTCAAAATACCATTACGCTCAAATAAAAGTGGATTTAAGCCATCCACCAAAGAAAAGAGCAATTACCGATAAACTTCAATGTGTTGCTTAGCATACTCTAAATTTGTGCCTAGTCCAGTAGAAATCATCACTATTGATCGGTACTAGCTACTACTACTGATGGGCATTATAGTTATAACAGTACTGAAACTCGTTAGGTACCGGTATATGATCCCCCAATTTTTTTTTTTTTAAATGGATATAATTCATAAGCAATGGCGCAAAATAATCATCGTTATTTGTCTCGAATCATACCATAACAGCAAATCTTGCTTGTCTGATAAAAGTTTATCAAACCAGATTCCTATTTGTTTATTATTTTATGTTGTTTGGAAAACAATTTTGTCAAGTAAAATTCAATTTTTTGATTAAACGCATCTTTTACCAAATTGAAATATTTCGAACTCAACCCAATAGAATTCCCAAAACCAATTCAATATTTAGGTACTAACAAAATACTACAAAATTCAATTACGGTTCTGAATCAATTCAACATATCTATAAAGTTATTGATATGTATGTATACCCGTATCTAAACCAATTTCATATATGGAATATACCCTGAATAATTTATAAACCTAAAAAAAGTATATAGGCCTTCGAACAAATTTGAAATATTGTATTACAACTGTTATTTGGTTTAGATTTATTGCAAATTTTACGGTTGCTTGAGGTACAAGTAAATTTATTACACTATTTGTTTACCGGTAGTTGGATTGAACCAAATTATTATATGGAATTTTTTTGTCCTAGACTTTAAAAAAATTTAACGCGTTACCATCGTTAAATTATAGTTACAATTTATAAAATAACTGTACTTAGACAGCGGTATGTATGGAAAAGCTGATTGTTTTCTTTGAATATCGATTTTATATCTGTATATTATATCGGAAAATAGAGATAACGAATTTATCCTTTTGCTGCTATAAATATTGTTTAACAAATATTTGCTATATTTAAATCGATTTTTGCTGTTCCGATTTTCAATATATTTTGTGTGGCATATAGTACATGTGGGTGCATTGCAAAAAAATAAAAATACGAAATTAACTCGTTGGGTTTTAATGCTGGTGTTTACACATATTGATTATAGACAGATCTAATATAAATTAAATATTTACAGAAAATTTGTTGTCTGGTAGCCCTAACAACACGTTACATAAATTACATAAAACCGATGGTTTTTTATAGTATCTAAATTTGTAAATTAACTTCCACGACCAATCTTCATTTCCTATCTTATCAAATCACCCTTAAAATGCCTACAAAAAAAACAACACATAAATCTATAAATTTTTGGGGATGTGATTTTTTACGCTGATTTAAAATTAAATTTATCAGGGTTGAAAATCTCAATACGCCCGAAGGCAATTAATTATTTATTGTACGTGTTTTGTTTGAATGCAAACGGAACGATAAGGATATTGGCGAAAAATTTAAAACATAACAAAACAAACTTTGGGACGCGTAAAATATAAAGTTTTATGGTTACGTTAGGTCGTGATATGTATTTAAGCGATTGGATTTTTATGCGGTGGAAAGAAAATATTTAGTTTGTTTAAGGTTTTCTTTAAAAATGTTGTTTAATAAAGTTTTACATTTTATTTCGCGGGATTATTGTTTAGGGGACGATTTCGTAAATATTTTTTTGTACCTGGGCCGTATTATTTATATTTGAACTTCTTAAAAAAAATATGAGTTTTATTATTTTGTTGTCGTTTTTGTCTTGTTCGTATATTTAGTATACACTTAAGAATTAGCATAATCAAATTTCATTGATCAAACATTCTGCTACAAACTTAGGTACCTTATCTGCGAGGATTATCTTTAATTATTAATAAAGGTTACCTTATAGGCTATTATACGCCACAAACAGAATGTAAATATTCGATCTAGTTTCGGAGCTATGCCGATTCTACTGAGCCTATACATATACATGCATCAGAATGGCCGAAAAATCATTAAATGCCCTGTTTAGGGCAATAGGAGGTGATAAAATATTTTTGTTCTTAATCACTTAGAAAGCTAATAATTATCATAATACAATTTATAACTATTAATCCAGCCTTGATTTATGGTTATGTTTTGTAGAAATAGCTGTTCTTGTTAGGCCATATTTAGACTATTAAGACACTACAGGATAATTGATATAGCTTCGAAATTAGGTCGAATATTTACAATCTATTTGAAGCGTATGATAGCTAGTCCCGTAGTATTTTATAGAGAAGTTATTAAATCAAAATTTAATTGAAAAATACCAAACAATTTTGTATTTGTCTGTCGCTGCAGCAGAAATGGTAAAGGTTGGATACCAAATTTTTTTGTCATTTAATATTACAAAATATTTGTTCCCCTCAGAAGGCAGAAGCCAAATTTAAAAATTTTTTTTAAAAAAATTCTACAACGTCTTTGAATAAATTTATTGACACAATTCATAAGCATGTTTTCACTCTGAAAGCATCAAAGTAAAAAATCGAGGAGTGGGATCTATTCCTATTACATCATCAATGGAACGGTTAGATAGTGAGTCACAATAATGTTGCAATGAACGACATACAATTTTCAAACGACAGAAGTTTTTGAACATGAAAATACAACAAAAAAAGCGGTCGCTATCGAATTTGCCATCACAAGTTCCTGCCTAATTATAACAAATCATAGCCAATATTTAAAACAGCCGGAACCATCGTCAACATCATTGTAAAATGCTAGACCAAATACTCCTGTTGTACCTGAGTTGGCGAAAGATACAAATAATCTTGCTGCCAATAAGTCGTCTATCTGAATAAAACATATTCTGACATCAGTGCTAACATTTCTTTCATCCAGCAAAACATACGCAGCTTAAGGAAAAATTTTGATGTGTGCCTGCGCTCAACCATATTCCGCAATTTATTTGTTTTGACAGAAATTTGTTCTTTTTTTTTGATGAGTTAGTTTCATATAATATACCGAATTATCAACTCTATGCAAATTGTAATAACTCTTATCGCTCCGGGCGCGCTACCGTTTTCGTTTACAATTCTATTTCTACCAATTTCTTTAAATTTAATTGCTTTGAGAGCAAAGCTCGACTGCATTCATGGCAATGAAAGGTATAGTTTTATTTGTATACCGGGTGTTTTTTATTGCAGATTCGGATTTTGCAGACCCCTATTTTTTATTGCAGATTCGGATTCTACGGCTAAAAATACGTAGGATTTGACTGAAACATTTTTCTCGATTCATGTTAGATGGCGCTGTAATTGACGATATTCAATTTTTATCTCGGATTAAATATCTCGGAAAATAAGCACTCTACGAAAAAAATGATAGAGATCAAAATTGAATTATTCCGCGGGGGAAATACATTAGTGTTAAAATTAGTACCCTCACCCCCTCCTTGTAGGTGGGGGTACTAATTTTAACACTAATGTATTTCCAGCGCCATCTATCATGAATCGATAAAAATGTTTTAGTCAAATCCTACGTATTTTTAGCCGTAGAATCCGAATCTGCAATAAAAAATAGGGGTTCCTATATTAGTTTCAAAGTTACCTCCCGCCCCACCTACATGGAGGGGTGAGGGCTACTAATTTTAACACTAATGTATTTCTCCCGCGGAATAATTCAATTTTGATCTCTACCATTTTTTTCGTAGAGTGCTTATTTTCGGAGATATTTAATCCGAGATAAAAATTGAATATCGTCAATTACAGCGCCATCTAACATGAATCGAAAAAAATGTTTCAGTCAAATCCTACGTATTTTTAGCCGTAGAATCCGAATCTGCAATAAAAAATATGGCTTCCTATCTTAGTTTAAAAGTTACCTCCGCCCCACCTACAAAGCGGGGGGTGGGGGACTATTTTTTTGCACTAATGTATTTCCCCCGCGGTATGATTAAATTTTGATTATGGACATTTTTTCCGTAGAGTGGCTATTTTTCGAGATATTTGATCGTCTCAGTTTAAAAGAAACACCCGGTATATCGCTTACACTGGATTAGCTCCTCAATATTCATATTAGAACTAAAAGGTGTCTCAATAAGAAGTTCAGATTTAAAAATTTAATAAAACAAAAACGGATTAATATATTTCCAAATTTATTCTTTTGTTTGAAAGTACAATCCTCCTGGTTATATATGGAAAATGTTTTTATTCAAATGGGAGCCGCGGCTGGATTTGGCGTACTCCATTCGGTCGGTCCAATTTCTGATCACATTTTGGATTGTGTGCGGATCTATTTCGGAAATGGTTGCTTCAATATTGGATTTTAAATGGTCAATTATTGGTGGTTTGTCCGTATAACACTTGTTTTTCACGGCTCCCCACAAATAAAAATCCAACGGCGTCAAATCACAGCTCCTTGCCGTCCAATTCACATCATCATTTCGAATGATAATGTGGCCATCGAATTTTTGACGCTGTTTCGCTATTGTAACGCCCGATGTGTGGCATGGCGCACCATCTTGCTGGAATCAAAGGTCATACAACCCAATATCTTCAAGATATGGCCACAAAAAAGATGTTAACTAGTGGCGGTAGTTGATTCCGTTGACCGTAACCGTCGCGCCGGCCTCATCTTCGAAGAAATACGGCCCAATAATGCCGCCACGCCATAAGCCGTACAAAACAGTAACACGCCCGTATCATGCACTTTATGCACAAACTTCTTGATACCGTTGGGTAGTCCCGTGTTTTAACCAAATTTTGTACGACATTTTCTTGCGATTTCGAACCAATAGCCTTTGTTGTGGAAGTAAATTTCCAACATTTCCCAATTTTGTTGAAGCGTTAAGCGATTCATTTCGTCAACTAGAAATAATATACCGAGTTTCTGTCAAAGAAAGAATGGCATTAGTGTTGCCAGAGCTAAAATAACCGATATGTCAAATCTGAACCGGTTATTGTGACACCCTAGATAGCTAAGTCATTTAGTAGATAAAATCAAAATAAAAAATTTAATTTTATGTCCCTCAATTATATCTACTTCTTAAAAGTTACCTCAATCGTTGATGATTATTTATCCGTTATTGTATAACTTTGGTCTTGAAAATATTACTAAGGAGCCTACTAGAATCCAAAATTGTTCATCATCGTGCATCGATCATATTTTCGTGCGACTGAAAAAACAGTATGCTAATATTGTCAAATGTTATATATAACATTTGAGAATTTCTGATCAAGGGTCCATTTCATGTTCAATCAATGCTAATGAGGAAATTCAAACTCATCCAGACATAGCAAGTCAAAAGGTTTTAAAGATATTAATTATGTGGAACTGAATAATGCTTTACCGTTTAAGGACTGGAATCGAGTTTATTCTGAAACTAATGCGTCTAAAAAATTTGATATCTTTTTATCAATTTTATCGCAATATATTGATAAACGTACAGACTGGCAAACAGGAAAAGTCAATACAAAATAGAACCCTGGATTTCCTATAACCTAATCCGTAAGAATAAAAAGCTTGCCAATTTTTCACAAAAGCATTCATTGCAAATTAATTTGGAAGTATCTACAACTCGGGAAATATATTATAAGGATCAATTTATTTTGAACAACAATGATATTAGGAAAAAATGGTCCCTTGTTAATGAAGGCTTAGGTTCAACTAATGATATTTTTGATCAATGTTGGTTTATATCGATGATCAATCCATAAATAAACCAGTACAAGAGGCAAACGCGTTTAATAATAATTATTAATAATAATAATTAATAATTATTTTTCAAATGTTGCAATCAATTTACGTTCGCAGTATTTTAATAATCCAGAAATGCTTCCAGTTTTCATTTTATGCCATGTAGCTCCCTTGAAATCATCAAAATTATTACCTCGATCAAAAATTAGCGTTCAACGGATATATTAGGAATTAGTAGTTTTGCTTGAAACAAATAAATTTTACCTTTGCTGATATTCTATCGTATTTATTTAACTCCTAAATTTTTTCCGGGGTTTTCCCTGATTCGCTTAAATGCTCCATAGTGCTTCCTCTACATAAAGTGGGTCCAAAAACAGAAATAACCAATTTCTTTGACGACAGTGTTCTCAAAAGTATTTGAAAAATTAGTTAAAATTCGATTTAATAAATTCCTTGAAAGTAACAATATTTTTTTAACTCTGCAATTTGGTTTTCGTACTGGTAATTGCACTAAAGATGCTCTTGTAAAGTTTTTGAATTTGTTAATAGATCAGAAAAAATGTACAGCCAGATTATTTGTTGATATATGTAATGCTTTTGACACTGTCGATCATCGTCTTCTATGCCTACTGGATTTTGTCATTTTTATCCGATAGAAGCCAAAAAGCTCGGATAAGAAATCATTTTAGTGAACTTAGACGTG
Source organism: Tipula helvola (assembly GCA_963556165.1). Taxonomy (NCBI): domain Eukaryota; kingdom Metazoa; phylum Arthropoda; class Insecta; order Diptera; family Tipulidae; genus Tipula; species Tipula helvola. The sequence continues at coordinate 289,603,221 of OY744483.1, forward strand.
TTGAGTGTGGTCCGTACTTGGACCATTGCTGTTCTTAGTTTATATTAATTCAATTTGTTCGCAAGCTTTTCAAGGTTCAATTACTTCATTTGCTGATATTGCTTTTACATACGTTAACAATACCAGTATAGCATTGATCAATGCTGTGAATTCAGATTTGATCAAACTAAGGAAATGGTTTGATCCACACTATTTGGTTTTAAGTGATAAGACCAAAATAATGTCATTGGGTCATACTGAATGTCGTGACATAAATTTTGATTTATCATTTCACAATTCTTACTGGGTCATAACTCATTCTGTTCTCAGCTTTGTTTTAAAATTGAGCAGGTAACAGGTTTCAAATATCTGGGAATTACATTTGAGACTAGATTAAATTGGAACGAACATGCTACAGTTTTAAAATCTTACTGTTGGCTGTACATTAGGAAGTTATTTTTGTTAAAAAGTCCATATCGTCCTGACTTGTTACGTATTATTTATTTCGCTCCTGGTGCTTCAAAGCTTCAATATGGTTTACCTGGTTTTTTAAAAAATTATTAAAAAAATTACGCGAGTTTCAAGGAACGTAATTGAGGTGGATAATATTATAGAACCAATTCTAATTATAACAAATCATGTTTTTGCACCAGAATCAGCGCTTTGCTCTGAGGTGTGTAGTATAGATGGGCTTCATAATCAAATCAAAAAAATTTTGGTCAATGTAAGAAATTAATCAGCCAAGTAATCCTCAACATTGTTTCGTTTCCAACCATCCGAAATTTATCTGATCTAAGTGAATCGAAAAAAATAGCATATCGACAGTTTGTCAGTTTTGGATATTGGCTAAATAAAACAGCAGCAATTTATAGAATACATATATTAATTTGGGTCAAAAGCAACCGACGGATAAGTCGAATACAACAAAAACAAATTGCTAACGAAATAGCTGTCCTAGTTGCTCTTGACCAAAACCCCATTTAAACCATCGAGATGGTATCGAGATATACCATCGAGATACTATTTATGGATATATTTCAACACCAGTTTTTAGAAATGGTTTCGAAAACTTTTCTCCGCATGATGGTTAGTCACCAATTATTTATTCCTGCCTCTTGGCTGTCAACCGCGTACATTTGATGCATGGTGTTATAACCAGTTTCACTGTTTCCTTGCAACTAAAAATATGGTACTTCTACCTCAAAATATTGATAATCAAGGTTGGTCCGGCATGTGGGTTACGTAAATGCTCATGTCTGATGATCAACTCAATTAATTTATGTTCAAATGGCAGCAATTTTGCATGCTTATTACTGCATTCTAATTTATCCACACCTGTAACGGGAGCCCTAGCATTTATAAAAAAGCGGTGCATCAAAGCCACGATTCTTTGAATTTTCCTAACGTTGGAAAACCGCTCCATCAAAGTGTGAACGGCACTGTTAGCTGTGACGAGGTGTGTGCTGATCGCATTGCCTTTTTCCTCCCTGATATCGTCACCATCTTCCACATGGGTGTGAATTGTTTGAACCCATAACTGACTGGATATTTGAAACCATTCCAGCTCATCCCACCACAAGGTAAATGTTGTTAGTTCCGACGGCATTATATCCCTGAATGCACAATCTGGAGAATTACTTAATCCACATGAAACCATTGATTTGGATTGCTTACTTCAAGAATTTTAGCTGTTCGATTCGCTATTAGTCTTCCATCTTCTTTGTGGGCAATTTGAGAATCAGACCGTTTGATTTTATCTCATTTGTCGGATTAGTCAGTACCCATATTGGATGAAACATCTCATTTATATCTGTTGTGAATAATATTGTGTGCTTTCAGAAATGGATTAAAATACTAAAAATACTAAATCTTCGTAGAAGTACTTGGTTGTTTGAACACAGCCGGATTTGGTAAATATAAACCTCCTGACGTTGGAAGTAAATCCTGTGTCATATGGCCTAGCTCTTCGTATTCTTTTAAAAATTCCTTATAAGCACTATTTAATTCCTCATTATTCTGAAATTTGCTTCCTAAGGATGTAAGTCTTTTTACGGTCATTTATTTTGATTGTCCCAGATGAATCTCCTCACAGAATGGTAGACTAACGACATATTTATTATCGGCTGCTCTAATTACTGTCTCTCTATACTTCTTAATGCCTGTTGATTCTTCTTTGGTTAAAGTTCTTCCTTCCTGAACCTCCTCAATCTCACAAAATCGCCTTAAACTGGCATCGACTTCTATTAGTAAGCGCGGGTCGAAAATTGTGTTTAAGTAGAGCCCATTAAAATGCGGTCGCTGTCGAATTTGCCATCAGAAGTTCCTACTTAATTATAGCGAATCATAGTCAATCCTCCAAACAACCTGTGTCAACATCATTGTCAAATGCTAAACCAAATACTCCTGCTGTACCTGAATTGGCGAAATATAATCTTTATTCTGTAAATCGAATGTAAATCAAGTGCTCTTCGCTACTGCTATTTTTCAATGTTCACAGCTAGACTGGAATAAAATATCCTTGTCGTGCGCTACTGGTTACTGGTTTGCAGTCCAATCTGATTTTAGAATTTTTGTGTCAAAAAATTTGCCACGAGAAGTTGTTACGATGGCAGTTAGTGGTATCAAGACTTCCAACATTATTTGAATTAGAAGACCCTGAAATCTTTCTGCCTTAAAAGATCGATGTGCTTATTGGCGTGGAAAAATGCACTGATCTGATAACTGGCAAGCAACTAAAATTATTAAAAGAATTATCCGATGATGTTGAGGTGGATAATATTATGGGACCAATCTTAAATATAGCAAATCATGTTTTTGCACCAGAATCAATGCTTGGCTCTGATTTTTTTAGCATAGATAGGCTTCATAAGAAGTCATTCATAGAAATATCAAAAACAATTTGAATATGCTCCTCTTAAAATTTAAAATTTTTTAAGATCCATTAGAGCTACGCTCATGCTAAATTAATTGAGAAACCTAAATCTTTACATATTCAAGTCATTCACATTAAAATCAAATACAGTTTCAATAAATCCATTAACAGATTAAAATTTGTTCCATTAAAATTTTTATTCGGAAAGCTTTGAAAAAAATTATTTTAGGAACTTAAATATTCAAATTTTCACAAATTATTCGATAACAATTTATATATCTCAATTTAGAATTTAAAATTCTTTAAGTTTCGTTAAAGCTTTAAATCAACAAGCTTTGGAAAAATTAATTTGGGTTAATTATTTAACTTAATATTTATATTTTCATCAAACCACTTTATTTATCCCCGTTCAAAGTATAAAATTCACTAAGATCCATTAAAGCTTTTAATCTATAAAACAATTTAATCGGAAAGCCTTGGAAAAATCTTAAGCAGCTATTTATATTTTTACAAGTCATTAAAATATAATAGACAAATTAAATTTTCGATAAAAGCTTTCAATAAAAAGTCTCTGGAAAAATTAATTTAGGAACTTAAATATTTATGTGGTTACAGATCATAATGGCTCAAATTCGAATTATACATGAAAACATTTTTGAAATTAAGAATCATTTTAAATCGTGTTAGTTTTTTTAAATTTTCGTTTTTATAAGCGCTTATTACGGTGTTTCTACAACAGCTAACGGTATAATACAGAAAATTGGTATGGTGTGAAATCGAATATGAAGATGATTGTAATTTGTGACCACAGATTTAAATTTTCAATAGCCATTGACATAAAAATAAAAATTATTTCTATTGCGCTCCCAAAGCCATTAAAGCTTTTACTCGAAAAGCTTTGGAAAAATCTTAAATACTTATATTTACACAAGTCATTCATATAAAAATCAAAAACAACTTTTAAAAAAATTTAAATTTAAAATTCATTAAGATCCGTTAAAGCTTTCACTAAACTTCACTTTGAGTTTGGTGATTCCAACATTTTTTTTTGCTTTTCAAGATTAGTTGTAAGGAGGTATTTAAAACTATTTGTTTTAGCTTTACAAATGAAGCGTCAACTTGCTGAAAAATAAAGAAACCTATCCGACAATAGTTTTGTTATATCTAAGCTTTCTAGTTAAACAAGACTTTGATGTTGTGTTAAAGCTTTTTTTGGTACCCTGTATAATTATGGAGAATATTCAGAGGGTGTTTACTACGGGATTTATGGAGAATATGTAGGTTGGCAAAATAACCCTAACATCATCACATTAAATTTTATTTAACTGGAAAGCTTACAAGTATTTCAAAAGTAGTTCTGTGACACAAGCAGGCTTATAGGTAAATTTTTCAGGATGGAAGCCCAGCGAAGGGTTTTGGAAAGATATTTTTGTTCTTAGAATGATTATTTAAAGAAAACGTTAAATTATAATTTCGGATCCCAAAAAGCTTTTAAATACCACACAACATTTATTTAAGCTTTCTATTAAGTTTCAGTGGTTGAAATACTCATTGGGTTAGGTAAACAGTAATCTTTGCAAATATCTAAAAATTTGGCTGGTTGAAACAAAACAAAAAGATAAGCTCATTAATTCTCTTATTGTACGTTAAGCTTTTGTTAAACAGGAAACATTTTTAAAAATGTGTAATCCTAAACTTATTAATGCCATCAATCCCAATGTGTACTAAAATTAGAGAAAAAATTCAGAAACTAATTCGTTTGTTCATAAATTATTGAGTTTTTTATAAGCTGCATAAATGAGTAAGTTAAAAACAAAAATCTTTCTTTGAATAATTTTAAGAATCAGCAAACTAACTACTAGAAAAGCTCGAAATGAATTTAAATATTCAAGATTTCGCTAAAAAAAGATTTAAAAGATCTAGGCTATAGTATTTTGTTACCTATTATATATAATTGTTAATGTAAATAAAGGAGCTTTCATTCTGGATGACGAGCTTTCAGTTTTAAGAGAATTAAAACTAATTAAACAAAATGAATCGGATTATTGTAACCTAAAAATTACAGTACAGAACAATAACACGGATTGTTGTCCAAAAAAATGTTGAGCTTTTAAAATATAAAATTATTAGGGCAAGGGATTTAGGAAATATTGGCAATTTTAAAATAGGCCCAACTTCGACAAAGATTACCAATTTTAAAACGTTGGTGTACAATTTTTGAAGCATGTCTAGCTAATAGCTGAAAAATAAGGAAACGAATTATCATTAAATAGACATTAGAAACAAACACTACTACTGAGACTAACTTTGCTACTGAGATTTGAACGTTAGCTTTTAAGCTAATTTACTGTTGCTTAAAAAATTAAAAATGACATGTCTGAAATTACTCGAAATTGAGCAGGCCAAATCACTTCTGGGATCGTCTTTACTTTTGTGGTAATTTTTAGGACTGCTAGGTAACGTTAATTGAAATGTTCAGTGCTGCTTGTAAAACGTCACCATGTTGAACCTTGACGAAACATTTTTCGTATAGGAAATTGTCATTCAAATTATCTTCATTGTCCACGCTTAAGCAAAATAACGCTTAATCCAGTGATTTTTTTTTTGGGGGGGCCACTAGCGACCCTCCGAATTTGGTGCACTAAAAAAGAACCAAATTCCTCAATTTTATTTGGCCATTCAACAAAAAATGCTAATCTTTTAAGGCCTAAAGAAATGGTAATCCGCTAATTTTAATTCAGCCAAGATCTTCACTTGTTTTGTCAGTGTAGCGGTAGCGGAGAAAAGAAATCAGTTATTTTTACAATATGAAAGCATTGATGATAAACCACTCCGAATTATTAGAACAAGATGCAATCGTTAATTCCAAAGCATTTCTCGATGTAGCACTTAAAGACTATATGCGTTACATTACACGGCATCCGTAAGCCAGGACTGGTTAGAAGGTTAAAACAGCTGGTGATGTTTCCAAATGAGTTAAAGTGCAGTTTCTTTTCACCTCTCTACTCACATTGAGGAAGAAAACATCAATCGGATCATAAAAACAAGAGTGGCATGCAACCAAGATCTACAATCAAATTCAACAAGAATATTTCTAAGTACTGTGTTAACAAAAGGCACACGATATTAGAGAATATCCTTGGTTCATGATTATCTATAACTAATAATCTGTTACACAATGGCAAACGCCCGGCTTCAATCACATTTCGACATTACCCCTTCAGTTTCTTCTACTGAAACTACAAAGTGGCATTTGCTGGTTTTAGAATAGCGGCTAACAAGAATTCTAAAACTATAACGAGCTATAATAAAAATCTGCCCTTTAACATATGAAGATGAGTAATTGAAGGGATGATATCTTTTTTGCTGGAAGATGTTGAGGGAATTTTATTTTTAAACAAAAATTAAGTTGGTGAAAATTTAGAAATCCTTATGATTTTATAGGTTGTACTATAGAACAGATTAAAATTCAACTAAGCTTTATTTTGTTAGAGCTTTTATATGTGTATATTATTTAATAAGAACAAAATTAAAAACGGTGTATGTTCAGAACTTTATAAGCTTTTGGGTTCAAAACAAGCTTACCACAAAATATAATTAAAATATCTTAAGTAATAATTTGGTTTCAGATCCTAGCAGTTTCTTAAAAACGTTTTACATAAAATGTTGTTGTTGTCAACACACCAAAATAGACGTTATTGTTGTCGAATTTATTCAAACTTGAAAAACTCATGATTTTCTATAGGATCATCATCATATTATGCTCTAAGTTCGTTAAGTAAAGGTTGAATTGTTCAAAGTTCTTGTTATAAGCTTTTCAAATATCATTTTAACCAATTTTCGCTTTTTAAAATCAACCCTCCTAACTCAAGGATTATTAAGTTTTTATAGGTGAAACATTCCAATAGTTGGCCATCTAAACTAATTGTTGTGGAGCTTAAAGCTTATTGAGCACAAAATTGGCAGTCAAAAACCTTTTACCTAATCATATAAATATCAGCTTTTCAAAAGCTAGGTAGAAAAACGTTTCATTGATGAAAGACGAGCTTTTCAGAAAAGTACCTTTAATAGCAAAATCCATAGAATTTGTGTGCCTAGAAAATAACAAGCTTAAATTTTGATGCTTTCAAATCTTCTCCTCATTTTAATAACACATTTTAATACTACTTCTGAGAAAGGGAAGCACTGTAAAGCTTAAGCTTTTTCATACAGTGAGGAAACGTTTAAAAAGACTAAGGAGAAAAACAACTTTAGGCAGAATTACTTTCTTTTATTAAACAAACGTGGCAGATAATAAAGCTTTTTAATTTTTTTTAGTTTTAGGTACAATTAGAGCTGTTACAGTTATAGTTGAACTAATTGTTAAGGTTTATTAAAATTTTGATTTTTACGACAAACCATTTATCAATTCGTAAGTTTCATCCATGTCATATTTCATTGTATAAGCAATTTCATGGGTCTCCTACAAAGATTCTAAAAAAAAATTGGCTTTCATAGGTTTTGTCGTAGGATCTGAATCTGCAATCAAAAATGGGGTTATTTTTAAGATTTTGAATATACCCGCCCCTTAAAATGGGGAGTGGAGCCTGCCAATGGTTATTGCTGGAAAAATTCGGCGCAAGTCTCCCGTGGGAAATCTGAAAAAATTGGATAAAGTCTCCAGCCGAAAGTAAAAATTGATAAAGCAAATTGTGTTACCCCAAAGGAACATAAAAAATAAAGTCGATAACAGACAAAGTGTTCAACCAAAAGGTACCATGGATAGAAACGGATAGCATAGAAGACGTTTTCCAATAGTTCTACATGGCAAAACATAGTTCCACTATCTCGTGAAAAATTGCAGAAAATCTACGAAACCCCAAAAAATAATTTAGTATTGGTATAAAATCAGTGTGATATCGGATTGTATTTATATGATTTATCAATCTATCGTTAGAAAAGATTAAATACAAGTTTCCTTTGAGAAGTCTGGTAAAATTCGATTTTTAGAATGTAGCTGTTGACAAACCAAATCAACGCGATGCTGGGTTATATAAAATCGTCATTCAATGATTTTTGCAAAATCAAATTTTCCCCAGATTTTTTACAAGAAGCTTGAACTGCATTGTTTTCCAACGATAACTTTGACAATGAAGTCATCGCATAAATGAGAGCCATATCAAGAAATAACACTCCATAGGCTGATTTTAAATATTTTTTAATGAACGAAATTTTTTCACGTAATAGTATCTACAAAAGTTTTCAATATGCTTTACATTGCCAGCCATGGTAACTTTCGGTTAAACACTTCGGCTGATAACGAATTTAATTTTTATTTTCTGTTGAGGTCAAAATTTACAGTCAATATTCGTAATCCCACGTACCATTTGTGTTGGTATACCACCCCCTATTATGCCTCGAGAATGAGTGTAGAATTTCGGCTTTGAGATTAACCACGTAACTGACAGTACCATATTCTTGAGTTCGTCGAACTAAAAATGTTTCCGTACTTTGGAAGCGAATGATTTATATGTATGAAGATTGGTAAAGTATCTTAATTGTACGGAATCGTTCATTAGGTTACTATATTCCTAGTGACGATTCTTCTGTAGATTGTGTTTTGAGCAATTGGTACTATATACCAGAATTGCCAAGGATTTTGGCGTCAAATGGGATATCGAAGATTCGGCCCAATGTTAATTGGTCACCATCCATTTTGGGTTGATGGTTGTGTATGCGTCATTTGTGTTGTTAGTTTCTGAAAAATAAGTGCGTTAAATATTATACCATGTTATGAGGGAATTATATACGTTTCATGTAGAGTCGTTGATCTCTGTGTGGTTCTCGCTGTAGATGAACCCACTCCAGTATTTCTAATCTTCATCTTATGTCGAGATGAGGTCAAACTGATAACGCACTCCTCCGTTACGAATAACGCAAGTGACCCGGAGTCTACAGGAACACGTTTGGATATTCCCATAAGCATTGGTAACATGATCAACTGTAATCGGTAGCAGCGATTGAAAGTTAACGCTATTTGGAGGTGGCTTGGTTTGGATGAGTATCATCGATTTAAAACTTAGGGGCATATTTCGCAAAATGTAACCTTATTGGTGAATGTTGAGTGTGTATAGGCTCATGGTTATAGATGTTGATTGTGGATGACCAGTTTATATTGAATGAAATAATAAAGGTTGGTGACAAGACAGTTAAATTTAGTTTGAATATGACAATCAATTAATTAATTTTGAAATTGTCTTTAAATGCCCAAAGTCTTGTTTCGAAATTAATTTTGGTTTAAATATGAAACTGAATTGCCTTGCTCTAAAAGCACTAGCCAAAGCCAACATATTTGGCCGCATCTTCAGTAAGCATTATCTCGTAATCTGTTTTTAAAATACCGAGCTATTTAGGTTACCAACTATCAAATGCGACTGCTTCATGAAAGCAGTAGAAGCATTCCATCCGTAAGGAAATTAAACATGCGAATTAAAATTGCTTTTATTTATTTACCTCTCTCAACATTTTGAGCGCACCATATCTAGTCGGTCAACAGCCTCTCATCGCTTTCTCTTCATCTTATTTTCAATTACCAAAAGCCCAAACAAGGCACCATTTTCAGACGTATTTTCATATATCACCCAAAAGTGAAAATTTGTATTCGCTGTTTAAATGGAGAAAAAAGCCATTTAAATTGTGCATATAAGCCAAGGAGAGTATTATATGAGAGAAAATGATTTTTATTCTATGTCTTCGGCCAAAAGCTGGTTTTTACAATATTTAGATGATTTTTTGATTTATTTAAAATTATTGCTCCAACAACAAATTTACTTGTTTTATTAAGTTTGTTTTTAAGAAATTTAGGTTTGATGAGTTGATAGTTTATCAACAACAAATGAAATGCATTTTCCAAAAAGCAAATGTCGAATAAACGTAGAATCGTACAATAATCTTAAAAGATTTAAGGTTTACAATAATCTTAAAAGGTTTTTAGTTTATTGTTGGCTGGGGTAAAGCTTATGCAGTTTTGTGTGTTCAGCAATATGGTTTTTGGAACAGGAAGAATAGGGAGCTTGAGGAATCACAACGGTGTCGTTTTTAACCAAAAATTTACGAACAATCAGATAAGGATTATCGTGGTGCAATGGCCATGAGTTGCAGGTGATAAACGCTCATAGTATACTGTGTCGTATAACAGTGAGCAGAACTTCACATTCTATTGAACTTGATGAGCTTATTTCGATTTTGCCTCTTAAGGAAGCTTCCATTGCGACCATTACACCTAGTTTCGACGTACTATCCGTACTCTCCGGTTTTATCACCAGCTGCTACACGTTTAACCAGTTTACGTCGTTGATTTCAACAATTTTGCTGACACACGTTTCTTACCCAAAACATTAGAAAAAACTATAATCATGAGCCAAATGATCTTTCAACATCATAAGCAACCTCTCTGATAGTGATTCGGCAATTGCCCATAACCATTTTATTCACTTTTTCGACGATGCTGTCGATTTTTGGTGTGCTCAGGCATCGTTCAAGCTCGTCATATATTCAACGTTTTTCATGATTGTTTTTGAAACGTTTGTATACCGGTAGATGCTTGATTTATTACACCGAACCATACCAACACAAGATATACCGAAATGATTTAAATTGAGCAGTCACAATTTTAGCACCAAATGGAACACTCACTCTATAGTCAATCGGTTTTAGTGAAATTTTATATCTAACTGATTAAGCCGAGTCTGTATATTTTCTCGTATAAAACAAAATTATTCACGCTCTGAGGAGTTTCTTGGGTCTTATCATTTGCGGTCGAATTTCTTAAATAAAATAAGAGCCAAATTCAAGGAATATTACGGAATACCACAAACAGGGTTTGGGGCGAGTAGCATGTTTGTTAATGATTTTATTACAATTTAACATCTAAGGTTAGAGATCCTAAAATAAAAATAGCTCTGGCTCTGAAAAATTCTTTCGACCATATAATCTGGGGTCGGATTTTTGAAATAAACCATGGCTGAAATTCAGAAAATACTGCGGGACACTGCCCTAGCAAAATATTTTGCAGACGTTGAATACCTAAGAAAATAAGTTACTCCAATTGCCGCTCACGTTCATGGATTTAAGAATTATTTTTGTTATAAATTCGCTGCAGTTATTCCATTTGATTATTTGCGCCGTAAACGGAAACCGTCTAAACGGGAGACGAAAAATCAAGCATAAAATCCATATTTAATATTCAAATTTTACCAGCGATAATTTTCCGAAAAATTCCAGCTGGAAGTAAATTGATTAAATTGAGTTTGTTCTGTACCGCTCAGATGAGATTATCGCATTTCTCTATACGCACATAAAATATTTGTTACAACCCTTCTTGCAGGATTTGTTCAACACTTAGAAATGGGATATTTTCTAAAATACTAATATCAACTAGTTTTACAATCCTGCAAAATTTCGATTCTTTTACAATTATTTGTTTTTTTTATTTTTTATTAGGCTTGGCTCCTACATAAAAAAGAGCCACATTGCCAAAAATCACAATTTACAAAATCGTTACATTATTAATTCATAATTTTTATCTTTATACAATACAATTTAGTCTTTAAAAAGAACCAGATTACTCCCTAACATACTTTGCCGGATCTTCCTTATTTGTTTTACACCGTTATCCCACGCATCGTAATAAATTCATACATTTCCTTATAAGCCAATCCTCCTTCATTCATTAAATCACTTAGATTCCTGGCATTCCGAAGGATGTTGAACTTTGATCTGTATTGGTTGTATCTGGGACAAGCCAATAAAAGGTGTTCAACATCCTCCACACTTCCACACAATTCACAATCCTTGTTCTCACTCAAATGACGTTTCCACAAGCATTCCTTCCAATTTCCGTGGTTCAGCCTGATTCTCTCAATCGTTCGCAACATTCGCGTATCTCCTTTGAGCTCCTTATAGAAAGGAGTTCTCAAAGGATTACCTCGGAGCATTCTGTACTTCATTCCTTTGGTCAGACTTTTCTCGTTAAATTCACTCTCCCATTTTCTCCACAGATTCCAGTGATGGAAAACGTTATTTGTGTAACGTTACACCATATAACGTTATGTTATTAATTATAATAATTTATTATAATTTGTTTTTTAATTTATTTTTTTTTATTTTTTATTTTTTCATGTCATAACGTTTTTGTGTCAAAACGTTACATAATTCGTCGGCTACACAAAAATATTAAACATTTATAACGTTACACATAACGTTATGGTAACGCTACACATAACGTTATGTAGTGTGTTAAACGTAACGTTTTCCATCACTGACAGATTCATTTGAAACATTCGAAATACGTCTCTGGCATCTAATCTTTCGTACTCCTGAACTACGTCATTAAATGTACCCTTTTTAGCTAACATATCGGCTCTTTCATTCCCTTCGATCTGCCTATGTGATGGAACCCATTGTATGGTCACATCACGTTGACAGATACGAACACATTCAAAAATCAAATCAACATACACATTGCCTTGTCTTCCACCTCCACATTTTAGCAGACCCAAACCACTCAGAGAATCGGAAAATATTACTACTTTCCTATTCCCCTCATTCACAGCCAGTTGGAGACCTTCATATATCCCAATCAATTCGGCGTTCATTATACAGATGCTTTTATCCACTCTAAAACCCTTTTCCACATTCGTACCGGGCATACAAATACCGACGCCTACACCATTATCAGTCACACTAGCATCTGTATAAACGATATCATGTCTCACATATTGCCGACTGATTTTTCCACACATAATTTTGGCGATAACTTCATTCATTCCCTTATTATATTCCTCCATATTCAGGCATACAGTAAGACTATTAGGAACGGGCTGCGGACCAGCATTGTCTATACTTAAAAATAGATTCATATTTTCGAGTGCAATGCTGGCTCTATATGTAGGTTTGTACACCGTCCTACTTTGAAGTCTCACTACCATTTCATTCCAAAACTCATTTTTCTTAGTTATCATTCGCACAGTCTCTCTCACTGTGATCCACTCTCTCTTATAATCGAGAGGTGAATCACCCATTTCAGACCACAGAGTATGTATTGGGGTTGAATTAATCGCTCCCAATACCACTCTGGTACACGCATTTTCTACTTTCATCAATTGGCTGAAAGCCCCTTTCGAACCATTTCCATACACACTTATACCATATCCAATTTTGGAGGATATAAGGGCCTTTCTTAACATATCAGTCACACTGGGGTGAGCTCCCCATTTAGGTTTACTCACCCGTTTAATCACATTTAAACGATCCTTGCAGTTATCTGCCAACATTTTCATGTGCTTCCCAAAATTCATGCGCCTGTCAATCCAAATACCCAAATACCTGTACGTGTGCACCTGTTCAATTCTATTACCATCCACCATAATGTTAACATTTGCGTCCTTCGTTCTAAAACACATATACGCACACTTATTATGATTCACTCTTAAATTTCACATTTTCATTTTTTCAATTACTTCATCTATTCCCTTTTGCGCTTTTTGAGCCGCCGCATCAATACTTTTTCCTTTTCCTATTATAACAAAATCGTCTGCAAATTGCAGAACGATTTTATTTTCTTTATTGATGCGGTGTATCTCGCTGGTATATAGATTGAAAAGAGCTGGAGATATTTTACTTCCTTGCGGAAGTCCAACATTTGCCATTCCCTCCAACCTATACCCACTTCCATTCAAAACAATCTTTCTTTCAGTCATAAAATCTTTTATACACATACATACCTTCCGTGAAAATCCAAAATTCGAAAGAATCTGCTGTAATTTCCACGGAACCACATAATCATACGCCCTCTCAACGTCCAAAAATACCGCAACTACCTTCATATTATCCTTTCTTACTTCCCATACGAACTTTTCCACACACTCGATTGCAGAGTGGTTCTTTCGAAATCCGAATTGATGGCAACAAATTATTTTCATTCATAAAAGCTTCCATTCGTTCTTTCATCATTCCATTTAAAATTTTAATAAAAATATTCAAGATACATATGCCACGATAATTTGTTGCCACATTCGGATCCTTGTCCGGTTTAGGAATTGGGACCACCCTGCTCTCTTTCCATTGTCTGGTATTTTTGAACTCATCCATACTTTGTTGAGTGTCTCCAGCAAATTATGTTTTGCTGATTCACTCAACAACTGAATCATTTTATAACTTACACGGTTGGTCCCTGGAGTGGTAGATTTGGAGTTATCTAACACTCCAAGGAACTCATTCCATTCATATTTCCTATCCATTCCCTCATTTTTATCTATTCTTTCAACTTCATATTGCATATTCAACTCATTGCGGACATTTAATATCATTCGCAGAAATTCATCACCTTTTTCACGGTTCTCCTTCTCACATACCACATTGCTCACATTAAAATGTTTCCCATTCACCCTATTAAACAAATTCCATACCTCTTTAGTTGTGGTTCTATGTGTCATTTGCGACACATATTCCCGCCAACTTTTCCGTTTTGCTCTGCGAATTGAACTTCTTTATTCCACCACCCATTCACATTGATCTCTGTCATATCCACAATTGTAATACAATTCTTATTCACTCGTTCTATTTCACTATCCAACTGACTTTGATTTAGTTCATTTTCTCCGAGAATTTCATTCATCTCTTTCACCCACCTCTTATTATTCATAATTTCACGCTTTTTCCTATACACTCTGTTATCATTCATGATCATTTTAATCATGAAATGATTCCCACTCAAATTCTCTTCTTCTACATTCCAAGTGACCCGGCCGGCCAATTCAATAGTTGTCATAGACAGATCTAATGCATTGGCCGTACCTCCCACATTCGCCATTCTAGTTGGCCTCCCATCATTCAAGATCACCAAATCGGAGTCTTGAATTAGGTCGGCCAACTGATTTCCTCGCGCGCAATTTTTGCGAAAATGAGTTATGAGTGGATTCCTACTAATTCGACTGCGCTCTTTCAGAATCTTTAATCAAAATTGTCCTAAGTCCAATATGTTTCGAGATAGCGTATTTTCATTTTGTCTTAAAGACCATAAAAAACGTATTTTTAAAATATTTTTTAAGTTCTTAATTGTCCTACAAACCAAATTTCTGTGAAATAGGACATTTTTATATGAAATTATCTGATAATTTCGATTTTATTTTTAAGTGTCCTACATCCACTTTATATGGATTTAGGACAAAATTAACCAATTGGAAAAATTGTAATACATATTATATTTAATTGTTGCATATTCTAAAAATATGGATATGGGACAATTATATAACTATAAAGTTAGTGTTAAATAAGCAAAATTTATTTTATTTTATTTTTGTTCTATATCAAATGGATCATAGATAACATTGATTGGAAACAATATAAAACAAACGAGCTCATGTCGTATTTATTCAGTTTTCCTATATCACTCTCGGCGAGTAAACATCGATCGAGTATCACAGCCCCGTATCTCTTGTCAGACATCTTGCAGCAATGAGATACGATAACGTATCACTTAAATTGATGCAGATGAAATCAACAATTTCTTTAATTATAATAAAGCAAGCCTTGGGCTTAATTTTTCCAGCGTTAAGTTTACGTTGGCAACTGAGCTCTTTTACGAAAAGATTGACAATTTTGTTATCAAATTGAAAAAAAATTATATTGAAAGTGAACAATACACGTCAATGCCTCTAATGGTACAAGGAAATCGAAGAACAAAAACCTCAAATCTCACCAAGTTACCAAGAGTGGCAATGCTAAATACCCCTGGTATGATTTCTGAAGAGAAGTTTAAGGACATTCAGTCAATGTTTCCCTTTATGCCTAATAATGAGGAAGTCGAATTTTTCAAAGTGGCTTTAAAATTGCCGTAAGGCTTCAGAATGGCGATGTAACCCAAAAGGCTTGATTGAAATAAAAATTATTTAAATTATCAAAAAAGATTTTTTAATTCAATTTTTGTATCTTTGTGTCCAGGTGTCCTATGTCCCTAGGAAAAAAAAAATATTAAAACTGTCTGTGTGGCATTTACATGGGGAATGTCCTATATCCATTTTTAGCATTTTTCATAGTTATTAGTGTTTCTCTCAAAATTAAGGACTAACGGTATTTATTGATTAGTTCTAAACAAAGAAATATGTCAATTTATGATAAAAATTAACAACAACACTACAACTGTATTATGGAAAGTGAGTATATTTTCATTCAAACTTTAAAAATCGATTTCTCAACAGTTTTCCAAATGGCGCGTAGGACACTTAAGAAGTCACGTGACGAATTGTTAAAACAACCCCAAATTCTCGAATGTGCATTCATATCACCACAAACAAGCAAGTCACTTTTACCTCTCACCCACTCAAACATTTTCTTAAAATCCCTCAAGGCTTTTTTCCTTCCATCTTCATTACGTACTTGGGGTACATACACACTTACTAGTATCAGATTTCTTTCCAAATTAGTTGTTGCGGCGGCAATAGCTTCTACAACTTCAAACGCGGGTAGCGGCACTTGTTTGAGCATCATATTATTACGATACAAAATTGCCACTCCACCATAACCATCGCTTCGTGGTTTAGAAAGAAATCTGTACCCCCTGACATTCAACGTCTTGTTCATGCGCTCCCAGGTTTCGCTTATAGGACCACATTCATATTATTGTTGGCCAGATAATTAACCAGCATATCTTTTTTGGCGTAAAAACTTTGTATACATATTTATCTGACCAACAACAATTCTTTCACTCATTTACACATTTATGATTAATACGTACCATGCAAAGCATGTAAAGGGATTACCCGCCTCCGCACAATATTCAAGGAAATTAATTGTTGAATTCAATTTTTTTCTGCATTGATGATGTGACATCCTGTATGTATATAGTGATTTTGTTATTGTATGCTGTTGTTAATTGTTGTTGTATATTGTAATTTGTTGTACACGTGCGTGATGATGATGATGAATGGTGAAATGATAATTTGTTGTTGTTTTTTTTTTTGGTGTTTGTACACAAATAAAAATAAAAACACTCGTTCAAAAAATTATTCGGCTTCGCTGTTATTTGATTTCGTCGGTAGTGATGGTGCAATAAAATCATTATTGTTTACGTTCTTGCTCAGCGTTGTTCTGTTGAATTGGTCCGTGAATGCTATTCGGTCTTTCGTACTTGTGTACCGAGTTTTTTTTTGCTGATCGACCTCGTCTATTTACAATTACCGCTTTATCTTCATTCTCCGTGTCAATACATGATGAATCAGTTTCCTGTCTCTTCTCTTTCATGTTATGATCAAGCAAGTTGATCATTGTTTTTATTTGTGCGATTTTATTTTCTGCCTGTTCGTGTAGATGAGTTATTTTAACTATTTCATTGTATTTTGCTCGTTCGTGTGTTGTTGTTGCTGTTGGTAACGTAATTTTATCACCGGTGCATGTAAGCTGTTTGTCATCTGATTGTATTTGTTGTTGTACTTGTTCTTGTGGTACTTGCGGTTGTGGTGGTTCTTGTTGGTGTTGTTGAACTGGTTGATGTATCTGTTGTGATATTTCAATATTTGTGTGGTTTAAAAGAGGGCAATCTTGTTTTTTGTGCGATTCCTCACCACATTTGAAGCACCTCTCTTTCATACCATCGTAAAATATTCTCGCTTTAATATTTTCGATGTAAATAAATTGCGGAATTTCTTTTTCTAGCTCAATGTGTATACCTCTTACTCCTGAAAATACAGGTAGCAAAGAGTTGGCGCCAAACTTTTCTCGCCTGGTAGACAAAATGTTTCCAAAACGGTGAATTGCCTCGTCTCTGGCGGCAAATTAAACACTCGCACATACCTCATCACACCACTTGCTCCCTTTACCGTTACTTCTGTGGTTGTTCCGTTTGTGTAATCAAATTTTAATTCACTTGTTTCACTAATGAACTATAAATACTTTTGTTCCACGTTAAATTTAATGTAGATACATCGATCGTATAAATCCTGGTATAGTGTGTGTACGTCCTTAGTTGTTAATCCGATTTTTAACACAAAGCGCATCATTTCCTGATCGGTTGGCTTAGCATCTGTTTTTCTAAATTGGATTTTAGCCGTATTTTTTCTTAAGCTGTCCATTTTTAATCATCAACCTTGTTACCAAGATATATATTTTACTGCGCCGAATTGCGCTAAACAACTTTGGATAGCACTAACTTTCACCACTTATATTTTTTTTTTTACAATTTAATTTAATTTTTACTTTCTCAATTTGCTCTGTTCTCCACGGAGGTTGACAATCGAATGCTTTGGTGATATTGTGGTTTTGTATACAGCTGCAAGTCGTCAAATTTTAATCGGTTCGAGGCAGCGAAACTGCATTGTCGTTTTTTGAGCTGGATTTTCTGGTAAAAGGCCTTATCAAAACACTACCATGTAACATATAAATAGGAGAGAAGTTACCAATGGTTCTAAGTGGAGACTTCAATTCTAAGTGGAAACTTTATTGGAACTTGTCTTATACAAAATGTCAACAATTGTTAGATGAATTTCATGGTTCAAGTAAAGTTGTCTGCTGGCTTCGATTTTCTGTCCATACACTATCCTGTGTAAAGGCTCCAACGTCGACATCTAAATCAATATAAAATTCTTGTATTTTCCTATAATCAGCCGTAAAATTTTCTCCGCATCACAAATTCCCACAACAGAAACAAAACCAAGAAAATGTTCGGTTATGTCGGAATGAAGTGTTACCTTTATATATCGCTTTATGCTAATATCTGTTCACTCATCGGCTGTTACAGAATTTTTTTTTACGTTCAAACTTTGAATTGGTAATATCCAGTTTTAATTCTCCAATTTTTTATTATAAAATTCTATTACATATTTCTGCACTGTGGTTGCACTTCTAGGCAATAAATTGTAACATATCAATAAATTTATCATTTAATTTATTTAATGAAATTACTTGATGAAATTTTAATCCCGTGTTTTTTGATGTGATTTATCATTCCAGTGCTATAGTCCCCTTTACATCGAATAATTTCCCACAGTTGTTGAACTCACATTTGGATTCACTTATGTTCAATTTTTGGAAATGTTTCCATACACCAGATTTGTGTGATGATGTGGTCAGGTCAAAAATTTTGAATGGACCTATTTTAACATGACAGGAAAAAATTAAAAAAAAAAAATCTGATTTCATTACATTCAGCACATTTCTTACCTTTCTATTTATTTAAAGTTAATTTAAAATCAGCGGATTGGTTAATCTATAATACTTAATTAGAATTTAGGAATCCTAATATTAAGGATTTTCAATTTTCTGAATTGTTAAATTTTTTTTTTTGATTTTGTTAGTTATAATTTTAGGTTTTTAAAATTATAGTTTTAAAAATTTCCTGATTATAGTTTTCTTTATTTTAAGATATTCAGAATTTATAAAATAATTAGATTTTGAAGACTTCGTATTAAATTTGTAGATGTACTCTAAATTTATTAGATTTTCTGATTAATAGATTTTAAGAATATTTTATTTTAATTTTTTCGATTTTCAGAATGACTTTAAAAGTTTCAGATTATTGGGGAGTTTGGAATTTTTTTAATTTTTCAGATTTAGTTATTTTAAAGTATTAATTAAGTTTAATAAATATTCAAAAATCTAAAAATTTGAAAATCTATAATTCTAAAAACTGGAAAGACTAAAAGCCTAAAATTAAATATAGAAAGAAATAGATACAATTTTGATTTTCACATATTGTTTGCTTAAGTTTTTAGTTTTAAGGCTTTTAAGCTTTCTGATTTAAGATTAGTTGTTAGATTTTTAAAGTTTTGGAATTTCATATATATTTTAATTTTGATGTTTTTACGCTTATCTATTTATTTGTTGATTCTTAAATAATTCGGAAAATTGAAAATCTTAAATAATCAAATTTTCGCCGATTTTGTGGACATAACATTAGTCCCTAGATTTTTTTGAAAATATATCCAACAACCCGCAATTAAGTAAAACTCTTCGAATGCGGAATTGGGACTTTTTTAATTACGATTTCTCGACACTCGTAATTCGAAATACGAGAGATACATAATCGACACGCCCATAGGTAACCCTAGCACGTGAATTGAAATGTAGAAAAGTTACGGTAATTATGTATGACTTCCTGTGAAATTGTAAAGTGCAGTAGGCTGAGAATTTTCTTGATGAAAAATTTGTTTGTCTCCAAATCAACTTGTGCACCAAATTGTTAAAAAATTAATTTGATTTATTGCATGGGGGAAATTTTAATCAGCTGACCAATGGCTGACACATCTATAAGTAAACTTTTGCACCAGTACTTATATGATGACAAAACTACTTGTTCGACGAAAATTTAGGTATAATCATACGTCATAATTTTTTATCTTATCTCTTTTTTATTGACATCCCTCTATATAACTTTTATCCAAAGTAATAATTTAAGAATGCAATAGTAATAAGCAGTAATTGTGGCATACTATTATAGTATACTTCGATATTAATTTTATGCAATTGCTTACACTGTGAATAAACAGCTGATAAAATAATATTCCATACATAAATAAAATGCAGTAATATCATTTTTCCACAATTACCACCCACCACTCCATACTGGTTCGATTCATTAAAATTTTATTATTAATGAAATGTTCATTATACTACATACGTATGTATATTAACATCTCTTCATGTATCGTAAATGACTCGACTTATAACAAAAAATAAAAAAAACTAATTACGAAATTTTGATATAGTGCGTGTAAGTCAGGAAAATTTATTACCTATCATTGTATGCGCGGGTCGAAAATTCAATAAAACCAAAAATGAAAATTTTAATGATGATCATAATAAATAAACGCTATTAAAATTTATTAATAACACACGAATAATAGATAAGTTTTTATTGTTGTAATATTTTGTGGCAATTTGCCCGAAATTTGGTTAACATTGTTTATACAGACTTTTCGTTTTATTCAAGTAAATTTTCCATTTATCCGGTTTGCAAATTTTTTTTGTAGGCTGAGTGTCTTTATCTGGTTTCTATGTCATGATGTGGTTTTTAATATAATCTATTATTCATTCAAAAATTGCGATGTTATTTACAGACGATTTATCAAATGATTCAAGAATGCATAATAAATATTCCAGACACATTTCCGGAATAATAATCAAATTTGTAATTACATTTTGTAGTCCATCAAAAATGTTATTTCGTACTTTTCGTGAAAAACATTAGTGTTTAGGTATTTTTAATTAATTTTTATTATTTTCAATTACAATAAATAAAATCCCGTTATTTTCTGTTGAACGAACTTTAGTGGTTCTGTCAATCATTTCAGTCGAGTAGTAATTTCCATTATATCACTTCTTCGCATAGATGATTTCTCCAAAATTATTTGGACATGTAATTAAACCAAAATAAAAGAATTCAATTATCTGGAGGATAGATGCGTAAAAATAGTTGATATGATAAAAGTATTGATGAGTTTCTTTATTAATTTTTGTTCTTAGAAAGCTGTCAGAAAAGTTTGGGATTAGCCACAGTCCCAAATTACAAAATCGATTTGACAAAATATCGCGGTAAATAGTCTGTCTCTAAGAAATAACTCTAAAATGAAATAACTTCGAAGTGACGTAATATGAATGAGTGCGACGTAAAAAGATGTTT
Source organism: Tipula helvola (assembly GCA_963556165.1). Classification (NCBI taxonomy): domain Eukaryota; kingdom Metazoa; phylum Arthropoda; class Insecta; order Diptera; family Tipulidae; genus Tipula; species Tipula helvola. The sequence goes on from OY744483.1 coordinate 289,624,724, forward strand.
GTCGCTTCAAAAGACAGGTGGAGGAAACACGCACGAAAAAAAAAGGTGTCAGCTCCTGAAGATTAGAAACCCTCAACTTCGTAGCCAGCCGGACAATCAGATCTAGCTGCACTATTGTTGGAACTACAGCAAACGTTAACACCGCTGAACCAAGTTCTGTCACTACAGTTGAAATCGCAAAAGGAGTAGATGTCCTCCCAGCTTTGTTCGTTGCAGCAGTCTCTAAAATTTCAAAATGAAAGAGATCCAACAAGAATGTCGCTAAAAAATTGGAACAGCTTCAGGATAGTGTTATGATCAAAGCTAAAAATGGAAAGGATGCTCCTCTTGTGCAGCCTAGAGAAAGTAGCGTGAACCCGAATTCATCCGATCACCACCGAAACGGCAGCTTCAGCCTCATAAAACTACCAGTATTCGTTGGCGAGTCTTCATGGCCAAATTTCAAAGTGCAATTCACGGCAGCAGCCAAGACTAATAAATGGGACCCGGAGCAATTATCAAGTGGGTTAATTTTAACATTAAGGCAACGTAAATCAAATACAGACGTAGATCATTAATACAGACTAAGAACCGGGAGTCTTTAAAAGCATTTAAGAAATAAAGTTCGGGGATCACAGTAGTAATATTCGGATCAAGGTGCTACAGGTGCAATAAACGATCACACTTTGCTAGGGCGTGCCGAGCTCCAAGAGTAAAACCAGCAGATCAAAATCCTGGTCCATCATATCAGTCGAACAAAGAAATGCCTAAAATGGTTATCAACTCTGAATAAGACCCTTTAAGTAGCAACGACACCGAGCCGCTAAACTAAATTCCGCCAACTTTGCGCGGGAAAAATTGGCCGGCGCAACCAGAATCCCAGGACCAGAGGATCCTAGTTACACAGCTAATGCGATATAACCACACTCTCGTTGTTAAAGTAACAATGAACAGCAGGCCGAGTACGATTACTCTTGACACCGGCGCATCAAAATCCGTAATAAGACTAGACATAGTAACGAGAGAAGCCATTAATCCAGAGATTCGATATCGATTGCCATTGTGCGATATTGGCATATAAATAGGAAGCCTCAATTTTCGTCATAAGTGTATTGTGACGAACATTATATATCAATGCATCCTGCGATTAGATTTCATGAGAGAACACTGGATATCGCTCACCATGAAGGAACGATTACTAAGATGACATAATATAGAAATTCGGCTGGGCCTTACTGATGCTGGAAATGAAATCAGACTTATTCTAATGGATCCTGTGGATATTGGACCAATGTGCGGAGCCATAGCTTACGCGTGCGAGGAAGTGACTTCTTGGTGCTTGAAAGTGGGAATATTAGAACCAACACCAGGGGTATACCGAATAGGATTACTGTATGGAAAACACTAGCTTCAATTGGAGCCAGCATTTCTGTCCGAACAATGAACGTAACCGAACAAGCTAAATATGTAAAGTCTGGTGTCATCCTCGGAAAGATCCAGTCTGCTGTTAGTATCGCTCAATGTAGTATCGATACTAGTGCTGATAATTATGGATGTAATAGCGAGGCGAAAAAATCTATTCAGAGATTGTGCCAGCATTTGATAAGCGAGCAGTTCGCAAAGGCGGTACGAATGTTGTCAGAGAACGCCGAGATATTTCCAAACATCAAGGATGAATACGGCCGATGGAAGGTGGTACAGCACAGAATCAAAATGAGAAATACACCACCAATTCAACAGGCATCCAGAAGACTTCCATTGGCTAAACAAGAGGAGGCGGGCCGAAAGATACAACAGATGTGCCGGGATAAACTCATTGAGCCATCAAATAGTCCATGGGTTCACCGGTAGTTCTAGTGCAAAATAAAGACGGGTCAATGAGGTTTTACTTAGACTACCAAAAACTAAATGATGTCATGAAACAGGACAGCTACCCATTACCCAGGATAGATAATACAATGGACTCCAAGAGTGGATATTGGCAAGTTGCGCTTCAAGAAGAATACTGAGAGAACACCATTATGCCATTTGGTATGTGCGATGCAGTAGCTACGTTCGAGAGACTGATGGAGCAAATTTTGAGAGAACTGCACTGGAAGACATGCCTCGTTTATCTAGACGACATTATTTTAGATGAATGAAAGTGAGCTCGGACAAGTGTGCACCCTTCAAGAACGAAGTGAAGTATTTGGGGCATATCGTGTCGGATAAATGAATTCGCACTGATCCATAAAAAATGGAAGCAGCACGAATTTAGCCAGTGCCAAGGAATGTGCATGAGGTTAAAAGCATCCTGGAACTCTGCACATACTACCGGAGATTTGTCGCAAACTTCTCGTATATAGCTGCCAGCCTGCACAAACACACCTAGGTAAGCCAGTCTTTCCAGTGGGCTGAGTTCTGCCAAACATCATTCGAGTGGCTTAAAACAGCATTATGTCAAACACCGATATTGGCATATCTTCGGCCATGCCAAAAATTCATCTTGGACACAGATGCCAGCAACGTGAGAATTGGAGGTGTTTTGCTTTAACAACATGGAGCAGAAGAACGAATGATTTGCTATACTTCAGCAGAATCCTATCCAGGTCAGAAAAAAATTATTGTGTAACCCGACAGGTAGAGTGCACGGTAATGCAGATAGTATATATCAAAGGGGCTTTGAGCATCAAGATATGGAAAATGCACCAAAATTAAGGAAAATGAGGGCATCAGTAGCCCTAATCGGATGGGCGTGGAGGTGCCGTAAGGGTGGACAACGACGAGTATCGACAAAGGGCAGGATAAGAATCCAATGCTCGCTCCAGTAAGAGATCTGATTAGGAAAGGACAGAAACATGCATATGGCATGAGATATCCGAAACTTCTCCAACGCTAAAAAGTTCCGAAGAATTCCGGAAGTGTTAAATGAAGTCCACAATAGATCAGTCGGCGGACATCTTGGCGTTAATAAAATTTTGGCCAAAGTGAGAGAACGTTTCTACTGGGTTAAATGCTGCTTCGATGTTGAAGATTGGTGCAAAAAGTGTCACACTTGCGCAGCTAGCAAAGGACCAGCGGGGCGAACCCGAACTAGAATGCAGCAATGGAAGAGCTCCATTCGAACAAGTCGCTATGGATATCGCTGGGCCGTCTCCCTGAACAGTTGGTGGTAATCGATGCATCTTTGTGTGTATCGACTATTTCAGTAAATTGCCGGAAGCCTATCCAATACCAAACCAGGAAGCACAAACAGTGGCCGGAGAATTCTTAAAAAACTGGATCAGCAGATATGAAGTAACGTTGGAACTTCATTAAGAGCAAGGTCGTAATTTCAAATTAAATGTGTTCCAGGAGATATGAAGGCGTTCGGTATTAAGAAGACAAGGACGCCACCGTTACATCCACAATCCAATGAAATGGTCGATCGATTCAACCGGCACTTAGAAGAGCACCTGGCAAAAGTAGTTGGATGAAATCAGGAGAATTGGGATTAGTAAATTCGACCTGTTTTTGAAGGTATATCCTAGTGCAGTACACGATACCTCGGGAATTATACCATCGACCGTTTTCTTTGGAAAGATTAACTCCCAAAGGAGCCTAGAACTACGTAACCGATCTCAGAGATAGAATGGCTGAGATCCATGAGCATGTTCGAAGGAATATCAAGTTGAACAGCGACCGATCAAAGGCTCGTTCCGACCTAAGAGCAAACGACAAAACACATAATGAAAGAGATTTAGTAAGGTTTTACAACCCAAAAAAAAAAAGAAAGGAAAGTCCCCAAAGCTACAAAGTAATTGAGAGGGACCATATAAATTGACGTCATAAACAGAATAACCAAGAATTAAGACGATTTATGACATGAAATAAAGGAAATTTCGAGAGCAGTATCAAAAAACACGACGGATCGCAAGGAAAGATCAGTTTTTGGTGTACTTTAAATCGTTAAACAAGGAAATAAGTCTGTTGTTATAGCCCCCACCAGTGGCAAGCGGACAGATTTAAATAATGAAGTCAATGCAAATGTCAAAGCGTATAAAAGTACTGTGAATCTAGACGAACTCAGAAGCGCAGTTCGTAACAATATTTGCTTATATTCTTCTATATGATTTTATCATGGTTCTATGATTGTGTCATGGTTCATCTAGAAACAGGTAACAACTACAAAACAAATCGAATTATCATAGTTTATCAGAACTATCTACAATATGGTATTTGATATGTAGATTTAACATAAAACTATTAACCCACCCTGATTGTAATAGATCGGTGTCATAATCGTAACATCCAGATTGAAATTGATAAATTATTTTTGAGACGTAGTTCGCTTAAACATGCAATATCACAATTGTGAGACTCAGACTGTTTCTCTTTTTTTAATCCTAATTGTTGTAGTTGTTGTTCAAATTAACACGCTTTTAATTAACACTCACAACACAACTTTATTAATATAAATAACTTCTAATTTACATTTACTTTATTTTAACCTCCCTGTATGACAGCCAACAACACAGTATATCGTACCAAGATGTGTGTTGTCAGAACCGAGAACTAATTCAGGGTTGTACAATGAAATATTATAAATATATTATATTCAGGGTTGCAACATCTCCCCCTAATTAAGTAGATATGGCTCCAGGTATCGAGGAATGATGTTATTCCGTGTAGAACGTCTTAACTCGGTTGGAACTGATGGAGATGGAACTTGTTCCTCGTTGGGAACTGATAAAATTTGTTGCTGTTTTTGGACTTAGATGAGGTACTTCAAAGTCATCCAGTAATATCTGAAGATGTAATGTATCCTGTGCTGGTGAGAACGGTCGATGTGACGATCTTGATATTAATTGATTACCATGCGATCTGATAATTTTGTTGCCATCATCAAGAATAATTTTGTACATGACACGTGTTGGAATTGTAAAATGGCCTTAGCAGCCCGGTTATATTATGGAAATAAAAGCTAGGATTATTCTCTTATGTTTTTCCATCGCATACACATCGTTGTTTTAATCATATACACGTATTGCTGCTGCTGCGAAGCTTTTAAAGATATTTAAACAGGTTATGGGCCCAGCATTGTAAATTGGTGCGAAACAAAGGTTTAGTTGGGCCAATTTGAGCAATTTTGATTGGAATTTTTTTTTTTGTGTATATCAAGACAAGATGGCTGATGAAGAAAAATTTGTGTGCAAACAATTTCAAGGACGTGAGTTCGACAACTGGTTTTTCCGCCTGAAAATTGCTTTGGATGAAAAGGGTGTCGAAAAATGGCTGGAAGAAGATGCCGCCGCAGCGAAAATTGTAGTCGGTGCCGACGTCGAGAAAATCAACAAGGAGGATCGTATTTGCAAGGTGCATATAACTCGACGTGTTGCGGATTCACATTTGGAATATCTGAAGGACCGGCCGACAGCGTTTGCGATGATAAATTCATTAAAAGCAATTTTTGAACGTGCAAGTGTGGCGACCGAAATTGGTGTCAGAAAGCGTATATTGACGATGCGATGCTCAGACTCTGACAGCCTGGCCTCACATTTTCTTGCATTCGACAAGCTGATACGGGAGTTAAAGGCGTGTGGCGCTGAGACAAATGATCGAATGATAGTTGTGTCGCTCATGATTACATTACCAAAGCGATATGACATGATCGTGACAGCATTGGAGACGATCGAACCATCTAAATTGACGATGGAATTGGTGCGTTCACGCCTGTTGGACGAGGAAAGTAAAACTTCGAGTGGTCGTCCGAATGGTGATTCAGACAACGTCGCCATGTATGGCAGTGGTGCTTGGAAGCAACTTAAGTGCTATTTCTGCAAAAAGCCTGGTCATCGAAGGGACGCATGTCCGAAATTGAATCAACGGAACTCTAATAGTGGATCATCGAACAGCAATTCTAATGGGAAACCCAACCAGCAGCGTTATCAAAAGCCAAATGCGAATTGCGCGTCGAATACAGATGCGAATGGAGTAGTATTTGTGGCTAATGCGAGTGATTTTGCACTACAGTGTGGAATGCAGACGATAATACGTTTCATAGTTGACTCGGGTGCTTCAGAGCACATGGCGAATGATGAGTCAATGTTTAGTGAGATAAGGAATTTAACCGAGCCGGTCGTCATTGGTATTGCGAAGAATGGTGCGTCGATCACAGCAACCAAATGTGGTACAATTCTGGGAACTATCATCGTCAATGGCACAGAGCGTCAGTGCACGCTCACGAATGTTTTGTTTATCGAAAATTTAAAATACAATTTGCTATCTGTGAGTCGTTTGGAGAGCACTGGATGCCAAGTAATTTTCGACGATGGTCTGGTCCGTATTACAAAGAAAAATTTGGATATGGCCGTTGGCAGGCGTAATGGAAAGCTGTATGTGTTTGAGTTGAAGCGTATGCGACATGAAACAGCGAATACTACAACATCATCAAACGCAGGCATTGCTGCGAAAGCGTCGAATGGAATGGAATGTACGCAAGTGAAGTCAAAACAAAGCATTCGTCTGTGGCATCGTCGGTTGGCACATTTGAACTACACTGACATTAAGCGTTTGTCGACTTTTGTCGATGGAATGAGTGCCATGAACAACGATGCTGAAGCTGTTTGCGAGCCGTGTGTTTTCGGAAAGCAATCTCGAAAACCATTCAACGGTTCAGGCGGAGCACGATCGAGTCGTTTATTGGAGCTTGTGCACAGTGATGTGTGTGGGCCTGTTACGCCAGTCACGTGGGATGATCAGCGTTTCTTGGTGACATTCATCGATGATTACACGCATTTCACGGTTGTATATCTGATAAAGAACAAATCTAACGTTCTTGATATGTTTCAGAGGTACAAATCGATGGCGGAGACGCACACTGGAAAGAAAATTTCAAGAATCCGATGCGACAATGGTGGCGAATATACTTCAAATAAATTCAGGGCCATTTGTGATGAAGCCGGGATTCAGATCCAATACAGCGAACCGTACACACCTCAACATAATGGCGTAGCCGAGCGAATGAACAGGACATTGCTTGAGAAGGCACGCTCTATGATCGCTGATTCAAAAATGAGCAAGGATTTTTGGGGTGAGGCAGTGTATTGTGCGGCATATATATCGAATCGCAGTCCGTCACATGCGATTGCTTTGGATGCGACACCAGTTGAGCTTTGGACAGGCAAGAAACCCAATCTGTCAAGGCTTCGTGTTTTTGGGTCGCCTGCGTATGCGCATGTACCAGACCAATTACGCAATAAATTTGATATGAAATCATCGAAAATGGTAATGGTGGGCTATGCTGTGAATGGTTACCGCCTGTGGGACCCATCGAAGAACGGGATTGTTACACGACGAGATGTTGTGTTTAATGAATCGCAACCGAATTCTTCTTCAGTTTTCTTTGAAACAGAGTCATTCACGGACGGTGTTGACGAGGCGGAGAGTTCAGCGGACAGCGATGCGACGAATGTCGAACAAGATGACGCTCGATCTACTGATGCAGATGCAATCAACGATCAACCATTCAACGTGGCATCGCGACCGCAGCGAAAGCGTCAACAACCGAAGCGGTATGATAGCGGTATTATCGATCCGACAAAGCTCAAATTGCATGAGGACAACGGGAAGGAGTACTTTTCGGCGTTTGCATTGAATGCTAGCACATGGGACTTTGCACTTGGTGCCGTGGCGTACGTTGACAATGTTCCTCAATCATTTGGTGAAATAGCAAAACGAGATGATGGAGCTCAATGGATGGAAGCAGTTCATTGTGAAATGGATTCACTCAAGCGAAATAAAACTTGGACTTTAGTCGAACGTCCGCCGAATCGATCAGTTGTTACCTGCAAGTGGGTGTTTTCCCGAAAACGAAATGATGTGGGTAGGTTGGCATCGTACAAGGCGCGACTGGTAGCCCGTGGATTTACCCAGCGTGAGGGACTTGATTTTCATGAAACCTACTCTCCGGTGGCAAGGATTATTACAATAAGAGTTATGCTGGCTCTTTCTGTCAAGCGTAACATGGAAATACATCAAATGGATGTAAAGACGGCTTTCCTCAACGGAAAACTTGAAGAGGACATTTATATGGAACAGCCGGATGGATTCGTGCAAGGTGATTTTGTTTGTAAACTGAATAAGTCACTCTACGGATTAAAGCAAGCGTCACGTGTATGGAATGAACGATTCCATAGTTTCATGCTCGAAAACGGTTTTGTTCGCTCAGAATATGATCATTGTTTATATTCTCGTGACGATGGAGACGAAAAGGTATACTTGTTGTTATACGTAGACGATTTGATTATATTGAGCGAAAACATCGAGGAAATCATCAAGATCAAACAGCTAGTATCAAAGGAATTCGAAATGCGTGACATGGGCGAAACGAAGAGTTTTCTCGGAATCAACATTGAACGTGACCGGAGCCGTGGAATTTTGAGAATTAACCAACGCGGCTATCTAAAGGACGTATTGCAACGTTTTGGAATGGCCGATTGTAAACCGAGTTCGACTCCAATGGAATGCCAACTGAAATTAGAAAGGAAGGCTGAAGCTGAGCTGACGACAAAACCGTACCGCGAATTAATCGGATGCTTGATGTACGCGGCTTGTACGACTCGTCCAGACTTATCAGCGGCAGTGAATTACTTCAGTCAATTTCAATCATGTCCAACTGAAGAGCATTGGAAGGCAGCGAAAAGAATACTACGATACATCAGAGGAGCAATTGACCTGAAGCTGGAATATCGGAACGATGAGAATTCGGTCGTATTGACTGGATATGCGGACGCTGATTGGGCCGGTGATATCAATGATAGAAAATCGGTTTCTGGTAATGTGATGAAAGTGTTTGGCGCAACTGTGACTTGGATGACACGTAAGCAGACTTGTGTTTCTTTGTCGTCCACCGAAGCTGAATATGTCTCACTGTGCTTGGCCACATGTGAAATTATGTGGCTGCGTGGTTTATTGGTGGAAATTGGAGAACCTCCCGAAGAACCAATAATATTGCACGAAGACAATCAAGGTGCGATTGTGATCTCATCTCAGGAAAAAGAAATGCAGCGTACGAAGCACATTGATGTTAAGTTCAACTTTGTACGTGATTTAATAGCCAAAGGTATCATCGAAGTAAGATATATTTCAACGAATGAACAACTAGCTGACATCATGACTAAAGGACTACCAAAGGCGACATTTGAAAATTTGCGAAATCAACTAAACTTAATTCGGATGGTATAATTATTTTCTTTGTATTGATCTGTTTGATTTTTGTATTCTTGATTTATGTAAACTTTATATTTGCAATTGCCGATCGAACTTGTATTACTATCGATAGGAATTGAGGCGGAGTGTTGGAATTGTAAAATGGCCTTAGCAGCCCGGTTATATTATGGAAATAAAAGCTAGGATTATTCTCTTATGTTTTTCCATCGCATACACATCGTTGTTTTAATCATATACACGTATTGCTGCTGCTGCGAAGCTTTTAAAGATATTTAAACAACACGTCCTATTTTGGAATGGATTTTCCCGGGAAACCATTCAAAATTATTGTTTTTATAAACCTTGGCTTGCACCAAGTCTCCAACTTTGTAATGCCTTGGTTTAGTTCCGTGCTTTTTGTTGAACTGTCCATTCATCGAATTATTCCGATGATCTGCTGCGTGAGTTTGCTGACTTGGTAGTAGTAGGTCCAGAGTTGTTCTGATTTTGCGATTGAACATAATCTCGGCTGGAGACAATCCAGAAGGTGTATTCGGATTTGGTGTAGTACGATAATTTGATAAGAAAATTTGTAGTGTTTCCTCTATTGACTCTCCTTCCCCTTGAATTTTCTTCAAAGCCATTTTCAGCGTATCGACGAACCTTTCCGCCTGCCCATTTGATTGCGAATGGTATGGGACACAATGCAGATGTTGTATGCCGTTCCGCTCACACATTAGTTGAAATTTCGCGGAAACGAATTGTGTTCCGTTGTCTGAGACGATGAGTTGTGGTGATCCAAAATGAGCCAAACTTTCTTCAATGATAGCTACCGTTTTGGTTGCGGTGATAGTTGGTGTAATGAATATTTCTGGCCATTTCGAATATGCGTCAACAATGACCAAAAAATATAATCCGTTTATTGGACCGGCATAATCAATATGAATGCGCTGCCATGGACCCTCGGGTATCGACCATGACTCCAACATCACATCCCTTGATCAAATCTGCAATATTTTCGTCAATTCCAGGCCAGTATACGTATAGCTGCGTGCAATAGATTTCATGCGTTCTATGCCTTGATGTGCTTTATGAATGCGTGATTGGTAAATGACTGACTGTATCTACCTGTGAATTGCGCAGATCAACTTCCAACTGAAGCGATGCTATTACGTAGTCCTCGTTCGGTTTCAATTGTGCACTTATTAAACGTGAGAGAATATCGGCGTAGCCGAATTTATCCGTCGCGACGTACTCAATGTTGAAATCATACAGGAGTAAGATACATGCCCACCTTTGAAGTCTATTCGCAGTGTAGACAGGAATTCCCTTCTTTGAACCGAATATTGATAGTAGAGGTTTATGGTCCGTTTGTAAAATGAATTTCCGGCCATAAATCATCCGATGAAATTTAGTAGCTGCGAATATGAAACCTAATGCTTCTTTCTCGATTTGCCCGTACCCATCTCGGCTTTCGTTAGTGACCGAGAAGCATGGCTAACTGCCTTTACCGAACCGTCTTCAGACCGGTGATATATGCAAGCACCGATCCCAGTCTGACATGCATCCGCTGCTACCACTATCTGCTGATTTGGGTCATAATGGGTAAGCATGAGATCAGACTTAAATATTTGTTTGAAACGTTCGAATGATTTCTGACAATCAGTCGGCAAGTCCCATTTAGCGTCTTTTTTAAGTAAGGCATCGAATGGGCGTCTTAGCTGATGCATATCTTTGATGAATTTACCGTAGTAATTAATTGCTCCCAGATATAACTGCAACGTCTGAATGTCCTTTGGTGGAGGCATGCGTGTGATTGCTTCCACTTTCCCTGGATCTGGTCTCGTTCCGTTTTTATCGATAATGAGACCCAGATATTTCATAGATTTCATAAAGAAATTACATTTATTGATTTTGATGATGAATCCAAAATCTTTAATACGCTGAAGTGTTTGGTATAAACGATTTTCGTGCTCTGCTTCTGTTCTACCACAGACGATTAAATCGTCCATGTACTCTGCTACCCCTTCCAGGCCTTCCACCATAGTGCTCATTATTTGCTGAAATTGTACCTGGCGCAGCTTTGACACCGGGTGGCCGTCGATTAAATTTGAACAACCCACGATCTTTGTTGATTGTAAGCAATTCCCGTGACTTTTCATCGACTTCTACCTGAAGGAACGCATCACACAAATCTATTTGACTAAAGACTGTGCCATTTGCCAGTTTTGAAAAAATGTCATCGGGTAGCGGTAATGGGAATTGATGAGGCTCGAGTGCATCGTTTAGACCTGTTGAATAGTCTGCACAAATTCGAATCCTACCTTTGCTTTTTTTTACACAAACTATTGAACTATTGGTGCGGCCGATTCGGAAAAATCCACTGGTGTGATGATACCCAGTTGTTGGAGACGATCCAGTTCATCATTTATTTGTGTTAATGCCGCGTACGCCACTGGTCGTTTCGCTCTGTGACTTGTGTTTTCGTGCACCGTCCGAGAGTATCTTTGAATACATCCGGAAATGATGAAATCAGTGTTGTTATCAGCTGCTGGTCTGAACTGATGCTGTTAATGGATGAAACGTTGCATATCGATCTGAGCGGCACATCCCAGATGTTGAATTTATCAATCCAATCTATTCCGAATAGATTCAGATTGTTATCGCCTGATACAAAACATTTCCCCGTAATTGTAGTGTTATTGAATTCCATATCACATTGAAATCCCGCTAACAATTCAAGCTGTTGCCCAGATGCACTTGTTGCTGATTGATTTGTTTTTTCTAATGTGGACTCACCAATTTCCTGCCAAATTGATTTGGAAATAATGGTAATGTCTGACGCTGTATCCAGCTGCATATTCACTGAGACATGGTTGATTCTTACATTGATGAATTTGCGCTTTCCAACCATATCTCCATTCACTGCAAAAATTCCTTTTGATTGTGGCACATTTTTGTTTTGATTTTTAATATGCGCTTGTTTGCTGTGTTGGGTACTATAACAACCGTTATAACCTTCCTTATGCCCCACCTGTTGGCATTCCCGACACCGATGTTGTTTGTATGAACAGTCGGCTATGAAATGCATGCCGCCGCATTTCCAACATGGCTTACTGGGTGCTGATTGGCGTTTGTCCGTGTGATGATTCGGATTGGGCTTATTTTGGTATTTGTTTTGACTGTTGAAATGTTTTTTCTGATCTGTCCCTGCATTATGATGGTGACTGTTGAAATGGTTTTTCGGATTTGCCCCTGAGAAACTGGCGTTGACTACTGATTTTTGTTGATAAGAATGATTGTCACGATTCTCAATCATTTTTGTGTTTTTTTTTTGGTTAATGAGCTGCTGGGCTTCTGTTATCAACTTCTCTAGTGACATTGTTTTGTCTGCATCGATTATCGACAACAGTTTTGTTCGGATGTCTGCGTCACATGACGACCTTAACCCACTTGTAAAAATAAGGCATTTGAACTGATCTGCTGTCAAATTCTTCAGATCGAAATGCTCGTAATGCCGGTTTATACGGCCCGCGTATGCCACAAAATCCTCCGAACTTTTCTTCTGCTGCTGTAAACACTCGATTGAACAATGATTGAACAATGATTTTTTCGGACCGAAAATGTCTTTTAATTTTGCGACAGTTTCGTTAAATGAGAAATCACGAGGGCTTTTCGGTAAAATGTAACCCACGTATTTGTCATGATTCGATGTGTGTAGTTTACGTAAAAGCAGCCTCGTTTTCACTCGCGAACACGTTTTTTTTTAATTTTATTTTTATTACTCCGTTATCCTCGTCGCCAATTCTGTTGTAGTTGTTGTTCAAATAAACACGCTTTCAATTAACACTCACAACACAACTTTATTAATATATATAACTTCTAATTTACATTTACTTTATTTTAACCTCACTATATGACAGCCAACAACACAGTATATCGTACCAAGATGTGTGTTGTCAGAACCGAGAACTAACTCAGGGTTGTACAATGAAATATTATAAATATACACTACTCCAAAAAATTAAAGGAACACTAGTAAAATACGGTCGTACAGAGATGAAAAGAAAAGCATTTTAAAGCTTCAAATCTCTAGTTTTGAGACTTTTGAACGGAAAATTTTTGTGAGATACCGTTATCACGCAATCATAAGAAAGAGCGCGAAGAAAAAAATTTCGAATTTTTTTTTTTTTTTTGTAAGATGCCATGGGCTCGGGAAATTTTTTTTAAGTTAAACCAGTGCATAGGTCGGTTAGCCTGTTAATTAGGCGTAAATTTAATTTCATTCTGGTCTCTCTATGTCAACTTTTTGCTGAGATATCTGATTTTGAATCAAAAAAGAGCTTTTTGCCTTTGATCATCGATATCTCAGCAACCAATGATTGCACAGTAAACTTTAGGGCAGCCTTAAAAACTTCAGTAAATTTCCTACAAGACCCTTTAATGATTGGTGGAGAATAAATTTTTTTTTCACCCTCAATACTGATTTGAAAAAATACAAAAAAACGACTTTTTAGGTTGTCTTAGTAAATCTACCGTTACTTTACAAATATTGATGAAAAGACTAATGTTGCCAGGTCATTTTACAGTTTAATGTACTCCTAATAGCCCTGTATTATTTTCAAATTGATCCATTCAACCGTTTTTTCGGACAGATTGATCAAAGTTTTACAAACAATTAAAGGAACAAGTATTCATCAAAATAAAAAACCGACTTTTTTCACATTTTGCGTTGGTTACTTGTTAACCCTTAACGATCGTACGGTTTTTTTTTGTAATACTCGCCGATAAGAGACGATAGAAAATTAAATAAAGTTCTGCAATATGAGCAATAATTATAGAACTTGGCCATTTCTCATCCGATTTTAGTGAAATTTGGTATGCACGATGCACATGGGATTCTAAAATGATTTTTGGATAAAGTTCTGGAATATGGCCAACTAGGATGGAACTTGGGCATTTCTTAACCGATTTTGATGAAAGTTAGCATGTACGATGGAAATGGGATTCTAAACTGATTTTTTGATAAAGTTCTGGAATATGGCCAACTAGGATGGAACTTGGCCATTTCTTAACCGATTTTGATGAAATTCAGCATGTACGATGGAAATGGGATTCTAAAGTGATTTTTGGATAAAGTTCTGGAATATGGCCAACTAGGATGGAACTTGGCTATTGCTTATCCGATTTTAGTGAAATTTGGTATGGGCGATGGAAATGGGATTCTAAACTGATTTTTGGATGATATTCTGGAAAATGGCCAACTAGGAAGGAACTTGCCCATTTCTCATCCGATTTTGATGAAATCTGGTATAAGCAATGGAAATGGGATTCTAAACTGACTTTTGAATAAAGTTCTGGTATATGGCCAACTAGGAAGGAAATTGGCCATTTCTTATCCGATAGTGATGAAATTCAGCACGTGCCTTTAAAATGGGATTCTAAACTGATTTTTGGATAAAGTTCCAGAATTTGGCCCATTGTCATGGAACTTGGAAGTTCTGTATCCTATTTTTATGAATTTCAGCATTCACGATTAAAATGAGATCCTTAAATTATTGATAAAATAAATCATTAAATACAAGGAATAACGATTTTAGTTATTCACTTTTAAAGCATATATCGAATTTTTTTTATTCGTTTAAGGAATAGGCAGGCGCCTTCCAACTTTAACATATAACTTTAATCAAAAATAATTTTAGAGTTTTATTTCTATAGTACATGCTGAATTTGTTTAAAATCGGATAAAAAATGGCCAAGTTTCATCGTAATACGGCTTATTCCAGAATTCCATTTAAACATAATTTTAAAACCCAATTTTCATTACACATGCTGAATTTCATCAAAATCTTAGAAGAAATGGCCAAGTTCCATCCTAATACGGCTTAGTCCTGAATTTCATCTAAACATAATTTTAAAACCCAATTTTCATTACAAATGCTGCATTTCATCAAAATCTTATAAGAAATGGCCAAGTTCCTACCTAATTATACATATTCCAGAACTTTAGCTAAAATTCATTATAGAATCCCATTTCCATCGCGAACACTAAATTTCATCAAAATCGGTTAAGAAATAGCCAAGTTCCATCCCAGTTGGCCAAATTCCAGAACTTTATCCAAAAATCACTTTAGAATCCCATTTCCATCGTGCGTACCAAATTTCATCAAAATCGGTTAAGAAATGGCCAAGTTCCATCCTAGTTGGCCATATTCCAGAACTTTATCAAAAAATCAGTTTAGAATCCCATTTCCATCGTACATGCTAACTTTCATCAAAATCGGATAAGAAATGGCCACGTTCCATCCTAGTTGGCCATATTCCAGAACTTTATCGAAAAATCATTTTAGAATCCCATTTCCATCTCCCATACCAAATTTCATCAAAATCGGTTAAGAAATGGCCAAGTTCCATCCTAGTTGGCCATATTCCAGAACTTTATCCAAAAATCAGTTTAGAATCCCATTTCCATCGTGCATACCAAATTTCATCAAAATCGGTTAAGAAATGGCCAAGTTCCATCCTAGTTGGCCATATTCCAGAACTTTATCCAAAAATCAGTTTAGAATCCCATTTCCATCGTGCATACCAAATTTCACTAAAATCGGATGAGAAATGGCCAAGTTCCATAATTATTGCTCATATTGCAGAACTTTATTTAATTTTCTATCGTCTCTTATCGGCGAGTATTACAAAAAAAAACCGTACGATCGTTAAGGGTTAACAAGTAACTAACGTAAAATGAGAAAAAAGTCGTTTTTTTATTTTGATGAATACTTGTTCCTTTAATTGTTTTGTAAAACTTTGATCAATCTGTCCGAAAAAACGGTTGAATGGATCAATTTGAAAATAATACAGGGCTATTAGGAGTACATTAAACTGTAAAATGACCTGGCAACATTAGTCTTTTCATCAATAACGGTAAAGTAACGGTAGATTTATTAAGACAACCTAAAAAGTCGTTTTTTTGTACTTTTTTCAAATCAGTATTGAGGGTGAAAAAAAAATTTATTCTCCACCAACCATTAAAGGGTCTTGTAGGAAATTTATTGAAGTTTTTAAGGCTGCGCTAAAGTTTACTGTGCAATCATTGGTTGCTGAGATATCGATGATCAAATGCAAAAGGATCTTTTTTGATTCAAAGTCAGATATCTCAGCAAAAAGTTGACATAGAGAGACCAGAATGAAATTAAATTTACGCCTAATTAACAGGCTAACCGACCTATGCATTGGTTTAACTTAAAAAAAAATTCCCGAGCCCATGGCACCTTACAAAAAAAAAAAAAATTCGAAATTTTTTTCTTCGCGCTCTTTCTTATGATTGCGTGATAACGGTATCTCACAAAAATTTTCCGTTCAAAAGTCTCAAAACTAGAGATTTGAAGCTTTAAAATGCTTTTCTTTTCATCTCTGTACGACCGTATTTTACTAAGATACAGCTCTTCAAAAAACACTAAAAAAATTGAAAAAAATTAGTGTTCCTTTAATTTTTTGGAGTAGTGTATTATGTTCAGGGTTGCAACACTAATAAAAATCACTCTGCTCGTTTCCGTAACTTACATGGTTTTTAGCCTACCAGTTGGCATATTTGCTCCTTGGTTTCACGAAAAGGGCAAGATTACTGAAGATACGCAAACATTGCATTATCGATAATGTACGAAAATTATCAGACCCAGTATTTTATTTTTTCGTATTCGAGTTACAAATGAGGAGCGTAGCAATGCTAAATCAATAACCCCACATTAACCAAAATATACGTTGGGAAATTCATTACTGCGATTAGTAATACACTGATTATTGCTATTAATATGGCAAACTCGAAAAATGTGCTCCTCTACATACTGTTAAAGTTAGCCGAAAGTTTCCATCCCAAAGTAAAAAACTCGGTAATGCAGATTGTGGTATCCCAGTCACAAAATCGGTAATGCAGATTCGGAAATAAAAAATGAAGTCGATATCAATCGGTAGTGTTTAGCCTAAAAATTATTAAGGATGCATGATTATCATTGAATACTTTTGTTAATATTCTTATATGGCAAAACCTGGCTCCAGTTACTCGTGGAAAGTTGTGGAAAACTCGAGAAACCTAAAAAAATATTTTAATTGGAACAAAATCAGCCTCTAGAGTATTATGTTTGGAAATATATTTTATTGATGTGACTTGTAGATAGTTATCGCAAGAAACAAATTCATTATAAGTTTCCCGTGGGAAATCTCGGAAAATTCGATTTTCCAAAAATTATTAGAAAATTTGTATAAAATCAGCCTCAGGATCGTTATGTCTGAAGATGTGTTTGATTGAAGTGACTTGCCAATAGCTATCGCAGGAAAAAAATACTTTCGGCTGGAAACTTTTTCAAATTTTCCGAAATTTCCCACAGGAAGCTTGAACTGAATTTTTTTCCTGCGATAGCTACGGGCAGGGCACATCAACCTAATCCATCTCCAGACATAACACTCTAGAAGCTGATATTGTTCCACATAAAATATTTTTTGGGGTTTCGCGAGTTTTCTACAATTTTCAACGAGAAACTGGAGTCAATTTTTGCCATATATAAGAATATTATCAAAGTCTTCATGCTATTCATGCATCCTTAGTTATTTTTAGGCTAAACACGACCAATTGATATTGACTCCTTTTTTTATTTTCGGCTGGTATATTACAATCTGCATTACCGAGTTTGTTTACTTTCAGCTGAGATAACACGATCTGCACTACCGTGGTTTACTTTCGATCGGCATTATCGACTTTTTACATTCTGCGGCTAACTTTCGGCTAAGTGTAACAGTATATGAGTATTAGCGTCTAATATACTAATAATATCATATGTAGCTTATTTTATCAGAAAAGTTCTATCAAATATTGTTTTTGGGGAAGGTTCAAGAGAATCAGAATAATAATACGATTTTGCTACGTTTTTTTTTTAAATTGAAGAACACGTGGATTACGATCACATATGCAAGATTGGTATTTCAAATGGTTGGTGATTGATTTTATTTTGATTTTTCTTCCCAGTTTTTTTACCTTTTACTTTGTTCCTCCCTTAGGTGTTCTTCTAATTAATAAAAATTAAAAATGTGTTCCCTCTTTTTGAAAGTATCAAATTAAATTGTTATTTGACTCTACGCCGAATTAAAATACCGTTGATATAGCCGTGTTGAAAAGGTGATGTTTACATTAAGAAAAATCCAATTAGTATTATTACAATTTAATTTTTTTTAATGTCTTGTGAAACGTGATTTTACAAGAAAAGGGTTTCGCGGAAGATCAAATTTTGTTTACCCTTAATGTTTTTGTTATATCATTTTATAGACGGTATTTTGTTTTTTCGGGTTCTTAATTTGTACATTATAATTTATAATTTTCTTGATAAGAGAGTTAAACATGATAAACAAGTTTTCAGAAAAGTAATCGATAAAGGTCAGACTATACCTCCCAAAAAAGAACCAATGGCAACAGACCTCCACGTGCTGATCAAATTTGAATTTAAAAATTTAACATTTCCTTAACCAGGTTATATATTCACAAACAACCTATAGTATTTTTGGTTTAAATATATTTTTGTGAATTTACTTGTGTGACATTAAATTTCTACATTTCTTAATAACTCTAGGTGTTCATAAAAAATATTTATGTAAATCTCTACTCAGAATATTATTTCTGTATTATAGCAAGTAAGTAGCAAAAAATCGTAAAATGCGTGAATTTATTTTATTTTGCATAAAGAGAAATTTTATTTAATTTTATTACAGATAATTTTAAAAATTAGCATAAGCAATTCACGTTTGTTAATGATATAAAGTGAAACAAATTCTGTGAATAATAATTCCGATGGGTGGTGTATTTTAACATTCTATAAAATATTTCAGCGCTTATTTCTGTAATATTTATATTATATTATACAAGCGTAGTATACATATAGGTACTTATGTGTACATACAATTTCATCTCAACCGAATAGGGAAAAATTATAAATAAATATCATTCGATGTTAAACTTTTGAAGTAAATGGTTCGTTTGTACCATTTACGAAAATTATCGAACTTGCCTACATTAACGGAAAAGGAAGTTATTAGGCAACATAATAATTCGAATGCCTTCTGTTCGATGGACGCTAACATTGAGCATATGTCGGCAAGTGTATATTCTTTTAAAATATCTTGATATGTGTGTCATCGACCTTCCATTATTATTCCCATGGAATTTTCCTTGAACTGTAATAATTTGCAAGAGCGTTATTATTTCTATACGATGCTGATACAACTGTAAATGTTAGAATGATAACCGTTATACCTCCCAATTTTATTTATATAAATTGCAGTACATCAAACTGTCTTTAATCCGTTTCATTATGGTAGCAAAATATTTCAACAATATTTGGTGTTTGCTTACGCTCGAGTTGAAGCTAACCAGTTAAATTTAATAAGACATAATTAAAAATCTGTTCGGATTGAATCTTATTCGTTAAATATCTTACTTCGTTTATCGGAAATCCAACGTGCATGTCCAAATTGTAGCAGGACAATATGGCTATTGTTAGGAAGTTTGACCGTCCAGACTTATTTATCATTTTTATACGTGTAATCCGGCATGGGCAGAAATAAACTCAGAACTTAAAACTTAATTCTGTTTAGACTGTCGTACTGTGCGGTTGTGTTTTTAATTAAAAATTCTTTAAGTTAATCTAATTAACTGATGTATTGGCTGTTTTGTATGCATATACGAGTATAATAGTGTTCATAATATTGTGCTGTGTTATTAATTTATCTTATCATAATTAATATAATATGTAATCATTTTCCGAACTAAATACATTGATTACAAATCTCAAATTTAAGTGAATTAATGTTTAATAACAACGTGTCCATTGTGCAATACGTAACGGGAACATAGCAAAATATAAGAAATATAGACTCATTATTTTATTTTTAACGGGATATCTATTACGATTTAATCTGTGTACGAATAATAATTAACAACTAGTGATTCATCCATAAAAACTCTGTGATACAACTTATAATCATAATTATAACATTTATATCCCCGTTTGTTATAAACATTTAAATATTTAAATACAGTAAATTTTTAATACTGATAATGTCTTGTGTAACATGTAATAAAGTTTTTTCTACTACTGACGTCGTTTCATGCAAACTTTGTGACGTACGATTTTGCTATGATTGTTGTGGTATTGATCGCGCCGCTATTAACTCTATGAAAAAGTTTGCGAATTTATGTTACTTCTGCAATAGCTGTAAAATTTGGTTCATAAATAAGGATATGACAAAGCTCTTAAAAAAAATTGACGTAATTGTTGACAGAGCTGCCGAAAAATTGGACTTGAAAAAAATTGAAACGGAGGTTGCTGAAAACCGCAAATTGATCAATGCCTTGCTGGATAAAAACACTAGTGATATTGCTAATAAACCATTATCTGCAGTAGTAGCTGAGACAGTGTCCAATCCCATTAGCTATACTTCGCCAGGACTAACACAAGTAGTTGTGGGTACTGGCACTCAGATCGACTCGATTAGAACTGTACCTTTGCCGAACAAAAATTTTTTATATATTAGTCGTTTTGATCCATCTGTCACTCCTGAGCGAATTGTGGAATACATTTGTGATAAACTGCAGGACTGTTCACCAGAGGACGTTGAATGTAAATTATTACTAGCCAAGGATCGTGTTATCGATAACTCACTAACATTCATCTCATTTAAAATCGGATTGAAGGAAACCCATTACAATATGCTCAATAATTCTGAGGCTTGGCCACTTGGGGTCATAATTCGGCCATTTACCAGCTATCCACGTGTGGCAAAAAACCGAACCGAGGTAACATTTCCTTCCAAACAATAACATCTGCGCCTGCCATTACACCATCTTTTAAGCGAACAAATCCCCAGCCTTATTCATTCTTAAATATATATTACCACAATTCGGGCGGCATTCGAACTAAATCTAAGTCTCTATATCTGTCAATCTTGGAGGAAAATTACGACGTTATTTGCATCACGGAAACGTGGTTGACTGCTCACTACAGAACCGAGGAGTATTTTCCACCAACTTATGCTGTTCATCGGAGAGACAGACATTTACAGCAGGACACTTATGCCAGAGGTGGTGATATTATAATAGCTGTCTCTAACAAATACTCATCTATGCCAATAACGTTAACCGACTGTGGTACTGAAGTTGTTGCTGTGCGCTTACGGTTTCATTCATACTCGCTGATCATTTGTGCCGCATATATACCATGCCATTCAAGCGTTGCGGTTTATGATATGTTTTTGGACACCGTGAAACTTAATATTACTACACTCCTCCAACCTAAGGACCGCTTATTTATCTTTGGTGATTTTAACTTGCCAGGTATTGTATGGGAGTATATGGATGACAATTTAACTCCCATAAACATGAACGATGATGTGGAGAGGTTCATATCTGAAATTTTTTCGTTGGAACTGAAACAATGTATCAATGTGAAGAATTCCAGTAACAACGTGCTAGACCTAGCCTTTGTGCCAATTGATCATGAAATGACCGTCACAACCTGTGATGATTTAGCTGGATCTTCAAGTATTTATCATTTGCCGCTGAATATTTCAGTTTTGTTTGAATACAGTGAATTAATCGAAAATAATACTGACTCTGTCATCTATAACTTTAAAATGGGTGATTATGTTTCTTTAAGTGCATTTCTTGATGGGTATAATTGGTCTTTATTTTATAATTGTAATAATATAGACGATATGTTGGACGAATTTTATAAAATTGTTCATATGGGCATTGAATCATTCATTCCTAGACTGGTTGTTTCAGGCTCCAAGAAGGAACCGTGGTATAACAGTGAATTGATAAATTTGAAAAATAGAAAGGATAAGGCTCATAAACTTTATAAACTTTATCCGAATACAGTAAATTACAACTCATTCAAGGTTTTACGTAAAAAGTATATATTTCTTAACCGATTTCTTTACAGTAATTATGTTTTGGAGGTGGAATCACAAATTAAATCGAAACCCAATCATTTTTGGCATTTTGTTAACTATAAAAGAAAATCTGATGGTTACCCTTACACAATGTATTTGAAAGACCGAGTCTGTGATAACATTTTAGATAAGGTTAATTTGTTTGCGGATTTCGTTGAGAGCGTTTATAATCCAGATTCAGGTTCTAATTTCTGCGGCTTGAATAATGTCACGAGCAATATGAAATTTTCAATGTTTCGTTTGGAAATTGATACAATCTTATCGGAATTGTCAAATCTTGACATTAACCATAGTGCCGGCTTTGATTTGTTACCGCCTTTATTTTTAAAATTGACCGGTAACGCAATTGCAGCCCCGGTAGGCTTTCTATTTAATAGAAGTCTAAGAGAGGGATATTTCCCTACTCTTTGGAAGCGATCGCTTATTAAACCTATTTTCAAATCCGGAATTCGTGGTAACATTGAGAACTATAGGGGTATTTGTATAATTTCAGTCTTACCCAAGTTGTTTGAGAAACTTGTTAAAGAACAATTATTTTTTCATGTGAAAACTTTTATCTCTCCAAAACAGCATGGTTTCTTTCCAGGCAGATCAACTGTTACTAACTTACTCTTGATTACCAATTGCGTCTCAAATGCCTTATATAGGGGGAAAATTGTGCAGGTTGTGTACACTGATTTCTGTAAGGCTTTTGATAAGATTGATCATGACTTGCTGTTGAGGAAACTTGATTCCTTGCATTGTAGTTTTCTCCCACTGGACTGGATCAGATCTTATATTGATTCCAGAACTCAGATAGTAAAGATTGGTGGTTTCACATCCAGAGTTATTAATGTCACCTCGGGAGTGCCTCAAGGTAGTCATTTGGGTCCTATGCTTTTCATACTATTCATCAATGATGTAGTTGATTGTTTGAGTTATTCCGACATCCTCATCTATGCGGACGACATTAAAATTTTTAAAACCATCTCATGCATCAATGACGCAAGAGATTTCCAATCCGACTTAAATAATTTTAGTATGTGGTGCACAGCTCAGAATTTGACCCTAAACATTTCCAAATGTAAAACAATCCGTTTTACCCGTGCAATCGCGCCCGCTAGTTTTGATTTTTTCCTGGATGGCTGTATTATTGATAATGTTGATACGTTTGTGGATCTAGGGCTGTGGTCGAATTCTCGAGTAAATCCGCAAAATTCGGTAAATGCATTTACCGATTTTTGATGGAGGGTAAACGAAATAAAAAAACGTAACTGTTTCACGTTTGGATACTTTATTCTTTATTGTTATATCAACTGAACGAGTAAAAAACAGAAAAAAATTCGTAATTTAACAAAAAACAAACATTAAAAATCTACATTTACCGTAGTAAATGATTTACCCGAGAATTCGACCGCAGCCTAGGTATAACATTTACGTCGAACTTATCGTTCAATAAGCACATTGACATTTGCATTTCTAAAGCGAATTCCATGCTTGGGTTTATTAAAAGGTTTTCGAGGGATTTTCAAGATCCTTATTCTATTAAAATATTATATATTTCGTTTGTGCGTTCGTTGTTGGAATATGGTGCAGCAATTTGGAATCCGTTTTATGGTAACTGTTCAGACCGAATTGAAAGTGTTCAAAAGCGCTTTTTAAGGTTTGCTCTGAGAAGGTTGCGCAGAGATGAGAACCTACCCGCTTTTATACTTCCACCGTATCGTGGTAGATGTAAATTAATAAATATTGTGCCGCTCTTTATCCGCAGAATCGAAATTGGCGCGTTATTGGTTGGAGACTTGTTGATGTCTAAAATTGACTGTCCTGAGATTTTGGTATTGTTCGATATATATACTCCGTTACGGACCTTTCGCGTTAGAGACTTCCAAATTAAGCTGCCTTACATTAGGCATAACTACGGTAAATGTGAGCCTATTTATCAATCTGCTGTTTCTTTTAATAAAGTTCGATCGGCTTTCGATTTTAATCTGTCAAGGGAGGCATTTAAGAATTTGATGTCTAATGTTCTTTTAACTTATTGGTAATATTTCATGTTTGTTTTACTTTGCTTTTAGTATATGTATATTATTGTATTATTGAAAAATTTGTAACCAGATTGTATATAATTATAAAGTTGGTAAAATAAATAAATAAAACTTTTCCAAAATTCTTCAGATCGTCCATATATCGTAACCCGAGTTTTTAATTTAAAATTACAGGAATTCCTTCGTGATATCGTAAAACGGCAAAGTTTTCAATATGTCGTGTGGTCGTGTCGTATATTTATGCTATTGAGCATCAGAAACCACATGCACACTGTCTAGTTACACTCGCTAAGAAAGACAAATTAAAAACTTGGTACGATATTGAATTAATAATTAAATAATTTCAGCAAATATTCCTAATTTCAATGTTAACAGTAAATTTCACGAGGTTGTTCTTAAACAAACGACATGGTTCATTTGTAGAATTTAATCGAAATTTTGTTTGTTTGGTCGACAGTAAATGTTCAAAGCAAATTTCTAAAGAATTTTGTTTTGAAACAGAGTTATCCCAGATATAGAAGGCTTTCCTCCAGAATTCACCAGAATATTTCCCCAGAACGCGATCAAATATTTCTGATGATTACCGTTTTATAGTTCCATACAATACCTATTTAAGCTTGAAATATAACGCACATAGAAATGTCGAACTATACTTTATTGTCAAAGTAACTAAATATATCCTTAAATACATGATTGTGCAAGAGTTGGGATTCAAATCAGCTCATTAAATAGTAACTCAAATTGGGTTAAACATGATGAAATATCGCAATAACTAAACTGTCGCTATACAAAGCTCACAATAGCAGCTTGGAATTTACAAGAGTTGTACCTCAAAAGTGCTTTGTGACGATATTGAAAGAACTTGAAAGTGCTTTGTGACGATATTCTACCGCGTGCACTAAATTAATCTCATAGACACCGACGCTGGTCAATTTTTTTACAGCAATTTGTATTGCCAGATAATTAGCAGTTTCAATAATAGCGTTACTATCTTCGACTAATTCTTGTAATATAATGTACCTAACCTATAAAAAAGCAGCAAGAGCAAGGCGAATTATTAATGATAGTAGTGTGGTAGAACTGTTTATCTGAGGCTCGTAAAGTCGCGAGCATATGGTACCTAAATCTTTGAGATGCATACTTGTGACTATCCTGACCCATTGCAATTCTTCATCCATAAACCTTTTCAATAAATTCCAATGTAGTATGATAGAAGATATTCATCAATGCATAAACCATAGTACAGCGTTTAGTAGTTGCATGTTAGATTCACATTCAATGTCAAAAAGTAGGTTTTGATTTTTTATCAGTATAGTGGCAATACCAAACGTCTTTGAAATTTTGAATATTGCTATTATTTTACCACCTAACAATATTGCCCAAAATAATTTTTGGGTAGCTCTAAATACTCATCAACTTGCTGCGAATCTGATTTTTCGAATTAATGACTTGCCTTTCAGTTTTATCGCTTCCGCGTAACACGGATATCGTTAAATATTCACAACTATCCTTAAAACAAGACAATTCTTTTCATCAATTGACTGCCTCATATTGGATGAAGAATATGGGAATCCTCTGGTGATTTAGCCGACTCAACTATCTTTATAAATTTAAGAAACATCGTTATTGAAAAAAAGTACAACAAACAAACCCTGCAAACAAAGTAAATTAAAGCCTGACACAGATAACTTTGTTATCGATAATTCAAACAATTCTACGGGAATTATCTCATAACCAAACTAACCACCGGTTATTAAGCCAACAGATAGCGAGAATAATAAAATGGAGGCATTAGTACCAAATTATTCCAGTAGCTCTTGTGTACTTCATAAATTTATTTCGTGTGCTGATAAACCTAAATTCCTAGAGTTAATGAAATTAAATTAGATGGAAAAGAGTACGATCTTATAAAATTTAGAGAATTAAATACATGGGCTGAATTAAAAACCTTGTTGCAAGCTGAGTTCATAGAAACGTGCTCTAAATAGGACATTTATACAATTAGAATATCATCCCTTAGATAAAATAAAGATGAGGATGTTAGATCACACGCCGGTCGATTCGAGTTGTTGCTCCATGATCTGATTAAAGCATGTATTGTTTCAGAAAAACAAAAGGCTGCAGAAACCATTAAAAAACTTAATACAAATATTGCCTTAAAGGCGTTTCAAGAATGTTTAGACAGCTCCAAAAAGTGAATCGTAAAGGCATACGGATTTACCACATTACAAGAAATCATAAACCATGCGTCCGAAGAAGATCTTAGCTTTAAAAATTTTGTTAGTCTTTCCAATCAAAATAGAGCCCAAGCTCAACCAAAATTTTGCCAATATTGTGAAAAATCCGGGTCAATGTTTCCAAAAAGCAACTAGTATACCTCGAAACAATTCCTGTTGTGATGAAAAATCAGTTCAACATTTTTCACGAATTCGATGTGCTTATTGCAAGAAAATAGGACATCACATCCAGGAATGTTTTTCTAAACACAAAATTGATGCACGTAGATAAGTATGTAATTATATACTGGGGGAAATACCAATGGAGTATTGAATCAAAATCGAGGCGCTCCTTCGAAAGTCCAACACATCTAGGGTGCCTCTCTGGAAATGATTTATGCACTATATCAGGTGTTTGAAGCAACGTCAATAAATACGTTTATTTAGATGTTAACATATAAAAAATAAATGCATTCCATTTTTAGTAGATAATGGTGCTGACGTTTATCTAATCAAAACAGGAATTATTAGTGATGCTACTGTAGTATATCAAAATGCAAACTGTAAATTGATAAGAATATCTTCCGAAATATTAGAAACAATTGCTGAGTATGATGCAACTATACAATTACCAGACGATCAGTGAATACCAGCTACCTTTCAAATAGTTTCTGCCTCGTTCCCTAAAAAGTTATTTAGAATAATTGGTCAACATTTCCTAAATTATCATAAATGTAAAATACATTTTCAGAATTTATTGTTAGATATTTCATTTCATAATAATAGTGTGTCGTTTCCAGTTAAAATCAGAATTAGAGTTCAGCTCCAAAAATCTATTACTATTGCACCTCGTTCCGAAAAATTAATTTCTTTTTTTTTTTTTTCGCTGGCGCTACATCCCATAGAGGGATTTGGCCGCTTCATTTTGAAGTTTCGTAATCATTTTTGTTAACGGCTAATGAGTGATTAATTCATTGATCCTACCATTAAACCAGCCGTGATTTTTTCATCACCCGCCAGGAATCGAACCCGGAACCTCCGGAGCGTAAAGCAAGTATGCTAACCACTGTACCACCGGGGCGGCCTCGAAAAAATTAATAATTAAATATTAAATAAATTAATTTCAATTTCAGTAAATTGTTTTAATAATTTTGAATTCATTTATTTTTCTAAGGAAATTTACTGATTCAGTGTTTATTTCAAATTCAATTCACAAGGTTCAGAATAATTGTATCACTTTACCAATTTTGAATATATATGATTCTTGCTACACAACACCTTACTTAAAATTTAAGGTTGAACTTATTTTTGCATACGAAGTTCATGAATGTCAAAATTGGGATAACAAGATTCAACAACGAATTGAAACTCTTCAGTCAAATGTTGACCTTACTAATTTAAACGAAGAAGAACGCAAGATACTTATCCCAATATTACATCAATTTAATGATATATTTTAAATAGAAGGCGATGTGTTAATGTCTACAGAATTAATTAAACACGAAATCCGCACATATTTTATTTATTTTTATTTATTTATTTATTTATTTATTCATAAGCCAATGCTGTTTAAACCATAATGTTTTTGTACAACAAGAATATATACAATTATCAAAGTAGAGAATAACAAAATTTACAAATAACATTTAGAATATAACAAGAAATAACACTCAAACATAATATATATACAAAATATACACATAAACATATATACAATATATACATACTATTTACAACCCAATCAATCAAAAATTTTGGTTTTCTTTTACCAATTTTAACATTAATCCTTTGAAAATATTCAAAGAATCAATATTTTTTAGTACCAGTGGTAGGCTGTTCCAGATGACAATCATGTTCACCAAACAAGAGTTATTGTAAACCTTTGTCCTATTGATAGGCAAGTTGATATTTCTTGTTCGCAACGATGTAGAAAAATCTAATTTCTCATGCAAATACGATGGTATACCCGATTTAATAATACGGAAAATGAAAACCGCAGTTCTATAACAATAAAATTCAAACAAGTCACACCCAATAATAGAAACCTTAAATTCAGAGACATGGTCAAACTTCCTAAGATCATAAAAATACCGGATGCAGTTATTAAACGTAACCTAAAGTAAACGCCTTGAAGTACCATCACAGTTATTAAATATTACATCACAATAGGTGAAAATTGGTATAATCAGACTTTTAACAAGATATATGCGTAAATTTACTGGACAAAACTTTTTTATTAACCTTAGCGAGTATAAACTATAATAATTAACACGCTGGCATAGGGATTTTATATGATCAATCCAAGTGAGTTTTGGGTTTAATATTAGTCCTAAGTTATTAACTGTCGGTACAAATGAGATAATATCATTGTCTAAATAAATCAGAGGTGCTATATTATGAGAATTATTTCTAGAAAGCAATAATGCTTTACTTTTAGTGGGATTAATAGCAAGTGAATTATTCTTGGCCCATAAGGAAACATTTTTAAGATCAGCATTAAGTCGCATGACAATCGCATCCAACTCTGAAAAGTCCCCACCAATATACAATTGCAAATCATCAGCATAAAGGTGATATCGACAATTCCGAATATGCCAAAGCAGATCATTAATATAAATGGAGAAAAGTAAAGGCCCCAATATAGAACCCTGAGGCACCCCAGTAAATACTCCTCGAATACTAGATTGAGCTTCTCCATGTTTTACGAAATGTTTGCGGTCGCTCAAATAAGAATGAAGCAACATAATAGCAGAACTCGAAAATTTATAATATAAATGTAACTTCTGAAGCAAGTGGATATGGTTAACACAATCAAAAGCTTTAGAAAAGTCTAAAAGGACTAAAATACCGAATGAATTGCCCTTGTCTAGAATAGCTGATAGATCATCAACAATATGCACCAGTGCAGTGGTAGTGCTATGACCAGGCTTATATCCTGATAATTTGCTTAAAAAATCAAACCGGATAAGGTGTTCGGTAATTTGGAGTTGAATGATTTTCTCTAGTACCTTTGATAGGGCCGGCAAAATACTTATCGGACGAATATCACCAATACCAGAAACTATATCCTTTTTAGGTAGAGGAATGATAGAAGCAACCTTACACAAATCAGGAAACACCGATTTCGTTAAACATTGGTTAATAATAAATGTGATATGAGGCAGAAATAATTCAATAAACAATTTCAGTACTTTAAAGTTTACATTATCATATGCCATCAAATCCGATTTAACAGCACGAATCGCATTCAGCACCATAAGCTCATCAACACAATCAAATACAAACGCGTAGCTTACCGAACTAATAAAATTCGAATCAGGTAAAGGTAAAACACCAAAAGAATCACTAAACTTACAAATTCCATTCAAAATTTCCTCGGCAGAAAACATAATGACTGCCTCATTTGATGTACCTAAAACTCCAAGTTTTCTTAAATTGACCCATGTTCTTTTAGAATTGTATACATTCCCAAAATAAAATGAATGCTTAGCTTCATTAATGCATTTGTTGGTTTTATTTCTATAGAACTTAAAGGAAACCAAATCATGCTCCAGTCCATATTTTTTATATTTTTTATAATCCAAATCTCTACGCTCCATCAAATCCAAAATATAAGTATTTAACCACGGAGCAGTAGGACACCTATTTATAACCCTCTTACGAGGCACACAAATATTATCTAAATGTAAAATGTTTAAGTTGAATTCCTCAACTATATCATTCACATCCGGATAAAACCAAAAATTCAACCAGTCCAACGAAAAGAAACAACTCACAAAACTCTCACGATCAATCGCTTTAAAATCCGGAACAACAGTATAGGAAATTTTATCCCTGACACGACAGAATTTATAGCACGCAAAAACCAAGTCGTGATCAGAAATAGCAGGAACCGCATGTTGCCCAAAAGAAACAATATTATGCCTATCAGGTACATACAAAATTATCAAATCCAACAGGCTGTTATCCAATCTAGTCGGTTTAAAAGGTAGATAATATAAATTGTACAAACTCAAGCAATCACCAAGTTTATTGTTAGTCAACATGTTAAAATTAAAATCACCGCAGCAAATAACTTTTTCATACTGTAACACATATTGAGAAAAAATTATTTGTAAATTATTAATATCCTCCGTACAAGCCGGAGGCGGGTTATAAACAATCAAAATAAGAATTTTTCCAAACCGTCCAATAAGTTCAGCAGCCAAAATTTCAACTTTTCCAAATGTGCCAGAAAATAGTTTACAAACTTTTAAAGTATCCCTGAAATAAATACCAACCCCACCCCATCGTGTATTATTTATACGATCGAAACGTATTAATTTATAATTATTAATATGGAGTGACTTGTTTGAAATTTTATCGTTAAGTAGAGTTTCCGTCAACGCAAGGAAATCAAATTTGTAAACATCCAACAGTATAGTAATGTCATTAAAATGTTTAACTAAACTGCGAACATTTAAATGACCAAACCATAAACAAGAACCAGCACTTACCTGCAGACTATCACCTGGAACAGCCTTACCACAGTTTAAAGAACAATCTAAAAACCTTGTGGATTGGGTTGGCGTAGCCCTCAAAAAGGATGACTCTTCGTTTTATTTTGGAATTCCTTCACTAGAACACCCGCTGGCCAAGAAGTTGGATCCATCAATTTATCAAACATAGTAACGGAAATTTTTATTTTAAATGATGAGTAATCCTGTTTGAAATTAACACTTAATTTTGGAGTAAACCGGTGAACCAATACTTCAGACAAATTGAAATTGTCCAGGAAATATTGGCTGATATTTGCTTCAGTAACATCCGGATGAAGTCTGGAGACAAAAATCAGCTTTCGAGGTTCCACAGCACGTAAGATACCACCACTACCAGTACCAATAATATAGTTGTTCCCAACAGATTTTGACAATGAAGATGTAGACTGCTGAGCCGGAGTATTCTTGCTCGTGGGAGCACTAATAATTTTCTTGCGTACGTTTATTGTTACAGGCTGAATTAGCGGCAAAGAACTACTGTCAGGTCGAGTATAACAAATTGGCAAACCATTTGATTCAATAACTATTTCACCTTTAGGTACACTATCACTCACAATTTCTGGTTGAACTGATTCCTTAACAGACATGACAGTATTATTCACATGACCAGTATCCAATTCAAGTTCACCGGTAATCATTTGTGCTATATTTTTATCTTGCGTCACATATGATTCAATATTTTTTAGAATTTCGCCCAGTTCAGAAATTTTATTTACATGCACTTTATAAATGTCTTTACACTTATCGCAAAACCAGTTTAAATTATCAGAACTTTTGATTGCATCAAACACAGTTTTTTTTATATTGACACATTTGTAGTGCGCAACGTTTCGACACAGACCACTACAAATTAAGACTTGTTCATTCACTGATAAATCACATACCATGCAGTTATTGGAAACCATTTTTGAATAATATGATTAACAATTTAATTAATAAAATGTATTTATGTACAATGAATATGTACAATTAGATAAATATCTACAATAATAAGTTCAACTACAATCTAGAGAACACTTTAACACAATTAACAAAACTGAACAAAACACTAAACATTACATATTTTGCATAATTATTTATGTTATATAAAGTTTGATATTAATTTATTGTATTATTTTTATTTATTTATTTTAATTTGATATATAATACACCATATCTTCAGCCTCATTCGATTAAAGCGGAAATTAAAGGCAGTGTTAGTACCTGGAAATTCCCCCTACTGGTTGTGCCAAAAAAATCGCAAACCGCGCATGGTGATATATTACCGAAGGTTAATTTAAATTTGAACAAGTGACAATTATCCACTTCCCAACATATCTGATATTCTGGATAAACTTGGAAGGGCTCAATATTTCTCTTCATTGGAATGTGGATATCATCAAATTGAACTTAAAGAAGATGAAAGGTCCAAAACGGCATCGGCACAGATTATGGTCATTACGAGTTTGTTCGTACGCCTTTTCGGTCCCAATGATGCTCCTGCGACCTTCCATAGTGAATGATAAATTGTGCACTCCCAGGATTAAACAATATAAAATGTCCAGCGTATCTAGATGATGTATGTAGTTATCTTTGGTGCTTTGTTGTTGGGACGGTAGTTTTTATTTATTACTGATCATAAACTATTCATTTGGCTTTTTTCTTTAAAGAGTCCATTAAAGAATCCCGCCTTATGCGTTGGAAAATTCGTTTAGACTCATACAATTATACCATAATTCATAAATATGGATCGCAAAATAAATATGCAGATTCACTTACCGAATTCAAACCAAAGAAAATTATAGCATGAATATATGTGATTATTTGTTGTGACATTCTTATTCGTTCCAAATCTGGTAAATCAGAGATATTCAGTGTTAATAATGTACGCCAAGTACGCTTACAGAAGCTTCTACATCAGATTTTTTAAATCACTTGAAGATGCTTCATTTCCAGTTTAAAATCGTCGGCCTTTAAATAATTTTGAAACTCCTGATTTATCAACGACAGAGAGTTAGTTCTTTTATACCTAATAAAAATGAGGAAACCCTGAAAATCAAGTATCTTGAATCCATGAATTTCATGTTTCACCTCTGGGAGATCACCAAGGAATATTCCGAACCTATATATTCGAATGCAAACGTTTTACCGGTTCCTAAATATGTTTAGCGAAATCAAAAATTACATTTCTAACTGTAAACTTTGTATATTAAATAAAGATGCTAAGCCTACCGAAGAACCGACGAAGATAACTAGTACTTCATCAAAGCCATTCCAAAAAGTATCTTTAGATATTGTGGGGGGCTTGAGTAAGTTCACATAATAACAATAAATTCATCCTTACTATGCAGGATGATCTATCAAAATATTCAGCAGCCAAACCTGTTCCGAATCAGGAAAGTAACACAGTCGCACAAACCTTCGTCGAAAATTGTATTTGTACCTTTGGAATACCAGACGAAATTTTAACAGATTAATGTACAAATTTCATGAGTGCCGTCTTTAATCAGGATTGTATACTTCAAAAGGAAATTATGCCTTACTAAAAAAATTAAAATACTAAGGGGAAGTTATCACCTTTGTGGTGATAATAAAAAATTAAAATTATAAACAAATTTGCTTTTTTTAAATCGCTTAAATTTAAAATCTGCAATTATCCTTTGATTTCGGCTCTTGATACCTCTAAAGATAAGTTTCAGGATCTGTGATTGTCATATCAACACGCATTCGGATTACTTGGCTACTTCTATACATTTCATAGAAAATTCTAATTATTTCAGAATCACCTTTCTATAAAAAAGCAAATTTTGAGCCAGAAATATCCAAAATCTGCAATTGTGCTCCTATTGCGATTCTTCGCATTCACTTATATTTCGCATTCATTTTGACAGAGATGTGAGACGATGAGCAATTGTTGAGAAATCACAATCGACGATAATAGCCGACTAGGCCTTTGTCCCAAATATACCACTTCCTTCCGCAAAAAATTACATTTGTTTGGATTGAGTTTGAAATTAAATTTTCTCAAACATTAAAAAAATTCGATAGTTTTTGATTATGATCAACTATACTTCGACCATAAACTGAAGTCGTCCAGGTACACAAAACACTTAATTCCTATAAGTCCAGATAAAACAGTATTCATTAACCTTTGGAAGGTCACTGGTGCTCCTTTTAACCCAAAAGACATTCCAAATAAACTGAAAATAACCAATTGTTGTACTGAAAGCAGGTTTAAACCGATCTTTTACGTCGAATATAACTTGATGGCACCCTGTAGATAAATCCAAAGTGCTGAAGTATTTTCACTTTCCGAGCTGATCTAATATTTCACTGATATTGTGTAATAGAAAAGCATCCCCAATAGTGATATCATTCAACTTTCGGAAATCCACTATACAATCCTCTAACTCTTGGAATGATCATTATTATTTGATTTTTTAGGGACTACCAAAAGTGGAGAGTTCCAAGGACTTGTACCTACTAGGCTCTATTTCTCCGTTTCCTAAAAATTTAGTGGTTTGCCTCTGTATTTCTATCTTGAAAAACTCTGGTAAACGATTCGGTTTTTGATAAATTGGCGGAACAAAATTATCGGTTAATATTGAATGGGTTGTGGCATCAAATTTAGTTGATTTTCAAGGGTACTGAGACGATTTTCTATTTTGTGTGAAGCTTTTGAGATAGAAAATATATTTAAATTTTCTATATATTCCAAATTGAGAACTAAATTTTGAACTACAACTTTGTTGAAGTCACCGACACCATTGACATTTTTACGAGGGAATTGCCGATTATAACCCCAGCGAAATTGCTTTGGATTAACAGAAATATTTTCCATTGGATTTATGATGTAAATTAAAATTTATAATTTTTTCACAACGAGCTGGAATTTTAAGTGTTGATAAAATAGGTGTAGTTAGAACCTAGTGGAATCTCGATCACATGATTTCAATAATTTATTATACTGTACTTCAGGAACGATTTGAAAAGTTTTTCCAAAGAACACTCTAGATTTATTATGACCGCTGCCTTCCAAAGCGCTATATATATATATATGCGCAATATTCAAAACTATAAAGTAGATGTCGACGAAAACTGTTTTAGAGAGGCGGAATAACTCAAAATTCTCTTCTAAATAAAATTCATTCCTTTCATATAGTTGAAGATTATGCTGTCGACATGATGCATGATTTATTTGAGGGAATCTGCCATTATGATGTGCGTAAACTAATTCATAATTACATAGACATAGTAAAATTATTTAATTTAGAAACATTGAACTTGCGA
Source organism: Tipula helvola (assembly GCA_963556165.1). Taxonomy (NCBI): domain Eukaryota; kingdom Metazoa; phylum Arthropoda; class Insecta; order Diptera; family Tipulidae; genus Tipula; species Tipula helvola. Next base: position 289,659,914 of record OY744483.1, read on the forward strand.
AAGGCAACTTTTAACTACATAGACGGTTGTCTAAAAATTGGAAATTTATCAAAACCAATAACTATTGTTCAAATAAAACGTTCTCGGTTAAAAATGACATCGAGTGAAATGAAAACATTCATGTGACTACTACCGTTTATGGTAGGAGATATGGTTCCTGAAAACGATAATATTTGGCAGTTTTAATCCTTCTTATACCACCCAACACATAAATATGCTTCTTCGTCATTTAAATGCAAACCATAATAAGAAATACGTAAAGCTTTTATAATCCTTTTACTATCCAGCTAACGTAGAATTTTCCAGACCACCTAAATATTTTTAGTGTTATAGGTTTAAAGCTAAGGCATTAAGAAATAAAACTTTTTACAGTTTCTGCCGTATAGGCGCTTGGCGAAACACACTTAATACACACATTTTTAAATTTTTTTTAAAAACACTTGTTAAATATTTCGTAAAATTACAAAAGGTTTAAAAAATCACTCGATCGATTTCGGCTTATTAGGCCATCATCAGGAGTATCTGTATAGTAGATACTCCTGATGATTTTTTAAAGCTTTTGTAATTTTGCGAAATATTTACCAAGTGTTTTTAAAAAAATTTAAAAATGTGTGTATTAAGAAATAAAAGCGTATGCAAACGTCACATCATCAAGAAAAAATGAAGCAAGAAGTGAAAATTTTCTTTTAATGACACAAAACAGAAACACAGTTTTTAAAGATCAAGAAATCGAACTGCTAAAATTACAGAATGAGATACTGAAATCTACTATCGTGCCTAGTGCTGGAGCTTGCTTAAGTGTGAGAGGATGATTATATAATCGAGAAATGGAATCAGAAAGTTATATACTCAAAAAAACTGTTAACTGGAACAGCAAAAGACAGTATACGTTTGGCGGTTATCGATGCCTGGGAAAATCTGACCACACATTTAGTTCAAAAATAAAATCATTTCTGCTGTGATTCATAGGCGCATGTCAGAGAGGAAGAAAAAGAAAGATGAATCTTTGAATAATAATTTAATCGCTATGCGTGAACTAGGCCAAATTGGTAACTTGGCAGATGCTTCGGAAATCGATCACTGTATAAGCGGCATAACCTATTTTGAACATAATAAGGCGGGTTTATATGGATCAACCAATTACGTAACTATAGCTAGACCATTGATGGATATGCTCAAGAAAGGCGTTGAATTTCAATTTGGGATGGAGTAAAAGATGACATTCCAAAAGTTAAAATCTATTTTGGCAAATCATCCAGTGTTTAACATTTATTCATCAACAGCTGAGACTGAGCTGCATTCTGATGCTAGCAAGTATGAACTTGGCGCCATATTACTGCAAAGGCCTGACGAAGATGGCAGCATGCATCCAACATTTTTCTACAGCAAGAAAACTTCGAAGAGTCAGGAAAACTACAGCAGTTATGAGCTGGAGGTTCTTGCAATTGTAGCTGCATTGAAAAAACTGTGCGTGTGCTTATTGGGGTTGTACTACAATATTATTACTGATTATGCAGCGTTCAAGGAGACAATGGAGCGGAAGGAACTTTGTTCCAGAATAGTAGGATGGGCTCTTTTCATGCAAGAGTCTAGCTTTAAGTTAAAGCATCGCCCAGGCACCAGAATGCGTCATGTAGATCGCTTAGTAGGCAACCACTACATAACTACATCAGATGTATCATTGAGGAGCGAAAAATGCGCAAGCGAGAGGTTTTACTGAATCCAACTCTAAAAGGATGCAGCCAGCTAGAAACATATCATTTAGATCACTTAGGTGATTTATCGGCAACAAAGAATCAGTATCGCTATATTATTTGCATAGTCGACGCGTTTTCCAAGTTCGTTTGGCTACACCCGACGAAAACCGCCATGCTATCGACGTCATAAAAAAGTTAAAGCAACAGTAAGCAGTGTTTGGACACCCCAAAAATATAATAGCCGATAGAGGAGGAGCTTTTCGTTCAGCTGAGTTTATCGATTATTGTAATCTAGAAGGAATGTCACTTTCCTTGGTTACACGTAGTTTCTCCACTGGAAATGGACAAGTGGAGAGAGTTTTTCGTACAGTGATTCTCGCGCTCGCAAAATTGTGCAATAATAACTAAGAAGATTGGTATAAATTCACGGAAAGTTTACAGAGGTTTCTGCATAACTCAGTTCAGCGGAGCTTCAATATGTCACCTTTTGAGCTGCTTCTGGGTGTAAAAATGATAAGTAAGGATGATATCTATCTAAAAGAAACCGTGGAGCAAGAGGCAGCCCGTTTATTCGTTTCGTAATTATACTGAACAACTACCTTCGTTGACGCTATTTGAAACGCTTTTCTTCAATTTATTATAACATTTACTGTAATATTTATCGTATTAACATTTTTTGTGTACTTCTTAAATATACACCAAAACCAAATATACGACAAAAACCTAAAATAATTAAACGTATTCCTAAAAGCTAAACGGAAATTCGTGAACATTTTACTAATTTCCAAATATAATTAAAACTTGAGAAAATATTGATAATATATATGCCACGTCTTTACCAGTATTGCCACAATTTTGTAATTAACCGGTGATTACAATCGATAATAATATTCAGGTGGAATAAATTAAAGGCAAACAAAAAAAAAATCCTAATTAAACGTGTCTCAATTTAATTATTTTTTGATAATGATATATGCGGTGTTAGAATTTATGTTATAGGTAAGTTTATGTATAACAGAACTTACCAAAAAAACAGCAACAAAATACTAAGGTATACAGGGTTATAAAAATTATCCTTACATCAGTCCGATCAAATATAAACTCCCTTGGTTCGTCGTCATCAAAAAATGTAAAATTTCCATTTTTCAATCGTAAATCATTTATCGTTGTTGCCGTTAAATTAAATTCACTACCATTATTCTGTGTACTATAATTTATGATTAACTGTTGTGTTGTATTCGTTGCACCGGTACCTGTACTACTATTACTATTACTATTTAAATGTAGAATATTAAAATGGTCCAACATTGTTGTTGTAGGCAACACAATTGAATGCATATCCAATTTTTGGTTTTGTATATTAATCCACTTCAATAATTTTTTGTTAACCCCAATGTAACAACAACAAAAGTATTTTAATTACTAAATATCACATTTCATTAGTTTTAATTAATATGTGCTCAAGATTTTTTTTTTCATTATCCATTTTTGTGTATTTCCTTATTGGAAGGAAAAACAAATCTGAAAGTAAAGAGAAAATAGGAAAAGTTAAAAATTTAATTAATAAGCATTATGGTTTGTGAACCACAAGTAGATTCTTTTTTGGTTTGAACAAATTCGGATTAAAGGATAAAGGATTAAAAAATATTTTTTTATCGTGATTAGGTTTTACCTTTTATATATTGGTGATGGAACGAGGTATATAAAATAAAACTTGCCGCATATCGATGATACATATCAGGATTATCATGACATATTCAAAACATTAAACATCGAAAAGCTTAATTGTTTTGGTGAGAAAGATTTGTTGTCACTAAAAATATTTTTTATGATATCTACTTTTCTCAAAACTAGAATTGAGGTAAGGAGAAATCGCTCAGGAAAATTTAAATCAATAATACCTCTTTCGAACGTGCAAACTCAACATAAACCGCGAACATTTATTTTTATTTATTGATATTGGTAGTTAAATCAACCAATTTACTATGTTTTGCGTTTTGTTCAAATCCGGCTTCTCTTTTTATAGCTGCATTTGTAGTTTTTTTTGTCACTAATATACATAAATCAAAAATTTATACGTTTCACAAAACTTAATTCTATGTGCGATTGAGTTTCCAATGAATGAATTTGAAACATGCAACGCTTTCAGTTTGTATGATTTATTACGCATAAGGAAAATACATATAGAGTTTTATGGAAGCTATAAAACTAAAGGTTAACAGCACAAAGTACCAATTCGTTTACGTAAATGTTCTGAGAATTTACCAAAATATTTTGTGAATCTAAATACTTTGTGTTCAGTAAAATTGTGCAGAAACGAAAATATGTCCATCAAATTTATATTGATATATTTTTACACAGTATTTTTATTACATACTTTTGTGCTTTGAAAAATTACTTTACCGGTAGGAGTATACGTATTGCAACTTGCACAGCAGTTACTCGTTTATAGTTAGCGATAGTAAAATCTGGAAATTTAACCATTATAGATATTATATGGAGCAATAAAATATGCAATGGATATTTGGTAGAATATAGATTTTACGAGAAGAATAAAAGTTTGTGATGTTCGTAGTTTTATTTTCAAATGTTCGTTACTCGTATCGTCTCATAACAACTGAAAACCAAGTCAATAATTAATTTTCAGCATATCACTTAGAAAAACCTTGTCACTTCCTTCTATAAAATTTCCCTGTTCTTTTGTATTAAGTACTTGCACTTTTATATTTGATTTAGATGTCACTCTGGAGGGGAGCGCCCCGAAATCTTGCATTACAAAATCTAGCAAGTACAAAATCTTGCATTTTTTAAAAATCATGCAAATCAAAATCTTGCTAACCTAAAATCTTGCAGTTACAAAATCTTGCAAATACAATATCTTGCATTTAAAATTTTGTGCAGTTTTAGTATCTGTACCTGTCTTTAGTATCTAACATAATATTTATTGCGTACTCATAAAAGTTCAATATAATTAAAAAAATAAAAATAAAATAGATTGTGCAGATAGCGATCCGGATAACTATGCATCAAAAAGTACGGCTAATATTAAAATTAAAATGGAAATCTCCATTTTCCTGAATATCTCAACATAATATTCTGGTTAAGAATATTTAATCCTGGACATTTGATTTTTGATATCTCAAGCAAAATTTTACTGTATAATTATCATTATACAGTAGAATTTTGTCAATGCGATTTGTTATCTTGCATAACAATTTCCCGTACATTTATAGAATCGCGCGCGCGATTCCATAAATGTACGGGAAATTGTTATGCAAGATTTTGTAATGCAATATTTTGTAATGCAAGATTTTGTACTTGCAAGATTTTGTAATGCAAGATTTTGCAATGCAAGATTTTGAAATGCAAGATTTTGTACTTGCAAGATTTTGTAATGCAAGATTTTGTAATGCAAGATTTTGAAATGCAAGATTTTGTACTTGCAAGATTTTGTAATGCAAGATTTTGTAATGCAACATTTTGTAATGCAAGATTAAGAGGCTAACCTACTCTGGAGAAAGCAACATACAATTGTTCATGAGAGAAAACGGGCTGTCCCTGCAAATAGAATCCCACTTTATCAAGGGTTTGTCCTTGAGATTTATTTATTGTCATCACAAAGGCTACTCATATTGGAAACTGCCGCCTTCGTAATGTAAAGGGAAAACTGCTGTCAGAAGGAGCTAATTCAATTCTTGGAATTGCAATTTCATCTCCTTTTGATCTTCCTGTCAACACTTTAGCAAATATAATGTTTGCTTCCATATGAGTAACAATGAGCCGTATTCCATTATACAAAGCTCTGTTTCTGCAAATATTTCGAAACAATATTACTACTGCTCCAACTTTTAGCTTTAAAGCATGACTACCTGATGGAGTAATGGAGTTTAAAAATTCCGTTGGAAAATTTGTTCTCTCCTGTTCATCATCAGTGTCTACAGAATCTACACTGTAGTACACTTTCTCTTCTCCGATGAACCATTGCAAATGAACTCTTAGGGTGTTTCAATAATATCTTCTCCAAGATTATATGTGTTGGTTAATTTACCATCACCCAACTCAATTAACCAATCGGCAAATTTGTTATCTTTCCCCATTCTCATATTTGTGCTCAATCTTACTTGAAAAATTGTTGGCCAGAGAGAACACCTTTTTATAGTGTCGATTGTAATGCGGAACAACTGGCAGTATTTGCCTGAAATCTCCTCCTCGTAATTACTGAAATTTTTTTTAAGAAGTCTATCAGCTGCTTTCAATGCTTTGCCAGATGTCATTGCAACCTCATCCCAAACAATAAGTTTGGCTGTTCTAATCCTTTTTGCCTCATCAGTTTTCATTCGAATAGAAGATGAGATTGTCTCTAATAATGACCCAGGTAGTTTAAATTGAGAGTGGTATGTTGTTCCTTCCTCCAAAAGAGTTCCAGCAATTTCGGTGGGAGCGACCGGGAGTGCAATGTATCCTTTCCCTCTTAAAACACTTAATAAAGTGTTATATAAATAGGTTTTTAAACTTCTCCCTGGTCCATCTATAAAAAAAATCCGTTGCGGTTCGTCAGGATCATTAATGGCTTGTATCAGCATGTCATAAATATATTTTTGCTCACAATTGAGCTTTGATACATATTCTTTACCTTTTTTTCGTTCAGTCTCCAAATTGTATTCTTTTTTGTAGTCAACGGAAATTTGACGAACAATAAGTTCAATGTCAAGCAGTGCTTGGTTTTCAGGATCACTTTTTTTCTGACGCACAAAGTCATCAGTCATAGAGTCTGTGAGAGCAGCTTCTGTGAGAGCATTATCCCACTCTGTATCATCAGCAAGTAACTTTCTTGCTCGGCAAGTATCTTGAAATGTATCATATAGTACACCATCCACAGTTCGTAGACATTCAAATGATTTTGCTCCTCTCACATGTAGCAAGAGTAGTCTCAAATAAAACCTTTCAGGGTCATTCATCCCTACTGTATACATTCTATACTAATGATTTTATTCCCTCGCTGCTTTCTGGGGACCCAAACTCCTTTGTTAAATACGAAGTGTTTAGGAATACCCATGTACAATATATCTTGTGATTTAGCACTGCAATGGGTATAATTCTCTTCCGCATCATCATCTAAAATATCTTCAATGTCATTTTCATTTACGTTTTCATTTTCCCTTATTTCCTCGGGTAACTCAACATTTTCGTTGCCGTCAAAAGCATCGCCAACACCTATTTTTTCATAATGATTGTCTTGGCTTTCCCTTGTTCATGTTGCCACGTTTGGAGTTTATGGTTTAATTTAAACCAAACCAAAAGGGTAGTGTCTTTCATTTTCTCTGCTGCTTCCTGTTCTTAACCTTCCAAAAACCCGACAGATTGTTCTTTTGACAAATGTACTGCCAAACGTATAACAGAATGTGACTGTCAATGCATCAAATAACCATTTATACGCCACATGGCCTCGGGAGGCCTCACCACCTATGTTTTGTATCGTATTTTATCCTTTTGAGGATCGTTTCAAAAAGAGAGAACCAAAGATGGAAGCTCATTTCCATTAGTGGTTAAACTCGCCTCTATTTCTTGCATCATCTTGTAATATTTTGCAAGCTCATTGTTTGATGACATAAAGTCAGACAACTTTTGCATTGTTTGTTTATCATAACCCTTGTTCCGCTTGTCACATATTTTTTCATTGCATGCTTCTTCAGAACCAAGCATGTTAAGCTGTGCATATTTGCGTTTTTCTCTTTCTCTTGGGTGAATACTTTTAGAGGTCGCATGAAATATTTGACCAAACACTTTGAAGCAGTAGATTCCTCCGGTGGGAACTACATCCTCTCCGTTTTTATTTTGGTACGGGCCTCCCATGGAAGCAAATACCAATGCACTATTAAAGGAACGAATGTTCTCCAAAAATTCTTTCTTTGCCTGGCCGTTGGCCAATCCTCTTTGAATACACTTTGTGCCATTAATTTTTTTAGCTCATCTGGGAAACTGTGAGATTCCAATTTTATCTTGCCTTTATGGCAGCAATATTGAAATAATTTATATTTTGGACCTTCGCTTTCAAAATTCAAAGATCCACAACCAATGCACTCAATGGACATTAGGCCCAATGTGTGCTGTGTCACGGTACATGCCTTAGATTTGGCAATCCAGGCAGTGTGACGTTCAGTGTGAATGGAACGATATTGAGCAATCCTTTTGGCATGTTTAGCATGTTTGTTTTGTTTGTCTTGTTCAGACTGTGCAACTTTTTTTTCTGACATTCTATTTGCCACCTTTTCATGTTCGTTCTTTTTTTCTTGTTCGGACTGATTGGCTTTTTCTGCAAATATATTTCTCTGTCTTTAGCACGGGCCACCTCTCTCTCTCTTCTTCAGTCATATCTGACCGTTTCTGTTGTTCAGACAGATTGGCTTTTTTCTGTAGATATCTTTACTATCTTTAGCACGTGCCGCCTCGCTAATAAAATTCGTCCAAAAATGATAGTGGGGACAAGGACCCACCACATATGGGTGATACATTTGGAATGAGCTCAAACTCCGAAATGGCCTGTTTATGGTAGGACCATTGAAAACAAACAAAGAAATATAATTAAGGCTAAAGAAGAATTGACGTGCATTGTCTGTCTACAGATAGCAAACTATAGCACTGTGTTTGTAGTAGCCAGGAATTTTTAATATAATAAATTGAGCTACTGATTTAATACCCTATTTCAAATTGGTCTCCAGATTAGTCAAAAAAAAAAATAAAAGCGCAATATCACCACACTAGCTAATCAAGTTTTTTTAGAATAATAAAAATTTGAAAGCTCAGGTTGTGCGGTAAAATAAGCCGATTAATAGGAATAATTATTTTGAGCAAAACTAATTAAACTAAAGTTTACGAAAATAGTTATTAATTTAACAATGTAGTTCAGCACCGCAACTTGGTCACATGCGGATATGAAAAATCTTAAAATTGAGCAACACGCACGAACTTCTTAGGCGACCTAGCAAAACCTATTGTGTTATTCTTAAATCATGTTAAGTGAGTTTTATCTGTCCAGCTGAGCCTAAAAAAAAAACTTTCCTGTTTACGAAATTGTGGTTTACTCTTTAGAGGGCTTTAACCAGTTTAATATTCAATACAAAATTATGCAGCCAGAATCTGCATGAGCTACATAGTTTTAATTATTAAAATTTTTTGAGCAAAAATAGAATTTTGTTTAGTGTGGAAAATATCAAAATATAAAACTGAACAACATATTTATAACTAAAATGAGCAACTTATACAAATACATTACTTAGTTACTGCTCTAAATTATAAGCAATTTAAAACAAATCCACTCTGTGGACAACAATAGACAATTGGAACACAACAATAGACAATAGAGAGTGACATTAATTTCAACAGTGGTGTTTAGTACTTCAAATATTGCAAACTTTCCGTTTAAACTACCTACTTATAAAAAAAAATAAATTGAAAGTACGAGCTGAGCAATATATTCTGCATGCGAACTCCTTGATTATTTTGAGTAACATTTTGAATTTGGATACCATTCAATAAAATGAGTTATTTTCGATGGTTGCTTCATGACCTAAAAATTGTTCATCACTATTAATTTTGTGTTCAACTTTGATTTAAGCAAAATTAATTAAGCTAAACATTACATAATTTTCTAGCAATTTTGGAAACTGAGCAATTAATTTTAGCCTCTAAAATTAGTGTGCTAAATAGATAATCAGAGTTGTTAACAAAATTCAAGTCAAAGATCGTTTAACCTCAATAAATGTTTCACACATAATAATTGAGCAACCGGCGAAAGTAAATTTCTGATAATAATGACTTAACTCACTACAATTCAAAGTAAAAAATTTGAGCCACTTTTTTGATTTAATAATTCCTTACCTTTCAGAACGAGTTGAGCACTATTCTTCTTAAGTGTTAAGCAAAACTAATTATAGGTTACACAGTTTAGACCGTATTAAAAAATTAGCTGAAAAATAGGGTCAGTCTATTAAAATGATTGAGCAACTTTTTTTTTTTGATATAGCCATTTTAAATATTATAATTTGTTTATATCAAGATTAATAAAAGTGAGCAATTAGATGTATAATTGGCTTTGTTGCTCATTATATAACAATCAATATAATTTAAATAGCAAAACACCTGTTCAAAAAACTAAAAGGAAATCGGCATTGGTTATTTCTGCTCAAGTTGGTGGTTTACAAATTAGGGTCAAATTATTCTGTGTTCATGATTTCTGGTTCAGAATAAAATACAAATATCAGTTGAACAAATTGAAAATTAGACATCAACAAAGCTTCGAGACCTAAATTAAGTAAGAGTACAAACTAAATTAGCACAATTACGATATTTAGCGCATCCAGTTTCAAGACCTTTTTCTAGATCCAAAATTAATTTGGTCTCAAGATCTATATTTTGAGGTATCCAGAATTCCAATACTGGCTCCATGATAAATGAGAATAAGAAAGGACTCGATTATTATATCGGCTAACGAAGACGCAGACCTGGCACAATCAAAAATAGGGTGATACGTTTAAGCCAAAAATGGAAAAACAATCAAATTTTAAAACGACTCGCTATACTATCAAGCCAACATCCATCGAAAATGCGAGAAACTTTCCATTAGAACGTGGGTTCATAACAAAAATTAACGCATTCAGCTCCGCCAACTTTTGGCAATATGTAGAGTAAAATCTACGCTGATTTCACATGATGAGAGAATGGAATCCGCCGATTGAGTTATTAAATCACTATCTCACATTTTTCTCAACTATTTTAAATCTTACTTCTTTTGTTTTCTTTTGCATTTCTCGACCTAAAATTCAAAATTGTTTGAATTTTAATTACACATGCACAATTGGTGTTATTGTATATTTTGTTGTTTTTTGTGTAGTGTTGTTATTTGTTATTACAATTTTAGTTTGAAATATTGTAATGAATACTTACTACACCACAACATATACCTATTATTCTCAAACTGTATAAAATGTAAGAATACTTTATAGATGCAATTGTTATTGTTTGCACTATGTAGTTGTACAATTGTAATCGTTATTAATTGGAATATTATTAAATATTTTGTACTATTTATGTTAAATTAATTATATTGTATCTATTTGTTGATGTACATCATCGAGAATGTTATGATGATGTACGGATATTGCTGATTGAATTAATATTAGTCAGAATATCCTTGGAGAAATTTGTTTGTTAGTTGCTTAAGAAGTGTGCAAATTAAGGCAGATTAGTAAGATATGTAGAGTAGTAAATACCCCCAATATCTTATCTTCCTTGTAGGATTGGTCCGTTACTTAATTTGCACACGGTACCATGGTTAGTTTTAGTTAGTTATATTTACCTTTTAAACTCCTGAATATGATGAAAATTTATTATATATGTCTGGCTATATACTTCTGGAAAACTCTGTATACTGGAATAGCTGGAACTATTTTTCTTCTTTACACGTTTCACAAGTACACTTTATTTTAATTAACAACCAATATAATTTGTATATTTTAATTTTATTTGTCTTCAATTTTATAATTTTTCTTATAGTTACTGCTTTACTTATACACAATTTCAATTTTGGATTCTTGATTTTCACTTATATTGATACTTTTATTATTGATTTTGAATTTTACTGCTAAATGTTCTACTTTTTCTATACATATAGTTGGTATTTTGTTTATGAAGTTTTATTGGAAAATATATTACGAATTATTACACTTTAATTTGACTTTGATTCACAACTCATTTATTTTAGAAATTAATTTTAATTTGACTTTGATTCACAACTCATTTAATTTTGAAATTTTATTTTTGGGCAGCGTTTGTGCCTCTTTGGATTATTTTTTCAACTCATGATTTGTTTAAAATTTTATAACCTTATATACTAAATTTTCCGATATTTACAACAACAATATTTGGTGTAACTTATGGTTACTTTGCATAATATTTTCCTAGAATTCCATATTTTTCAATTTTACTCTACTCATCATAATAATTTCAAAACCTTTACCGATTTTGGGTCGTTTATAATTACATATGTTGCGCTAATTTTCTTTCATATCGGTTTTATTTTGGGTCATTTACTTTATATTTTATGACTTTACATATTTTCATGTCGCATATTTTACATGTGTCGGCTCATTCTCTTTTTATTTTTTGCTTTTTACATAATTCTTACATACACCCAATTTCTTTTAATTCATAATTTATTGTTTACATATTTGTTATCTAATTTTCGAATGCGTTCTTATTCTTGGAAATTTTCCTTATATTGTATTTTTTTATTTCACGCGTCACTTAATCTTGACCTACATGTATTTCTACTTTGTAATTTGATTTAATATTTTATTACTTCTGCATTTAATCTTTATTTTATCTAAAATTTGTGGGTGTGGTTAATTTCATAATTTATATTTCTACGAGAGTGCCTTATCTTATGCTTTCATGTGTTTCATTTTTAATATGGAAAATGTTTTAATTGGTTTTTGCTTTACTCTTGTGATGAGATTGATATGGGAGAATAATTCGCGGCATTTCTATATGATTCTTTTTATGTTCTAATTTATTAGGTTGTCGGAAAACATTTCACAACATACCTTCCCCTTTTATGGAGATTTTTCCTTATGGGAAAAATTGTTATTGTAAATATGGATATTCTTATTGCTATGTTTACATATTGTTCTTATTTACTACCCTGATTTACTACTTTAACTATCTGAATTATGTTTTTTGCTGTTCTTGATGCTTGTGGTTGATCATTTTAATTGTACGGCTGCTTCTGTTTCTCCTGTTCGGTTGGTGTTACTTAGATTTTCAGATTATCTGGTAATTTTGTTTCTGCTTCTTCATTTTTCTGGATCTGTTGAGTTCTGTCTCTTTTATGCTTGTCGGATCGTTCTTGGCTTTGTTTTTTGTTTCTCCTTTTGCTATGTTTTCTACTTCTGTACTGCGATTCTCTTTATTTGCTTCAGTTTTTCAGTTATACTGCTAACTTACTCTTGATTATGTAATTCTCTTTGTGAACGTCTTGCTGCGCTTCATTTTTGTTTTATTGATTGCTTCTTGGTTCTGATATCGTGCTGTTTTTGATGTGAGCTTGATATCCACTTCTTTGGATCTCTATATCTCCGTTTTGTATTTATCTTCTTCTGTCTATCTGCTATCTGTTGGTTTTTCCTCATTGTAACTCGTCTTAACCTTGTCAATGTATCTATTTACTGTAATACATTTTTATGGTTCTCTCAGTGTTTCATCGGTGTTTCGTATTTCAATGGATTTATTCGCCCTGATCCTTAGTTTGTATTGTCATGTATGCTGGTACTCGCGTCGTTTGCTCGCTCTTTGCCTTCTCTGTAATCTGTTGACAAAATCTTCCATTTCCTCTGAAATCTTTTCACAGTCTGTTTCAAGTCGAACCCGTCTTTTGTATTCCGTTTTTCGTTGATTTGCAAAACATTTTTTAGATAGTTCAATAACCTACTCTATTTACTACGATATTCTTTTATTTCCTTTCATAAATTCTTGACCTTAACCTACATTAACTTATATAAAATAACATGTGCTATACTTAAATATAAACGTTTTCAAATACTATTTGTTTTGTAATTCAATATGCGACTACAAAATTTCTTTTGAACTTGACTTTATGTCTGATTATGTTTTTTTTTTTTTTTTTTGAATAATTATGCATGGCTTGCATGTGTCATAATATTTATTTTTGTTTGCATTCTTGTGTGAAATTTTTGTTGTGTAAAATTGTTGTGTATGGGTTTAAAAAAATTTTTTTTTTTTTTATATGTGTATCGTTTTACTAAAAAATTTTTTATGAATTGTCATCGTTACTTTACTTTTCTTATTTGATAATAGATAATTTTAAATTAAGAGATTTTTGTATATTTTTTTTTTGAATTAATGTTTTTATTTTAGTTTTGTTAATACTATTTGGGTTTTACTAATTTTTACTGCTTAGTTCCCTTGTTCTTTCATGGTTGTTAGATTTCCATGAGAGAAAAAGTTTTTATTTTTCCGAAAAATTTTCCTTTGTTTTTGTTAGTATAATTTTCATTCTATTTAGTTCCGATTCAATTTCCTGTTTCCTCATGTGTGTTAGTTCATTTTCACGTGAGGGAATAAGATTTATTTTTCTAAATTATTCGTATTCCGTTTATTTCTTGTATCGTTTTAATTTGCGATTCTACTTCATTTATTGCATTCTTATCTAAACATAAAGATGGGTTACCTGTCTTAATTATCAATTTTCTTGACTTTATTTCCCTACATTTTCTTACTACTGCATAACTCATTATAATTATTAGTAAAATTAAAATTCCTGCTACTGTGTTTACTTTTGTTACATTTGTTTTGATACTTTGGCTACTCATTTCTATTTCTTGCGTTCTTTGTTTCACTGTTTCTATTTTCTGGGCTTCGTTCAAAATTTCCTTATATAGATTACTACTATCTCTTATTCTAATCTTGTTGGTTTTATTACTCAATTCTATTGAATCTGTTTCTACATCGAAATCTATCTTGATTCCCTGATCTATTTCTGGTTTGGGTTGCTCGATTTCCACCGTTTCTGGATAACCTGCCACCTCTATCGCGAATTCACTTGTTATTATTTTACATCTTGTTTTAAATGATAATGTACCTGTGTTTTTTAGATTTATTATTTCAGTGTTATTTCTACATTGTATAACCATCCTTGTCCCATGGCTCAATGAGTATAACCATGTGTTATGGCTGTGCAGTTTCACCATTAAATTTCCTGGTTCTGTTTCCATAGTTTTACATGATTTTATAATTCCGAAGTTGCTCGTTAATAAATTAGATACACAATGTGAATTTGTGATCGGTAGTATTGGTTGATTGTGTTCACATAACTGTAATTTGTCCTCTGATACTTCTTTGATCATCTTGCATCTGTCTAGGCTCACTTTATTCATCTCAATGGTTTCTCCATTCATTTTATTCCAGGCAATATATTCTGTATTGATTATGTACGTTTCATACTTTGCTCCTTTCCTAAATGGAATTACATGCGGTTTGTATAGCGTGTACTCTTCTTTTTCCATTAAAGGTATTGTTATTTTTACTATTACTTTGCCTCCTAACTCGGTGTGATCAATTTCCGTTACTTTCTTTAACATCTCATGCGTCATTTCTACTATATTCATGTGGGTTTTTAATATATTTACTATTTTGTTGTTTGGTATGATTAGTGGATGTAATCTCCTTGTTTCTATTGCTGATACGATCTCTGCTGCTTCGTCTTGAAGGTTGTTAATGTGAAGGCATTGTACTAACATGAGTGATGATAATTCTGAGACGTGATGGTCCAGCCTTATTTCCATTTGCTGAGCTTCCATTTTTCCTACTAATTCGTTCATTTTATTTTCTATCTCGTTTGTCTCATTTTGTAGTTGCATTACGGATTTTGATAGTGTATTAAAGTTTGACTGCACTACTGCAATATGCTGGTTCTCCAAACTCATTACTACAGCTTGCCTATCTTCAAGTTCTTTCAATGTTTTATATATTTTCTCAGAGTCTTCCGAGTCCATAGTGCCTAACACAAATTTTGAAAATCGTCCACCTATGTCTATCAATCCCCTTTTCTTTCTTCCATACATCTCCTTCAGTTTGATGTTCTGCCTTTGGATTTGCTGTATTTGCCATTGTAATTCTTGGCGAAAAGGTCTACATAAATCGTTTGGATTATTCCTGAGAATTCTCTCACAAAGTGTGCTCAGGTGTGTGTTACATTCTAACAGTGTTTCTATTAATTGTTGTGTTTGAGGTAAGTTAATTTCCGTGATTATTTTGAGTTGTTCTGTGAAGAACGTAATGTTTCCCATCTTTTCGAAAAATATTCCTGTATTTGTTTTTTGTTGAATATCGAACTGTTTTGCTAAAGTTACTACTAATATCGCCGTGATGATGATTATTCTACACATTTTACCTGTAATTTAAATTAATTCCTTACTTAGTATCGAGTAATATTTCTTTTAGAGAATTTTGGTTTGTGTAACGAATTTTATTTTATGTTTTGGAGGAAATTTGTTATGTTTGTACAGCGTATGAGTGGAATAAATACTTCAGGTGTGATTTCTGCTGCGTTGCATATATATTGATTGTCTGTCGGTGTCTGAATTTCTATAAATGTTTCGCTTCTAGCTGGTAATATGATTTTGTTCCTATTGGTATTTGAGAAATTTATCAAATGCTCTCCTAATCGTAACTTCCCTATACTATACAGTATGTCTACCTTGTATTTCTCGAAGAAATCTCTCCCTACTATTCCATCTTCCGTTATCGGAAACTCATTTTCCACTACGTGTAGCGTGTGTTCTACAGTTAATTGCTCAGTTAGTTTAATCTTTGCTTTTATTGTCCCGATTGTCATGATCTTTCCCTTACCTATACCTGTCAGTGCTGTTTTGTTATCTTTGCTCATGTTTTCTTTGTCAATATACTTGATTTTTATTAATGATATGTCTGCGCCTGAATCTAGTAGAAGTTCCGGTCTACTATTCCCTATTTGTGGTACTATTGTATCCCTACTCATGCTGTATTTCGATAATAAATTTATTTTCATGTTTTGTTCTACGCTAAATAAGTCTCCTAAAATGCTTAACTCATGTTCATGCTCCTCTCTGTCTGTCGAGTTGTCTTGTTTGTGTTTAGTCTTTGTGTCTGTTACTATCCCTGGGTCGAAAATTTTCAGTCCTAACATGCCTGATGTATTCCTATTATGTCCCTCATTTGTTTCATCTTTGGCCGTCTCTTGTGTTGTCTCCATTTTGTCTTTGTACGTTAGTTCAATAATGTCTTGTGTTTCCGAGTTGTTATTTGTTTCATTTGTTTCTAGATTTAAATTTGGTTTGTATATATATTTCGTTTGCGCCAGGCTGGTGGCGTCTTGTGGTTCCTTATAAGCTATGTGCGTCAGTCCGGTGACGTCTTGTGAGTTTGAAATTATGCTTTCCTTGTTTGGTTTTTTGGTTTGCGCCAGGCTGGTGGCGTCTTGTAAGTATGTATTTGAATTCTCCTCGTTTGAAATTTTTGTTTGCGCCAGGCTGGTGGCGTCTTGTAAATGTGTATTTGGATTCTCCTCGTTTGAAATTTTTGCTTGCGCCGAGCTGGTGGCGTCTTGTGTTTTCTTATTAACTATGTGCGTCAGTCTGGTGACGTCTTGTAAGTTTGTATTTGTGTTTTCCATGTTCGGAAGTTTTGTTTGCGCCAGTCTGGTGGCGTCTTGTATTTGCTTATTAACTATGTGCGTCAGTCTGGTGACGTCTTGTAAATTTGTATTTGTTTCGTTTGTTTGTGCCAAGCTGGTGGCGTTTTGTTTTAGCTTATTTACTTCGCTTGGTGGCTCCGGATTGACACAGTTAACGTGAAAATTTTCTGTTTTCTGTCGGTCGACTTGGCAACCCTGAGAGTCCACTTCCGCTTTGTAAATATTGCTTGTTGGTTTTGGATTTGTTTCTGTTTTGTGGTTCGTTTTTGGGAAAATTTGTTTTAGGTACATTTCTGAAATGATACCCATTTGGAGAGTAAAATCATGTACTATTTTGTTTATGTTCTGTTCGTGTGTATTTCCGGGATCCAACTGCGGCGGCTCTCCTATAGCTGGTCGGATCCGTTTGGGTTTTCCGGTGTATTTTCGATTGCTGGTAGCTGTTGATGTTTGATTTGATTATCAGCTTGTATCTGATGTATTTTCATTCCGTTGAATTGCTCTTCTAATCCGTTACCGTTTGTTATTTCTTTGTGTCGTGGATGGTTACTTGTTCCGTAACTCCCGTTATTGAAAAATTTGCTTCTACATTCTTCAAATGTGTGCCCCGTCGTCGTCTTGCAATGGCTGCAATACTTCGGTGCGAATCTGTTGTTCTGTGTTGGTTGCGTGTAGCCATTTTGATTCATTGGTCTGTAGTTGTTTCGATTATTGTAACCGTTGTTTTGATGAGTTGCTTGCCCAAATTGTGTGTAGTTGTTTTGATGAGTTGTTTGGCCGTACTGCCTGAAATTTGGTTGGTATTGTTGTTGATTCCGTGATGAGTTGTTTGGTTGTTGCATTCTTATATCCATGTTCCTCACTGGTGGTTGGTATGAGTATCTGTTTTCTTGTCTGTTATTTTGTTGTTGCATCGAATTTTGTTGGTATAGTCTTGTCCTGCACACATCGTATGTGTGGTTCGGTTTTTGGCAGTAGTTGCATATTATTTGTCTAGTGTATGCCTGACTATCTATTCTGTTGTTTCTGTTAATTTGTTGTCTATTTTGTATTAACGGTTGTTCTATCCTTGTTGTTCCTGTATCTAATCCTGTTGTCATTCCTAACACTCTCTCGATTGTTTCTGTTTCTTTAATTGCTTCCTCTAAGTTTGTTATTTTGTTGGTTGCTACTTTTTCTTTTAGAATTGTATTATTTAATCCCCTTCTGAAAGATTGAATTGCGGTGCTTTCTAGATGTTTGAGGTATGTCGCATCGATATCTGCAAGTTCATACTTTGCTTTATACCCGTTTTTGTATTCTTCTAAAGCATCACTCACTCTGTACCCATAATTTCGAACAGTTTCACTATATGTTTGTTTGATGTCGATGAACTTTCTTTCTAGCTCATCCAGTGTTAATATTTTTGTATACATACTGTCCAATAACTTCTTTAATGTGGGATAATCTTTGATTTGCCTGTTTCCAATTCTTGAATATGCTTCTCCTGTTAGTTTGAATTTGATTAGCTGCGCAAATATTTTTTTTTCTTCGGCATTCGCCAACATGTTATATGCACTGTCCGCTGCATCTAAAAATCGCGTTAGACTATTTGTACCATTAAATTCAGGTACGAAGGCTATGTTTTGTTGAATTTCTCTGATGCTCGCCATGGCTGTTGCTTTTTCTGTATTCTTAGGAGTATTTGGTGATGTTTGTATTACTATTTTTCCTATTGGAGTTTCCTCGTTGTCTTTTTTAGGATTATCCGTGTGTATGCTTGTACGATTTTCTATCTGCTCGATTATTACGTTGACTTCTTTACTTGACAACGGTGTCTTCTTCTTGCTTGCTTCTAACTTTGATTTCTGATTTTTTATTGAATTTTCGTTTTCTACTGGTTTGTCTGTATCGCTACTGCTGCTTTGGGATCTGGTACGGTTTTCTGGTATAATCGATGGCTCTCTTCTCCCTGGAGGTTTTTGTGGAGGTGTGCGAGGTGTTATGGTTGACCTTTGTTCGATTGCTGCTTTTTCTTCGCCGTTCATATATCACAATTTTATTTAATCACTTTATTTTGTGTTAATTTCTACTTTTAATTCGTGGTAATTTCTAATATCTAATAACCGTGTTTTAAAAATTTTCTTGCTTTATTTCCGGGATTTCCAACCCAATATTTATACAGCTTGATAACCTTACTTAAACTAATCGCTACAGGACGGATTCTACAGCGCCATTTATTGTATATTTTGTTGTTTTTTGTGTAGTGTTGTTATTTGTTATTACAATTTTAGTTTGAAATATTGTAATGAATACTTACTACACCACAACATATACCTATTATTCTCAAACTGTATAAAATGTAAGAATACTTTATAGATGCAATTGTTATTGTTTGCACTATGTAGTTGTACAATTGTAATCGTTATTAATTGGAATATTATTAAATATTTTGTACTATTTATGTTAAATTAATTATATTGTATCTATTTGTTGATGTACATCATCGAGAATGTTATGATGATGTACGGATATTGCTGATTGAATTAATATTAGTCAGAATATCCTTGGAGAAATTTGTTTGTTAGTTGCTTAAGAAGTGTGCAAATTAAGGCAGATTAGTAAGATATGTAGAGTAGTAAATACCCCCAATATCTTATCTTCCTTGTAGGATTGGTCCGTTACTTAATTTGCACACGGTACCATGGTTAGTTTTAGTTAGTTATATTTACCTTTTAAACTCCTGAATATGATGAAAATTTATTATATATGTCTGGCTATATACTTCTGGAAAACTCTGTATACTGGAATAGCTGGAACTATTTTTCTTCTTTACACGTTTCACAAGTACACTTTATTTTAATTAACAACCAATATAATTTGTATATTTTAATTTTATTTGTCTTCAATTTTATAATTTTTCTTATAGTTACTGCTTTACTTATACACAATTTCAATTTTGGATTCTTGATTTTCACTTATATTGATACTTTTATTATTGATTTTGAATTTTACTGCTAAATGTTCTACTTTTTCTATACATATAGTTGGTATTTTGTTTATGAAGTTTTATTGGAAAATATATTACGAATTATTACACTTTAATTTGACTTTGATTCACAACTCATTTATTTTAGAAATTAATTTTAATTTGACTTTGATTCACAACTCATTTAATTTTGAAATTTTATTTTTGGGCAGCGTTTGTGCCTCTTTGGATTATTTTTTCAACTCATGATTTGTTTAAAATTTTATAACCTTATATACTAAATTTTCCGATATTTACAACAACAATATTTGGTGTAACTTATGGTTACTTTGCATAATATTTTCCTAGAATTCCATATTTTTCAATTTTACTCTACTCATCATAATAATTTCAAAACCTTTACCGATTTTGGGTCGTTTATAATTACATATGTTGCGCTAATTTTCTTTCATATCGGTTTTATTTTGGGTCATTTACTTTATATTTTATGACTTTACATATTTTCATGTCGCATATTTTACATGTGTCGGCTCATTCTCTTTTTATTTTTTGCTTTTTACATAATTCTTACATACACCCAATTTCTTTTAATTCATAATTTATTGTTTACATATTTGTTATCTAATTTTCGAATGCGTTCTTATTCTTGGAAATTTTCCTTATATTGTATTTTTTTATTTCACGCGTCACTTAATCTTGACCTACATGTATTTCTACTTTGTAATTTGATTTAATATTTTATTACTTCTGCATTTAATCTTTATTTTATCTAAAATTTGTGGGTGTGGTTAATTTCATAATTTATATTTCTACGAGAGTGCCTTATCTTATGCTTTCATGTGTTTCATTTTTAATATGGAAAATGTTTTAATTGGTTTTTGCTTTACTCTTGTGATGAGATTGATATGGGAGAATAATTCGCGGCATTTCTATATGATTCTTTTTATGTTCTAATTTATTAGGTTGTCGGAAAACATTTCACAACAGTGTTGTCTGGAAATCTTGCCTTGTCCCGAATCCTGAGAAATCCCGGGAATTCCCGGGATTCACAAAATCACAATTCCGTTTCCAGGGAATGTAAAATGTTCGGAAACGGGTCACCCCTAATCGCCCTTAATTATTGACAGTTTTATGTAAACTAGGAGTTTATGTAGAAGTAGCCAAACATGGAAATTAATGCCAACTACAAAAAGAAATAGACCTCAAGAACAGGAAGATCAAAGTTTTAAAAAAAGAGAATGAGTTTAACAGAAGTAATGGGGATATCCAAAATGAAGAGCAATTTCCGCGGTAGTAGCTAATTCTTTTTTAAAGACGTAGATGATTCAATAACTATCATCATTTAGGAGTTACCTAATTGCTATGTGAGGATATCAATGGGGGCGTGTTAGCAATTGTATCAGCTTCATAAAAATTCAGGGTGTATCTACTAGGGGTAAATTTTAAAATTTTAACCGATTGCGCCACGTTTAAGGGGGCCACCTCCTCCAGATAATAATTTTTTTGCATTTTTTTTTTTTTTACTGTTTAAATACATTTATAGTCTAAGAGCTGTTAGACAATTTTGAGTAGGTATTTGAGGCAGCATGAAAATTTGTGTGACGCTTCTTTAGCAATGTCTAAACACAAAATCAAAGACCTGGCTGTAGGGTAGCGAGGCATTGTCAACCTTTGATTTTTTTGAGTTGCGAAATTTTTTTTGCAAAAAATGTATTTGAGGCATTCTGAAATTTTAATAGCTTTTAGTTTAGTATTTAATAAAATATAAAATAAAAAAGCCAGATCATTTAGTCGGGTCCAAAATGTTGAAAGGCGGCTTCAAACTTGAATTCCATAGACTTCTAAAAAATATATTTGAGGCAAGCTAAGACTTAGACAGATAAATATATATTTTAGGTATATATAAACATAACTTCAAAAAGACAGGTAATTTTGATGGGGCTCTCTACCTGCCAGGTGGTCGGGAATGTACTGAGTTTTTAAGAGCTTTTGTCGTAATACTACTTTGCAGTTTTCTGTTTCACTTATTCTATTACATCTAGTTATCATCAGCACTACTTTCTTGAACCTTATTACCTGTTTCAACAGTTTTTTTTCAATATATAAGCAGAAAAATTCATAATTTTTACCTTTGAAATAGATTTTTCGAACCTATCAGCAGATTCGTTTTTTTTTTTTTTTTTTTTTTTTTTCGCTGGCGCTACATCCCATGGAGGGATTTGGCCGCTTCATTTGAAGTTTCGTAATCATTTTTTTAACGGATAATGAGTGATTAATTCATTGATCCAACATTAACCAGCCGTGATTTTTTCATCACCCGCCGGGAATCGAACCCGGAACCTCCGGAGCTTAAAGCAAGCATGCTAACCACTGTGCCACCGGGGCAGATTCGTTACATTCAGAAATAAACTTTTCACGTAATTTTACATCTACTTCTTCAATATTTATCAAAAAATCTTGTTCTGCATTTAAAGCTGTTTTTCCACTCGAAATATGGAAAGTCGTTGCTGGTCGATGCTAGTATCGAATTCATTCATAAATTTGGAAAATGCATTGACAAATAATTGAATTTGTTTAGTGTCTTTGTTTAAATTAAATTTTTCCAAATCAGCTGTAACCGTAGACAAGTAGCCTCATATGTATATGATACAACAGTTGATCGAATCTCGTGGCTCTTATGTACAACACCGCTGCCGAGCAGAAATAGAGTTACTAAAATGTACTGCACCGGTTAATCTTCTTTCAGCATCTGCGTTGATTGTCTGTTCCACAGTCAAATCAATTGGCTGTCTACAGAATGACTTGTCCGTTCTTTGGATTCCAAAATACCTTCTTTCCATGAATTCTTGTAATAGTTGATGAGTTTGTTCTAGTTTATTTAAAATATCGTGATATTTAACCAACCAACATGAATAATTTGGCTGATTAAATACAAAGAACAGATTGGCCATTTTTGGTTAAATAAATTTAAATAGATCAATATCGCTTGTCTTTATACTGCGGCTTAACTTCTGACAATAATTGACGAGATTTATGTACGGTATATAAAATTGAGGCTTTTTATCATAAGCTCCATTCAAACGGGCTTCTTTATATTGAAGATATGAAGATGTAAGGTTTGAGGCATCACTATTTTGTAATAAAGCACCATAAGATAATTTTTGATCATTAAACTCCATCAGCTCTGTACGTACATTTTCTATAATCGTTAATTTTTAATTTTTCAAGAAAAATTGAAAATGAAAAATTTCTAATCCAACTGCCATAAGTTGCCTTAGCTTGGCAGAAAGGAATGAATCAACAGATCCATTTGCTATTTTTCACTTTCAACAGCAATATTTATTGGTCGACAGCTTTGAAATATGCAAGGATAATATGAAAAGAGCCAAAATGAATAAATGATCAATGTGAGACTGCAGTACTTCTTTAGCGATTTTTTAACTTTCTTTCAGTGTTTCGAGAAAAACATTTTTAGAAGTAGTGTAGATGATAATTAGATGTAATAGAATAAGCAAAACAGAAAAGTGTAAAGTAGAATTATGTCAACAGCTCTTAAGAACTCAGTACATTTCCGACCACCTGGTAGGTAGAAAGTCCCACCAAAAATAACCAGTCTTTTTGAAGTTATGTTTTTTTAGGTATATACATATGTATATTTATCTGTCTAAGTCTTAGCTTGCCTCAAATATATTTTTTAGAAGTCTATGAAAATCAAGTTTGAAGCCGCCTGGCAACATTTTGGACCCGACTAAATGATCTGGCTTTTTTATTTTATATTTTATTAAATACTAAACTAAAAGCTATTAAAATTTCAGAATTCGCAACTTAAAAAAATCAAAGGTTGACAATGCCCCGCTACCCTTC
This sequence comes from Tipula helvola, assembly GCA_963556165.1. Classification (NCBI taxonomy): domain Eukaryota; kingdom Metazoa; phylum Arthropoda; class Insecta; order Diptera; family Tipulidae; genus Tipula; species Tipula helvola. The sequence continues at coordinate 289,683,690 of OY744483.1, forward strand.
AGCCAGGTCTTTGATTTTGTGTTTAAACATTGCTGAAGAAGCGTCACACAAATTTTCATGCTGCCTCAAATACCTACTCAAAATTGTCTAACAGCTCTCCATCTATTAGTATCTGAAGAATATATTTCCAAAGTTTCAAGCCCAACAGAAAGTTGTAAAGGGCCCTAGGAAGTCACCGAAGTGATGGGAAGTAATGCGTTCTCTTCAAGAACGAAAACTTCAATCGAGTTTTTCTTGAAACGTGTTTTTTTGCGCGCCGTGGAATGTAATTCAAAAAGTAATGGACCAATTAACTTGAAATTTTGTACACATATTGTTTAGCTTATCGGCCTTTGCACAAACCTAAAATTTCGTATAAATTGTTTAAATAAATATTGGTTTTAACGAATTGCTTATAAAGAAACACGTGTTTTTTTTTTCCTTTTTTCCTCTAATTTTCAATTTTATTTTTTTTGTGCAACTTTTAGGTTCATGCAAAGCGGAATGATTATTTTAATAAAAAAAATTTGTTTCGTTGATTTTAGTTAACTACAAGGGCCTGGGCGTTCCACGGCGCAAACTCTAGTAGCCAAGTTCGAGCACCTCTAGCGCCGCCATTTTGTTTTTTTTCACTGATAAAAAAATTTGTTTGTATTCATTTAAACGTCAATATTATTATGCAATTTGTTTCATTGCAATAAATGCTCTCAATGTTTTGTAAACAATTGTTGAAAAACCAGTTGTCTGAAGGAGGTTCCCCCCTTAAGGCAAAGATGGAGAAAAAAATTATTATCAAGAACTGCATCAGGGCGCCCTAACTTATGGAATGCAGTTATATTACTAATCTTAATTACTAGCTTACTAATCGAAATCAAGTTATATTTACTATCGTAGAAGATGTCAAATAAAACTAAGCAGCTCATATAGACGACGATATGTTAAAACCTGTTTAAAGTTACTGGAATCAGGTCAATACAATAAATACATTTCTAATAATGGCTGTTTTTTTAAATCAGGTAAAGGGGTTAGCGGCGTTAGCCCCTTAATCTTGCATTACAAAATCTTGCATTTCAAAATCTTGCATTACAAAATCTTGCATTACAAAATCTTGCATTACAAAATCTTGCATTACAAAATCTTGCATAACAATTTCCCGTACATTTATAGAATCGCGTGCGCGATTCTATAAATGTACGGGAATTTGTTATGCAAGATAACAAATCGCATTGACAAAATTCTACTGTATAATGATAACTATTCAATACAGTAGAATTTTGCTTGAGATATCAAAAAACAAATGTCAAGAGTGGGATGTTGTAACATCACTTTCGATTCGAATTCGATAGACTTTATGTCTCATGTTTCAAGAATAAAATTGTACTCTATTTCGTTTTTCAATTACGCTGTTTTTCTTGCTATTTCAGTTTGCTCGAACAAAGAACATTCTATTTCTACTTATACTCATGATAATTTATCACTAAAATTTTTGTTTCGTGATGCTTTAACGATTTGAAAGAAAAGAAAAATACGCAACAAAAAGAGATCGCAATCAAAAAAGCGTAATCAAAAAGCGAAATAGAGTACAATTTTATTCTTGAAACATGAGACATAAAGTCAATCGAATTCGAATCGAAAGTGATGTTACAACATCCCACCCCAAGCAGAATATTATGTTGAGATATTCTGGAAAATGGAGATTTTCATTTTAATTTTAATATTAGCCGTATTTCTTGAGGCATATAGTTATCCGGATCGCTATCTGCACAATTTTTTTATTTTATTTTTTTAAATTATATTGAACTTTATGAATACGCAATAAATATTATGTGTTAGATACTAAAGGCAGGTACAGATACTAAAACTGCAAAATTTTTTAAATGCAACATATTGTATTTGCAAGATTTTGTAACTGCAAGATTTTATACTTGCAAGATTTTGTAACTGCAAGATTTTGCTTTGGCAAGATTTTGATTTGCATGATTTTAAAAAAATACAAGATTTTGTACTTGCAAGATTTTGTAATGCAAGATTTCGGGGCGCTCCCCAGTTAAAGGTGCTTTAGTGTTAGTAGGGCCAGATGCTAAAAAAATAATAAAAATTCTTCAAATTTATACTGTTAAAGTTAGCCGAAAGTTGCCACCCGAAAGTGAAATTTCGATAATGCAGATTATATTACTCCAGACGAAAGCTTACAGCCGAAAGTAAACCACGGTAATGCAGATTGCGTTATCTCAGCCTAAATTAAGAAGTCGGTAATGCAGATTATAATATCCCAACCGAAAATAAAAAATTAAGTCAATATCAATCGGTAGTAGCCTAAAAATCACTAACGATGCATGAATAGCATGAACATCTTTTTAAATATTTTTATATTGCAAAACCTGGGTCCAGTTCCACGTGGAAAATTGTGGAAAACTCCCGAAACCCAAAAAAATATTTTTATTGGAATAAAATCAGCATCTAGAGTGTAATGTCTGAAAATGAATGCATTGATGCGACTTGTCAATTTCTATTGCAGGAAAAAGATTCAATTGAAGTTTTTCATGTTTTACTTTCGGCTTGAAACTTTTTCAAATTTTGCAATGTTTCCCGCGGGAAACTAGAACTGAATGTTTTCCTTCCATAGCTATTGATAAGTCGTATCAATTTAATTCATTTCTAGGCATAACACTCTAGCGGCTGATACTCATTTTTTTACTTTCGGCTGGAAACTTTCTCAAATTTTCCGAGATTTGCCACGGGAACCCTCAACGGAATTTGTTTCCGGCAGTAACCATTGGCAAGTCACATCAATAAAATACATCTACAAACATAACACGCTAGAGGCTGATTTTATAGAAATTTTCTAATGATTTTTGGTAAATCAAATTTTCCCAGATTTCCCACGGGAACTTGATCTGATTTTTTTTTGCTGCGATAGCTACTGATAAATCCAATAAAAATGATTCAACTTCAGACATACACTCAAAGGTAGATTTTATTCCAATTTTGTGAATTCTTTTGATTTTCCAATATTTTTCGCGATTAGATTAAACAAACTTTTCCACGTAAGACTATTTACCAAATTGTCTGTTGCAATCTATGTATGCTATTTATTTTCGGACAAAATATTGCCAATTCGAAGGCGTTAAGCTTACCACAATTACTACGGGAATGCCAACGGGAAACCGTCCGGTGGAGCGGATAAACCGTATTATCATTCCTGCTCTAGTTAAAATCGCATTTGTTAAAACCGGTACAAATTTACAGAAAAGTTGCAGCGATTTCTTAACAATACTTACTAACGTAGCATTGCAATGCCACCATTTCAGCTGTCGCTTATGGGATTAGAATGCGTTGCTCGGTGACGCCAGGCTAAGCGAAATAAATGAGCCGGAAAGAGGTCTAATGCATAGCAAAGATCGGCAAAATTTAAGAAAAGCGCCAATATACAGGAAAATATAGGGCTAGATAGAAAATTAGCAAAATTAAAACAAGATGGGTAAACTAGCAAATGAGCTCACTAGGCGATCTTGTACTAAGCAAAAGGACACAATTTGGTACAATGAAACACTTAAAAAACTTCTTAGTTCCATATCAAATTGTTAAATTGTAAAAAAGAGATCGTTCAGTAAAAGCAAAACGAAAAAGTAAACCTTGAAAAGTAAAAGTAAAAATTAAAGTAAAAAATAAAAAGTTAAATTTGAATTTATTTCGGGTTGAAGTTGAGTTGGAAGTTAGCTTGAGTTGTTTTAAGTTGAGTTCATGTACGAATATTGTTTTTCTTGTCGCATTTATTTAAGTACAGTTGGACGTTGAGTTTAGGGTAAAGGTTCACAATGAACCCTCGAACGGGAATATTTTCTTGAATATTTGATTTTTCGCATGATATGGGGTTGTTTAGCTTGATATCGATTTGATTCGAAATATTCGTCATTGTCATTTTTAGACGAGTTTTTCGAGATAATTCGTATTTCTCGAGATCTCTCGAGATTTGCAAGTGGTTTATAGTTACTTCTTGTTCCATGATTAGTGATTTCTAGTGGATTTTAGTTTGTAAATTTTCCAAGATTTCCATTCAAAGGTATGTATCGATAAATTTATGATAAATTTAGAGAATGTTGCGTTACATAAACCTATTTTTCTAGAATATTTGAAAATTTCCGAGATCCTCGGAACAATTTGGAATTAATCCATGTTGCAAATTTAAACAGCATTTGACTTCTTGGGTTCACGGTTATTCGATTGTTTCGAGATTATTCTTAAAAATTATTCGAGAAAGAGAACATCTTTCAGAATTCTTTAAGATTATCCCAAAATTTTCAGATTTTTCAATAATATTCAGAATCGTTCGAAATTACTTTGATTTGTACCATTATCTGTAACATCATTATTTCAAAGTATTCAAGTTTGTTGTACATCCAATATTACTACATTATGAATACATACAGATCAGTCCCACTTATTTTCTCCTGACCAATATCGTTTTAATCAACTGATAATAAATCTTTAAATTATTTAGCTAATTTGTCGAAGCAACCATTAAAACAAAATGTTTTTGAACTCTCGGTTACAAATTAGAGCTTGTTTACTATAAATCTCCGTAAACCATCGTTGTAGAGATTTAGCGAAAATTTATCAACAATATAATTTTTTCATATCTCATTTTAAACAGCGAATTTATCTCGTATTCTATTTACACCAAATAAATCGAACGATTAAAAAATACAGAATTCTTTCATAGTAGAACCTAGATAAAAAATGCTGAACGCGTCGTGGCAGAAGATATATCTGAGTTAAGTATTTTTTGATCTATATATCAGTTTATTTGTGTCTATAAAACATGGCAATAGAAATATTAAACCTCAAAATGAGATATAAATAAAAAGTAACATAAATCATTTGTGATTTATAAAAACTTATGTGTATTATGTGTTTTTCATCAAAGAAAATTTTAACATCCGTGAAAATTTTTTCCACCTTACAACCTGTAAATTGAGTAAACATAACTTCGCTTATTTATTTATTTTTTCACCAATTTAACTACAAAAGTTGAAATTTTTTTCATGTTCATTCACAATGCGTAAGTGTTATGTATGGTGGTTTTAAAATTAGAATCTACCATGTAAACCTACCCTATGTCTATGTCATCTCTTTCGATAAGATTACTGAATTATTAGTATGGAAGAATAATACAATGCTGATTGGTTTTGGTTGGCTGAAAAAGTTGATGGTGAAAATTAACAAAAGTAGTTTTTTGATATGCTCGTTTATTTTGTTTTAAAAATCTAAATTTCCTCACCCATGCAATGCATGCGTTGCTTTCATGGACCAGCCGCCTCTTTCTATTGCGTCTTTCTCGTAATATTCTTGCTTTCTGAATTTTCGAGACCTTTGAAATTAAGTTACTCAATTATTTAAATTATTGGAAGCTCCTGAGCTTATTTTGGATTTTTTGAGATTTTCACTTGTAAAATTGGGAAATTTTTCGAAATTATTTCAAATTGTTCGAGAGCAATTGTTCTATATTATTCGAAATTTTCAAAATTATTTGAGGATATTAAGATCATTCGATCTTATTGGATATAGATATTAGAGATTTTTGTAAATTTTTGTGGTCTAACAGATTATTATGAATAATTTGTTAATCGATATCTTTTGAGATTATTACAAATATTCGAGTTTTACAAATTGCTTATATTCAAAAATCAAGGAGTCAATACTGTAATAAAATTATTTTTTGTGTTTTTTAGCTTAATTTTTATGTTCTATTATTTTTTTAATAAAAAGCTCACGTTTCGTCCAGTAAATTGCGTGAGGTTTTTTAGGTTTTAGTAATCTTTTTATATTAGGAAATACATGTTGTTAGAAATATTGTTATTACTACAGTAACCCATTAGGTTTTAAGATAGTTTTTAAATTTACGTATTTTGAGATTTATATTTTAAGGCCTATCCTCCAGGCTCTTCCAGATTTTTTTTTTTAATTAATATATTTATAACTTAAACCTAGTAACTAAAAACTAATTAATGTACTTAATACAACCAGAGTAAATTAGCAAACTGCAGTTCAGTCGCCTTATTTGTTAATAATGTTGAGCATCTCATTTTGTATTGTAAGTAGTTTATTCAGTTAATTTGACAATAATCTACCAGAGAATTCTGCAATTATTTCAATACGGGCCATTTCGTGTAAAGACAGATTCGATTTTTGTTTGAATTCTGGGGGTCTCGGCCAACTATCAAAAACAAACCTAAGTGCCTCGTTTTGCATACCCTGAAGCACACCTCTATGAGTTTTGGTTATCATATCATACCAGATCGGACAGGCGTAAGTAATCAGTGGACGGATATATAGCTTATATACCAACAGCTTAGTTGATGTGTCCAATTTACTGCTACGATTCAGAATTGGGTACAAGACCCTAAATGCCGTTGCTGCGTATCTTCTGATATTTTTCAATATGTTTATTGAAATTTAGTCTTTTGGATAACGTGATACCAAGATATTTGGCTACATCAACCACCTCAAGAGCTTGCCCATCTATAGTAACGATTCTGCTTTCTTCAGTTTATTCTCAAAATGAAGGTAGGGATGGAAATACACATCTGGGTTTTGGAAGCATTTTGTTCACATTCCATTTATTAAAATAGGCAGAGAGTGCAGCTAGATATTTTTGAATTCGCTTGGAACATTGAAATTCACTATAACTGGCAGTGAAAACTGTGATATCATCTGCATAGGCCTGCACTTCAAATTGTTGTTCAAATTGTGAAGATCCGAAAATATGTCAATTAAATTTATATTGACGTATATGTGTTATATTTTTGCACAATATTTTTATTACAAACTTTTGTGCTTTGAAAAATTACTTTAACGGTAAGAGTATACGTATTGCAACTTGCACAGTAGTTACTCGTTTATAGTTAGCGGTAGTAAAATCTGGAAATTTTACCATTATAGATATTATATGGAGCAATAAAATATGCAATGGATATTTGGTCGAATGTAGATTTTACGAGAAGAATAAAAGTTTGTGATGTTCATAGATTTATTTCCAAGTGTTCGTTACTCGTTTCGTCTCATAACACTTGAAAACAAAAAATCAATAATTAATTTTCGGATTATCACTTAGATGTTATTTTACGACACTTTATTGTTCAGGGTTGGAATTCATTAGTTTATAGGCATATAGTAATTAGTAGTAGTTTCATGTAGACTAGGAGTTTATGTAGAAGAAGCCTAGCATCGAAATTAATGCCAACTACAAAAAAAATAAACCTCAAGAACAGGAAGATTAAATTTTTTAAAAAAGAGAATAAGTTTACCAGAATTAATCCGAATATCCAAAATTAAGAGCAATCTCAGCGGCAGTAAACCTTTTTTGAAGACGTAGAGCAATCAATAATGAAATTCTGCAGAAATGATGCTTATCCAGTTAATCACTGGATATCATTATTCAGGAATTACCTAATTGCTATGCGAGTGGGTTTCTACTATTCTGAAAGAAATAATTTCTTACATTGCAACAAATAAAATAAATTTGTTGAAATTAGCTTGTATTTTATTCTAATTCAACTTATCTTTCAAATGTTTAATTGATAATATCAAAGTTAATACAGCTAATATTATAAAGTAAAACCTCATTTTAAGAGCAAATCCACAATTTTACTTTGAATTGCTAAATTTACAGCACTAATTGGCAAATGCGTTTCTAAATTTCAGTAATATTTAGTTTATATCAATAACGACAATTATTTTACAAACATACATACATATAAGTAATTTAAGCGTATTTTTCCTTCAGCGTACAGTTTTCGAAATAATTTAATATCAAATTTTTTTTAAATTTTTACTTAATACAAGAGTTGTAATAGAAGGTATAAGCTTAACATAAGCGGACATACATAACAAGGCGAAAACAAATTGTTTTCCCAAATACTACTAATTTGATCGATTATCCGGGTCACTTGATTCAAACGAAATATCGAGAAAAAACTTGTTTTTAAATAACATTTCGACAAAACAGCATCAAAATAAGCTAAAATAACACTTAAATATTTGGTGTTATCTACTAGCTAACTATTGGGACGGGTAATTTTCTTTTGTTCGATGTGGGATACATTTTAGTTTGTGTCAAGTGATAAATGCTACCTTGTGTGATGATCGACAGTTTTCCTGCAGCTTAATTAAAATTACGATAACCTTTATTTTGAGGAAAATTTGTATCGGTTATCTTTTAGCATTTAGTTTATTTTATTATTTAATATAGGAAAGCACGAGTAGTGACAAATATTTTATATAAGCTAATAATAATTAATAACTCATGCATGGAATAAAAAGTTAAATTAAAATTTTTTTTAATTTTTTTTAATTTATTTTTTTTGAAATTCAACAGAAGGTGTAAAAATAAAACTTTTCTATTAAATTTGTAGTAATATCCAAGCGATTTGATCGCAAATTTGGGCAATATTTGCAAATGTCAAAATTTATTATTATTGGTGTAGACCATATCTATTGAAACATGTCACAAGAGTAAACATTGTTGGAGCAGAATTTTTGAAATTTATCATATTAATAGGTGATTTCCTGTAAAAATCAACTTTTTCTATGAAATTTGTAGTAATATCAAAACTATTTTCGCAAATTGGGGCAATATTTGCAAATGTCAAAATTTATTATTATTGGTGTAGACCATATCTATTGAAACATGTCACAAGAGTAAACATTGTTGGAGCAGAATTTTTGAAATTTATCAATAGGTGATTTCCTGTAAAAATCAAACTTTTCTATGAAATTTGTTGTAATATCCAAGCGATTTAATCGCAAATTTGGGCTTTATTTGCAAATGTCAAAATTTATTATTATTGGTGTAGACCATATCTATTGAAACATGTCACAAGAGTAAACATTGTTGGAGCAGAATTTTTGAAATTTATCATATTAATAGGTGATTTCCTGTAAAAATCAACTTTTTCTATGAAATTTGTAGTAATATCAAAACTATTTTCGCAAATTGGGGCAATATTTGCAAATGTCAAAATTTATTATTATTGGTGTAGACCATATCTATTGAAACATGTCACAAGAGTAAACATTGTTGGAGCAGAATTTTTGAAATTTATCAAAAGGTGATTTTCTGTAAAAATCAAACTTTTCTATGAAATTTGTAGTAATATCCAAGCGATTTGATCGCAAGTTGGGGCAATATTTGCAAATGACAAAATTTATTATTATTGGTGTAGACCATATCTATTGAAACATGTCACAAGAGTAAACATTGTTGGACCAGAATTTTTGAAATTTATCAAAAGGTGATTTCCTGTAAAAATCAAACTTTTCTATGAAATTTGTAGTAATATCCAAGCGATTTAATAGCAAATTTGGGCTTTATTTGCAAATGTCAAAATTTATTATTATTGGTGTAGACCATATCAATCGAAACATGTCACAAGGGTAAACATTGTTGGAGCAGAATTTTTGTAATTTATCAGAAGGTGATTTCCTGTAAAAATCAAACTTTTCTATGAAATTTGTAATAATATCCAATCGATTTAATCGCAAATTTGGGCTTTATTTGCAAATGTCAAAATTTATTATTATTGGTGTAGACCATATCAATCGAAACACGTCACAAGAGTAAACATTGTTGGAGCAGAATTTTTGAAATTTATTAATAGGTGATTTCCTATAAAAATCAACTTTTTCTATGAAATTTGTAGTAATATCTAAACTATTTTCGCAAATTGGGGCAATATTTGCAAATGTCAAAATTTATTATTATTGTTGTAGACCATATCTATTGAAACATGTCACAAGAGTAAAAATTGTTGGACCAGAATTTTTGAAATTTATCAAAAGGTGATTTCCTGTAAAAATCAAACTTTTCTATGAAATTTGTAGTAATATCCAAGCGATTTAATCGCAAATTTGGGCTTTATTTGCAAATGTCAAAATTTATTATTATTGGTGTAGACCATATCTATCGAAACATATCACAAGAGTAAACATTGTTGGAGCAGAATTTTTGAAATTTATCAATAGGTGATTTCCTGTAAAAATCAAACTTTTCTATGAAATTTGTAGTAATATCCAAGCGATTTGATCGCAAATTGGCGCAATATTTGCAAATGTCAACATTTATTATTATTGGTGTAGACCATATCAATCGAAACATGTCACAAGAGTAAACATTGTTGGACCAGAATTTTTGAAATTTATCAAAAGGTGATTTCCTGTAAAAATCAAACTTTTCTATGAAATTTGTAGTAATATCCAAGCGATTTAATCGCATATTTGGGCTTTATTTGCAAATGTCAAAATTTATTATTATTGGTGTAGACTATACCAATCGAAACTTGTCTCAAGGCTAAACATTGTTGGAGCAGAATTTTTGAAATTTATCAAAATGTGATTTCCTATAAAAATCAAATTATTCTATGAAATTTGTAGTAATATCAAAACTATTTTCGCAAATTGGACCAATATTTCCAAATGTCAAAATTTATTATTATTGGTGTAGACCATATCAATCGAAACATGTCACAAGAGTAAACATTGTTGGAGCAGAATTTTTGAAATTTATCAATAGGTGATTTTCTGTAAAAATCAACTTTTTCTATGAAATTTGTAGTAATATCAAATCTATTTTCGCAAATTGGGGCAATATTTGCAAATGTCAAAATTTATTATTATTGGTGTAGACCATATCTATCGAAACATGTCACAAGAGTAGAAATTGTTGGACCAGAATTTTGGAAATTTATCAAAAGGTGATTTCCTGTAAAAATCAAACTTTTCTATGAAATTTGTAGTAATATCCAAGCGATTTAATCGCAAATTTGGGCTTTATTTGCAAATGTCAAAATTTATTATTATTGGTGTAGACCATATCAATCGAAACATGTCACAAGAGTAAACATTTTTGGAGTAGAATTTTTGAAATTTATCAAAAGGTGATTTTCTGTGAAAATCAAACTTTTCTATGAAATTTGTAGTAATATCCAAGCGATTTAATCGCAAATTTGGGCTTTATTTGCAAATGTCAAAATGTATTATTATTGGTGTAGACCATACCAATCGAAAAATGTCACAAGGGTAAACATTGTTGGAGCAGAATTTTTGAAATATATCAAAAGGTGATTTCCTATAAAAATCAAATTTTTCTATGAAATTTGTAGTAATATCAAAACTATTTTCGCAAATTGGACCAATATTTCCAAATGTCAAAATTTATTATTATTGGTGTAGACCATATCAATCGAAACATGTCACAAGAGTAAACATTGTTGGAGCAGGATTTTTGAAATTTATCAATAGGTGATTTCCTATAAAAATCAACTTTTTCTATGAAATTTGTAGAAATATCAAAACTATTTTCGCAAATTGGGGCTATATTTGCAAATGTCAAAATTTATTATTATTGGTGTAGACCATATCTATTGAAACATGTCACAAGAGTGAACATTGTTGGACCAGAATGTTTGAAATTTATCAAAAGGTGATTTCCTGTAAAAATCAAACTTTTCTATGAAATTTGTAGTAATATCCAAGCGATTTAATCGCAAATTGAGGCAATATTTGCAAATGTCAAAATATAAGATTATTGGTGTAGACCATATCAATGGAAATATGTCACAAGAGTAAACATTTTCTGGCCAGAATTTTTAAAATTTATCAAAAGGTGATTTCCTAGAAAAATCAAATTTTTCTATGAAATTTGTAGTAATATCCAAGCGATTAAATCGCAAATTTGGGCTTTATTTGCAAATGTCAAAATTGATTATTATTGGTGTAGACCATATCAATCGAAACATGTCACAAGAGTAACCTTTGCTGGAGCAGAATTTTTGAAATTTATCAAAAGGTGATTTTCTATAAAAATCAACTTTTTCTATGAAATTTGTAGTAATATCAAAACTATTTTCGCAAATTGGGGCTATATTTGCAAATGTCAAAATTTATTATTATTGGTGTAGACCATATCTATTGAAACATGTCACAAGAGTGAACATTGTTGGACCAGAATGTTTGAAATTTATCAAAAGGTGATTTCCTGTAAAAATCAAACTTTTCTATGAAATTTGTAGTAATATCCAAGCGATTTAATCGCAAATTGAGGCAATATTTGCAAATGTCAAAATATAAGATTATTGGTGTAGACCATATCAATGGAAACATGTCACAAGAGTAAACATTTTCTGGCCAGAATTTTTGAAATTTATCAAAAGGTGATTTCCTGTAAAAATCAAACTTTTCTATGAAATTTGTAGTAATTTTCAAGCGATTTAATCGCAAATTAGGGCTTTATTTGCAAATATCAAAATTTATTGTTATTGGTGTAGACCATATCAATCGAAACATGACCCAAAAGTAAACATTGTTGGACCAGAATTTTTGAAATTTATCAAAAGGTGATTTCCTGTAAAAATCAAACTTTTCTATGAAATTTGTAGTAATATCCAAGCGATTTAATCGCAAATTTGGGCTTTATTTGCAAATGTCAAAATGTATTATTATTGGTGTAGACCATACCAATCGAAACATGTCACAAGAGTAAACATTGTTGGAGCAGAATTTTTGAAATTTATCAAAAGGTGATTTCCTATCAAAATCAAATTTTTCTATCAAATTTGTAGTAATATCAAAACTATTTTCGCAAATTGGACCAATATTTCCAAATGTCAAAATTTATTATTATTGGTGTAGACCATATCTATTGAAACATGTCACAAGAGTAAACATTGTTGGACCAGAATTTTTGAAATTTATCAAAAGGTGATTTCCTGTAAAAATCAAACTTTTCTATGAAATTTGTAGTAATATCCAAGCGATTTAATCGCATATTTGGGCTTTATTTGCAAATGTCAAAATTTTTTATTATTGGTGTAGACTATACCAATCGAAACTTGTCTCAAGGCTAAACATTGTTGGAGCAGAATTTTTGAAATTTATCAAAATGTGATTTCCTATAAAAATCAAATTATTCTATGAAATTTGTAGTAATATCAAAACTATTTTCGCAAATTGGACCAATATTTCCAAATGTCAAAATTTATTATTATTGGTGTAGACCATATCAATCGAAACATGTCACAAGAGTAAACATTGTTGGAGCAGAATTTTTGAAATTTATCAATAAGTGATTTCCTATAAAAATCAACTTTTTCTGTGAAATTTGTAGTAATATCAAATCTATTTTCGCAAATTGGGGCAATATTTGCAAATGTCAAAATTTGCTATTATTGGTGTAGACCATATCTACCGAAACATGTCACAAGAGTAAAAAATGTTGAACCAGAATTTTGGAAATTTAACAAAAGGTGATTTCCTGTAAAAATCAAACTTTTCTATGAAATTTGTAGTAATATCCAAGCGATTTAATCGCAAATTGGGGATTTATTTGCAAATGTCAAAATTTATTATTATTGGTGTAGACCATATCTATTGAAATATGTCACAAGAGTAAACATTGTTGGACCAGAATTTTTGAAATTTATCAAAAGGTGATTTCCTGTAAAAATCAAATTTTTCTATGAAATTTGTAGTAATATCCAAGCGATTTAATCGCAAATTTGGGCTTTATTTGCAAATGTCAAAATTTATTATTATTGGTGTAGACCATATCAATGGAAGAATGTAACAACAGTTAACATTTTCGAGCCAGTATTTTTGAAATTTATCAAAAGGTGATTTTCTGTAAAAATCAAACTTTTCTATGAAATTTGTAGTAACATCCAAGCGATTTAATCGCAAATTATGGCAATATTTGCAAATGTCAAAATTTATTATTATTGGTGTAGACCATATCAATCGAAACATGTCACAAGGGTAAACATTGTTGGAGCAGAATTTTTGAAATTTATCAAAAGGTGATTTCCTATAAAAATCAAACTTTTCTATGAAATTTGTAGTAATATCCAAGCGATTTAATCGCAAATTGAGGCAATATTTGCAAATGTCAAAATATAAGATTATTGGTGTAGACCATACCAATCGAAACATGTCACAAGAGTAAACATTGTTGGAGCAGAATTTTTGAAATTTATCAAAAGGTGATTTCCTATAAAAATCAAATTTTTTTATGAAATTTGTAGTAATATCAAAACTATTTTCGCAAATTGGACCAATATTTCCAAATGTCAAAATTTATTATTATTGGTGAAGACCATATCTATTGAAACATGTCACAAGAGTAAACATTGTTGGACCAGAATTTTTGAAATTTATCAAAAGGTGATTTCCTGTAAAAATCAAACTTTTCTATGAAATTTGTAGTAATATCCAAGCGATTTAATCGCAAATTTGGGCTTTATTTGCAAATGTCAAAATGTATTATTATTGGTGTAGACCATACCAATCGAAACATGTCACAAGAGTAAACATTGTTGGAGCAGAATTTTGGAAATTTATCAAAAGGTGATTTCCTATCAAAATCAAATTTTTCTATCAAATTTGTAGTAATATCAAAACTATTTTCGCAAATTGGACCAATATTTCCAAATGTCAAAATTTATTATTATTGGTGTAGACCATATCTATTGAAACATGTCACAAGAGTAAACATTGTTGGACCAGAATTTTTGAAATTTATCAAAAGGTGATTTCCTGTAAAAATCAAACTTTTCTATGAAATTTGTAGTAATATCCAAGCGATTTAATCGCATATTTGGGCTTTATTTGCAAATGTCAAAATTTTTTATTATTGGTGTAGACTATACCAATCGAAACTTGTCTCAAGGCTAAACATTGTTGGAGCAGAATTTTTGAAATTTATCAAAATGTGATTTCCTATAAAAATCAAATTATTCTATGAAATTTGTAGTAATATCAAAACTATTTTCGCAAATTGGACCAATATTTCCAAATGTCAAAATTTATTATTATTGGTGTAGACCATATCAATCGAAACATGTCACAAGAGTAAACATTGTTGGAGCAGAATTTTTGAAATTTATCAATAGGTGATTTCCTATAAAAATCAACTTTTTCTGTGAAATTTGTAGTAATATCAAATCTATTTTCGCAAATTGGGGCAATATTTGCAAATGTCAAAATTTATTATTATTGGTGTAGACCATATCTACCGAAACATGTCACAAGAGTAAAAAATGTTGAACCAGAATTTTGGAAATTTATCAAAAGGTGATTTCCTGTAAAAATCAAACTTTTCTATGAAATTTGTAGTAATATCCAAGCGATTTAATCGCAAATTTGGGCTTTATTTGCAAATGTCAAAATTTATTATTATTGGTGTAGACCATATCAATGGAAGAATGTAACAACAGTTAACATTTTCGAGCCAGTATTTTGGAAATTTATCAAAAGGTGATTTTCTGTAAAAATCAAACTTTTCTATGAAATTTGTAGTAACATCCAAGCGATTTAATCGCAAATTATGGCAATATTTGCAAATGTCAAAATTTATTATTATTGGTGTAGACCATATCAATCGAAACATGTCACAAGGGTAAACATTGTTGGAGCAGAATTTTTGAAATTTATCAAAAGGTGATTTCCTATAAAAATCAAACTTTTCTATGAAATTTGTAGAAATATCCAAGCGATTAAATCGCAAATTTGGGCTTTATTTGCAAATGTCAAAATTGATTATTATTAGTGTAGACCATATCAAAAGGTGATTTTCTGTAAAAATCAAACTTTTCTATGATATTTGTAATAATATCCAAGCGATTTGATCGCAAATTGGGGCAATATTTGCAAATATCAAAATTTATTATTATTGGTGTAGACCATATCAATGGAAGCATGTCACAAGAGTTAACGTTTTCGAGCCAGTATTTTTGAAATTTATCAAAAGGTGATTTTTTATTAAAATCAAATTTTTCTATGAAATTTCTAGTAATATCCAAACTATTTTCGCAAATTGGGGCAATATTTGCAAATATCAAAATTTATTATTATTGGTGTAGACCATATCTATTGAAACATGTCACAAGAGTTAACATTGCTGGACCAGAATTTTTGAAATTTATCAAAAGGTGATTTCCTATAAAAATGAAACTTTTCTATGAAATTTGTAGTAAAATCCAAGCGATTTAATCGCATATTTGGGCAATATTTGCAAATGTCAAAATTTATTATTATTGGTGTAGACCATATCAATGGAAACATGTCACAAGAGTTAACATTTTCGGGCCAGAATTTCTGAAATTTATCAAAAGGTGAAATCAAAAAAATTCAATCAAATCTATCAAAAGGTATCATAAATCCGAATCTCGTTTAAAATTTTAAATTGCCGTAAAATTTCCCTATGCAATAAAGCTATCGAGCGGTTTGCATAAATTTATAATGGGTATACATATAATAACTATTCAGCATTGAATTATAAAATGTTTAGGATATGGCAACTTGGCAGGAGGGGTAAAATATCTCGAAGCTTGAGAACCCTTAAACTTTACAACTCTAAAAATATTAAAACCAAAAAATCTATACGTCAAAAAGCCTAAATCGAACAATAAAAAAAAAATAAAAATTCTGAAAATCTAAAGATCCAAAAACCTTAATATCTGAAAAACTTTAACCGACAGCCCGATGCAAGTTTTCTGCGCCAAAAGCCTTGCTCCTAGGAAGTAATATTCTCTGAACTTAGAGGTATTTCCTTTTCAGAAGTCCTATTATCGAATAACATATACATTTTCATGTGTAGGCACCGCTTAGTAGCGAGAAATTTTCATAAGGAAATTGGATGTGATTTTTCAGAATGGGTTCTCAGAAGCGAAGCGGCCCGGTGAACATTTTTTACACCAGTACTCGAGTTCCCTAATATTGATTTAAACCGCGTGAGCAAAACCTCCGGCGGGTAAGTGTTGTACGTTTTTTTTTGAATATATGTCGAAAACTTGACGTTCCTGCTTATTATATTTTAAAGGAATAAAGAATTTCGGAAATTTGAAAATCGAAAAATAAATTATCGGAATAATAGAATCTAATTTCCATCACACATTACATATGTTTTAAACTGTTTTAATAATTTCCTGAAAACGTAGAAAGCATCAACAAAAAAATACTGTTTTAGGCAGAAGCTATAGATAACGGGGTTGTGATGTGATTGCTTAAAACGTAATTTTCTAGACAGTGTTATGAAATAAATTTACCGAAAACGTAAATCACATTCGTAAAAAATTTGATGTCGAAATAATATTTTAAACTTGTTTGCCCACACCACAATAAGTGGTACACGTACTTAAAACAACCTAAATCATAATTAATAAAAATTTACCACATTAAGGTATTAATTAAGTAAAATAAAGAATTTGGTTAAGTAGATCCGTCTTATCAGACCCAAAAAATGTAAATTTTTAATACATTTATTTGTATTAAATTAACCCAAATACAAAATATCACATAAATTCATGAATTATTGAATAGGGTTTTGTGTGGGAATTAAAGGTTTGTTAAACATAAGGATAATACATTTTTAACGATTACTCTGTCCCCAAAATAAAAATAGATTCATCATGATTCTTGTAAAAATATCAAATCGTGTATTTAAAATTACCTTAACAGATTTGATATCGATAAATCATTAGAAAAATATATTTTTTTGTGTTATTTTGCTTGCAGATTTCGCTCGTAGCTCGGTATTAATTTTTTTGTTAAGATTATTTTATTTACAAAACATAAAAAATATTTTTTTTTTTTTTAGTATTCAGACAACATCAAACGAAATTGTTCTAATTGCTTTTTTATAATTTTTTTTTCTTTTAAAGTCGTAAAAAGACTAAAACTTAAATTAAGCAAATGAAGAGATTTTATATGAAAAAGTTTTAGACAATTTGTAAATTGTTTATTTCCTATGATTATGACTGACAAGTCGAAATATCAGGAATAACAAAAATTATAACTATGTATGTTAAATTGGTAATATTTTGAATAAAAAATTGTCTATAAAAAGCTGAAAAAATAAATGAAAATAAAAAAGTTATATTTATATCATTACCGGATTTCAGTCCAAATTTACGAGTATGTACTGTAGATAAAAAAGTACATAAAATGTAGATATAGATCTATGAATATATAGAGGTGGTTTCTCATTTATTTATACGTGATCATGTTATAAAAGAATTCTATTATTTGTATAGCCTTATAGCAACATATAAAACATTTAATTAGCGTAATAACATTTTTATGGATTGCGTTGGTACATACATAACACATCACAAATATATTCGTTGCGAATTTTATTTGATAATATCAGTTATTTGTTGTTAAAACAATGAAACTGAGTGGGTATGTTTGTTTGCCTACTTGTAGTTCATTTGTTTGTAAATTGCAAAACATGTATTTTGGTTTGACTGTAATTTGAAGCCGCGAAGGAACTTCTTTGTTTATCCGTGACCTGTTGCTAACATTTATGATTCTCAAAACGCTAAAATTGTTGAACGAATTATTCGCCTTCAGACATTTATTGATGAAAATATCTGTAAGGCAAATAGCTAGGACTACTAAGAAATGCAATTATATTATTAAATCGTAATAATAGCTCGGCTCAACTAAGATGAATTAACGACCTTTCTAAATAGGCGGTGCCAAACTCTCGGTTAATCTTTCAAAGATCAATTAAAACATATCAAACTGTCATGTTTTAATAAGACCGCAAAATAAGTCAATATTCTTCTAATTTTACCTGAAATAATCTGAGAAAGCACCTTAGTATTTGGTTTTATCTTTTTCTGAACTTTAAAATTCATGAAGCTTTCTATACACAATACTTTAAAAATAAACCAAATATTTTACAAACTTCAAGTTTAACATTACAAATTACAAATATTTGAATATTTAATAGATTTGACAACAATAACGTCTAGTTAAGGATTTTGACAACAAAAAATTAAACTTAAAAGCTCGCAAAGCTATGTACAATATTTTACAACTATACTGGTGTTACTGTTAACATCAAATACGCTACAAAAATCAAGTGTATAGCCTCCTAAATCACAAGTAATTTAAAGTTTAAATATTTAATAGATTTGACAACAACAACGTCAAATTAAGGACTTTGACAACAACAAACTATCACACCGTCTTCATTAAATAGTTGATGTAAAATGAGTGTTTACCAAATGCTTCAATTTTAAACCAAATAATTTAAAGTGTACCTGTACCTTAAAACAATTTAATATATTTTTGTTTTTAAGCTTTTTCTAAACTTAAAAGCTCGCAAAGCTATGCACAATATTTTACAACTAAACTGGCCTTACTGTTAACATCAAATATGGCACAAAAATCAAGTATATAGCCTCCTAAATCACAAGTAATTTAAAGTTTAAATATTTAATAGATTTGACAACAACAACGTCAAATTAAGGATTTTGACAACAACAAACTATTACACCGTCTTCATTAAATAGTTGATGTAAAATGAGTGTTTATCAAATGCTTCAATTTTAAACCAAATAATTTAAAGTGTACCTGTACCTTAAAACAATTTAATAGATTTTTGTTTTTAGCTTTTTCTAAACTTAAAAGCTCGCAAAGCTATGTACAATATTTTACAACTAAACTGGCCTTACTGTTAACATCAAATATGGCACAAAAATTAAGTATATAGCCTCCTAAATCACAAGTAATTTAAAGTTTAAATATTTAATAGATTTGACAACAACAACGTCAAATTAAGGATTTTGACAACAACAAACTATCACACCGTCTTCATTAAATAGTTGATGGAAAATGAGTGTCTAACAAATGCTTCAATTTTAAACCAAATTATTTAAAGTGTACCTATACCTTAAAACAATTTAATAGATTTTTGCTTTTAGCTTTTCTTAAACTAAAAAGCTCGCAAAGCTATGTACAATATTTTACAACTAAACTGGCCTTACTGTTAACATCAAATATGGCACAAAAATCAAGTATATAGCCTCCTAAATCACAAGTAATTTAAAGTTTAAATATTTAATAGATTTGACAACAACAACGTCAAATTAAGGATTTTGACAACAACAAACTATCACACCGTCTTCATTAAATAGTTGATGTAAAATGAGTGTTTATCAAATGCTTCAATTTTAAACCAAATAATTAAAAGTGTACCTGTACCTTAAAACAATTTAATAGATTTTTGTTTTTAGCTTTTTCTAAACTTAAAAGCTCGCAAAGCTATGTACAATATTTTACAACTAAACTGGCCTTATTGTTAACATCAAATATGGCACAAAATTCAAGTATATAGCCTCCTAAATCACAAGTAATTTAAAGTTTAAATATTTAATAGATTTGACAACAACAACGTCAAATTAAGGACTTTGACAACAACAAACTATCACACCGTCTTCATTAGATAGTTGATGGAAAATGAGTGTTTATCAAATGCTTCAATTTTAAACCAAATAATTTAAAGTGTACCTGTACCTTAAAACAATTTAATAGATTTTTGTTTTTAGCTTTTTCTAAACTTAAAAGCTCGCAAAGCTATGTACAATATTTTACAACTAAACTGGCCTTACTGTTAACATCAAATATGGCACAAAAATCAAGTATATAGCCTCCTAAATCACAAGTAATTTAAAGTTTAAATATTTAATAGATTTGACAACAACAACGTCAAATTAAGGACTTTGACAACAACAAACTATCACACCGTCTTCATTAAATAGTTGATGTAAAATGAGTGTTTATCAAATGCTTCAATTTTAAACCAAATAATTTAAAGTGTACCTGTACCTTAAAACAATTTAATAGATTTTTGTTTTTAGCTTTTTCTAAACTTAAAAGCTCGCAAAGCTATGTACAATATTTTACAACTAAACTGGCCTTACTGTTAACATCAAATATGGCACAAAAATTAAGTATATAGCCTCCTAAATCACAAGTAATTTAAAGTTTAAATATTTAATAGATTTGACAACAACAACGTCAAATTAAGGATTTTGACAACAACAAACTATCACACCGTCTTCATTAAATAGTTGATGGAAAATGAGTGTCTAACAAATGCTTCAATTTTAAACCAAATTATTTAAAGTGTACCTATACCTTAAAACAATTTAATAGATTTTTGCTTTTAGCTTTTCCTAAACTAAAAAGCTCGCAAAGCTATGTACAATATTTTACAACTAAACTGGCCTTACTGTTAACATCAAATATGGCACAAAAATCAAGTATATAGCCTCCTAAATCACAAGTAATTTAAAGTTTAAATATTTAATAGATTTGACAACAACAACGTCAAATTAAGGATTTTGACAACAACAAACTATCACACCGTCTTCATTAAATAGTTGATGTAAAATGAGTGTTTATCAAATGCTTCAATTTTAAACCAAATAATTTAAAGTGTACCTGTACCTTAAAACAATTTAATAGATTTTTGTTTTTAGCTTTTTCTAAACTTAAAAGCTCGCAAAGCTATGTACAATATTTTACAACTAAACTGGCCTTACTGTTAACATCAAATATGGCACAAAAATCAAGTATATAGCCTCCTAAATCACAAGTAATTTAAAGTTTAAATATTTAATAGATTTGACAACAACAACGTCAAATTAAGGATTTTGACAACAACAAACTATCACACCGTCTTCATTAAATAGTTGATGTAAAATGAGTGTTTATCAAATGCTTCAATTTTAAACCAAATAATTTAAAGTGTACCTGTACCTTAAAACAATTTAATAGATTTTTGTTTTTAGCTTTTTCTAAACTTAAAAGCTCGCAAAGCTATGTACAATATTTTACAACTAAACTGGCCTTACTGTTAACATCAAATATGGCACAAAAATCAAGTATGTAGCCTCCTAAATCACAAGTAATTTAAAGTTTAAATATTTAATAGATTTGACAACAACAACGTCAAATTAAGGATTTTGACAACAACAAACTATCACACCGTCTTCATTAAATAGTTGATGGAAAATGAGTGTTTATCAAATGCTTCAATTTTAAACCAAATAATTTAAAGTGTACCTGTACCTTAAAACAATTTAATAGATTTTTGTTTTTAAGCTTTTTCTAAACTTAAAAGCTCGCAAAGCTATGTACAATATTTTACAACTAAACTGGCCTTACTGTTAACATCAAATATGGCACAAAAATCAAGTATATAGCCTCCTAAATCACAAGTAATTTAAAGTTTAAATATTTAATAGATTTGACAACAACAACGTCAAATTAAGGATTTTGACAACAACAAACTATCACACCGTCTTCATTAAATAGTTGATGGAAAATGAGTGTTTATCAAATGCTTCAATTTTAAACCAAATAATTTAAAGTGTACCTGTACCTTAAAACAATTTAATAGATTTTTGTTTTTAAGCTTTTTCTAAACTTAAAAGCTCGCAAAGCTATGTACAATATTTTACAACTAAACTGGCCTTACTGTTAACATCAAATATGGCACAAAAATCAAGTATATAGACTCCTAAATCACAAGTAATTTAAAGTTTAAATATTTAATAGATTTGACAACAACAACGTCAAATTAAGGACTTTGACAACAACAAACTATCACACCGTTTTAATTAAATAGTTGATGTAAAATGAGTGTTTAACAAATGCTTCAATTTTAAACCAAATTATTTAAAGTGTACCTATACCTTAAAACAATTTAATAGATTTTTGCTTTTAGCTTTTTCTAAACTAAAAAGCTCGCAAAGCTATGTACAATATTTTACAACTAAACTGGCCTTACTGTTAACATCAAATATGGCACAAAAATCAAGTATATAGCCTCCTAAATCACAAGTAATTTAAAGTTTAAATATTTAATAGATTTGACAACAACAACGTCAAATTAAGGATTTTGACAACAACAAACTATCACACCGTCTTCATTAAATAGTTGATGTAAAATGAGTGTTTATCAAATGCTTCAATTTTAAACCAAATAATTAAAAGTGTACCTGTACCTTAAAACAATTTAATAGATTTTTGTTTTTAGCTTTTTCTAAACTTAAAAGCTCGCAAAGCTATGTACAATATTTTACAACTAAACTGGCCTTATTGTTAACATCAAATATGGCACAAAATTCAAGTATATAGCCTCCTAAATCACAAGTAATTTAAAGTTTAAATATTTAATAGATTTGACAACAACAACGTCAAATTAAGGACTTTGACAACAACAAACTATCACACCGTCTTCATTAGATAGTTGATGGAAAATGAGTGTTTATCAAATGCTTCAATTTTAAACCAAATAATTTAAAGTGTACCTGTACCTTAAAACAATTTAATAGATTTTTGTTTTTAGCTTTTTCTAAACTTAAAAGCTCGCAAAGCTATGTACAATATTTTACAACTAAACTGGCCTTACTGTTAACATCAAATATGGCACAAAAATCAAGTATATAGCCTCCTAAATCACAAGTAATTTAAAGTTTAAATATTTAATAGATTTGACAACAACAACGTCAAATTAAGGACTTTGACAACAACAAACTATCACACCGTCTTCATTAAATAGTTGATGTAAAATGAGTGTTTATCAAATGCTTCAATTTTAAACCAAATAATTTAAAGTGTACCTGTACCTTAAAACAATTTAATAGATTTTTGTTTTTAGCTTTTTCTAAACTTAAAAGCTCGCAAAGCTATGTACAATATTTTACAACTAAACTGGCCTTACTGTTAACATCAAATATGGCACAAAAATTAAGTATATAGCCTCCTAAATCACAAGTAATTTAAAGTTTAAATATTTAATAGATTTGACAACAACAACGTCAAATTAAGGATTTTGACAACAACAAACTATCACACCGTCTTCATTAAATAGTTGATGGAAAATGAGTGTCTAACAAATGCTTCAATTTTAAACCAAATTATTTAAAGTGTACCTATACCTTAAAACAATTTAATAGATTTTTGCTTTTAGTTTTTCCTAAACTAAAAAGCTCGCAAAGCTATGTACAATATTTTACAACTAAACTGGCCTTACTGTTAACATCAAATATGGCACAAAAATCAAGTATATAGCCTCCTAAATCACAAGTAATTTAAAGTTTAAATATTTAATAGATTTGACAACAACAACGTCAAATTAAGGATTTTGACAACAACAAACTATCACACCGTCTTCATTAAATAGTTGATGTAAAATGAGTGTTTATCAAATGCTTCAATTTTAAACCAAATAATTTAAAGTGTACCTGTACCTTAAAACAATTTAATAGATTTTTGTTTTTAGCTTTTTCTAAACTTAAAAGCTCGCAAAGCTATGTACAATATTTTACAACTAAACTGGCCTTACTGTTAACATCAAATATGGCACAAAAATCAAGTATATAGCCTCCTAAATCACAAGTAATTTAAAGTTTAAATATTTAATAGATTTGACAACAACAACGTCAAATTAAGGATTTTGACAACAACAAACTATCACACCATCTTCATTAAATAGTTGATGTAAAATGAGTGTTTATCAAATGCTTCAATTTTAAACCAAATAATTTAAAGTGTACCTGTACCTTAAAACAATTTAATAGATTTTTGTTTTTAGCTTTTTCTAAACTTAAAAGCTCGCAAAGCTATGTACAATATTTTACAACTAAACTGGCCTTACTGTTAACATCAAATATGGCACAAAAATCAAGTATGTAGCCTCCTAAATCACAAGTAATTTAAAGTTTAAATATTTAATAGATTTGACAACAACAACGTCAAATTAAGGATTTTGACAACAACAAACTATCACACCGTCTTCATTAAATAGTTGATGGAAAATGAGTGTTTATCAAATGCTTCAATTTTAAACCAAATAATTTAAAGTGTACCTGTACCTTAAAACAATTTAATAGATTTTTGTTTTTAAGCTTTTTCTAAACTTAAAAGCTCGCAAAGCTATGTACAATATTTTACAACTAAACTGGCCTTACTGTTAACATCAAATATGGCACAAAAATCAAGTATATAGCCTCCTAAATCACAAGTAATTTAAAGTTTAAATATTTAATAGATTTGACAACAACAACGTCAAATTAAGGATTTTGACAACAACAAACTATCACACCGTCTTCATTAAATAGTTGATGGAAAATGAGTGTTTATCAAATGCTTCAATTTTAAACCAAATAATTTAAAGTGTACCTGTACCTTAAAACAATTTAATAGATTTTTGTTTTTAAGCTTTTTCTAAACTTAAAAGCTCGCAAAGCTATGTACAATATTTTACAACTAAACTGGCCTTACTGTTAACATCAAATATGGCACAAAAATCAAGTATATAGACTCCTAAATCACAAGTAATTTAAAGTTTAAATATTTAATAGATTTGACAACAACAACGTCAAATTAAGGACTTTGACAACAACAAACTATCACACCGTTTTAATTAAATAGTTGATGTAAAATGAGTGTTTAACAAATGCTTCAATTTTAAACCAAATTATTTAAAGTGTACCTATACCTTAAAACAATTTAATAGATTTTTGCTTTTAGCTTTTTCTAAACTAAAAAGCTCGCAAAGCTATGTACAATATTTTACAACTAAACTGGCCTTACTGTTAACATCAAATATGGCACAAAAATCAAGTATATAGCCTCCTAAATCACAAGTAATTTAAAGTTTAAATATTTAATAGATTTGACAACAACAACGTCAAATTAAGGACTTTGACAACAACAAACTATCACACCGTCTTCATTAAATAGTTGATGAAAAATGAGTGTTTATCAAATGCTTCAATTTTAAACCAAATAATTTAAAGTGTACCTGTACCTTAAAAAAATCTAATCGATTTTTGTTTTTAACTTTTTCTAAACTTAAAAGCTCGCAAAGCTATGTACACTATTTTACAACTAATCTGGCATTACTGTTAACATAAAATATGGCAAAAAAATTAAATTTATAGCCTCCTAAATCACAAGTAATTTAAAGTTTAAATATTTAATAGATTTGACAACAACTACGTCAAATTAAGGACTTTGACAACAACAAACTATCACACCGTCTTCATTAAATAGTTGATGGAAAATGAGTGTTTAACAAATGCTTCAATTTTAAACCAAATAATTTAAAGTGTACCTGTACCTTAAAACAATTTAAGAGATTTTTGTTCTTAGCTTTTTCTAAACTTAAAAGCTCGCAAAGCTATGTACAATATTTTACAACTAAACTGGCCTTACTGTTAACATCAAATATGGCACAAAAATCAAGTATATAGCCTCCTAAATCACAAGTAATTTAAAGTTTAAATATTTAATAGATTTGACAACAACAACGTCAAATTAAGGACTTTGACAACAACAAACTATCACACCGTCTTCATTAAATAGTTGATGAAAAATGAGTGTTTATCAAATGCTTCAATTTTAAACCAAATAATTTAAAGTGTACCTGTACCTTAAAAAAATCTAATCGATTTTTGTTTTTAACTTTTTCTAAACTTAAAAGCTCGCAAAGCTATGTACACTATTTTACAACTAATCTGGCATTACTGTTAACATAAAATATGGCAAAAAAATTAAATTTATAGCCTCCTAAATCACAAGTAATTTAAAGTTTAAATATTTAATAGATTTGACAACAACTACGTCAAATTAAGGACTTTGACAACAACAAACTATCACACCGTCTTCATTAAATAGTTGATGGAAAATGAGTGTTTAACAAATGCTTCAATTTTAAACCAAATAATTTAAAGTGTACCTGTACCTTAAAACAATTTAAGAGATTTTTGTTCTTAGCTTTTTCTAAACTTAAAAGCTCGCAAAGCTATGTACAATATTTTACAACTAAACTGGCCTTACTGTTAACATCAAATATGGCACAAAAATCAAGTATATAGCCTCCTAAATCACAAGTAATTTAAAGTTTAAATATTTAATAGATTTGACAACAACAACGTCAAATTAAGGACTTTGACAACAACAAACTATCACACCGTCTTCATTAAATAGTTGATGGAAAATGAGTGTTTATCAAATGCTTCAATTTTAAACCAAATAATTTAAAGTGTACCTGTACCTTAAAACAATTTAATAGATTTTTGTTTTTAAGCTTTTTCTAAACTTAAAAGCTCGCAAAGCTATGTACAATATTTTACAACTAAACTGGCCTTACTGTTAACATCAAATATGGCACAAAAATCAAGTATATAGCCTCCTAAATCACAAGTAATTTAAAGTTTAAATATTTAATAGATTTGACAACAACAACGTCAAATTAAGGATTTTGACAACAACAAACTATCACACCGTCTTCATTAAATAGTTGATGTAAAATGAGTGTTTATCAAATGCTTCAATTTTAAACCAAATAATTTAAAGTGTACCTGTACCTTAAAACAATTTAATAGATTTTTGTTTTTAAGCTTTTTCTAAACTTAAAAGCTCGCAAAGCTATGCACAATATTTTACAACTAAACTGGCATTACTGTTAACATCAAATATGGCACAAAAATCAAGTATATAGCCTCCTAAATCACAAGTAATTTAAAGTTTAAATATTTAATAGATTTGACAACAACAACGTCAAATTAAGGATTTTGACAACAACAAACTATCACACCGTCTTCATTAAATAGTTGATGTAAAATGAGTGTTTATCAAATGCTTCAATTTTAAACCAAATAATTTAAAGTGTACCTGTACCTTAAAACAATTTAATAGATTTTTGTTTTTAGCTTTTTCTAAACTTAAAAGCTCGCAAAGCTATGTACAATATTTTACAACTAAACTGGCCTTACTGTTAACATCAAATATGGCACAAAAATCAAGTATATAGCCTCCTAAATCACAAGTAATTTAAAGTTTAAATATTTAATAGATTTGACAACAACAACGTCAAATTAAGGACTTTGACAACAACAAACTATCACACCGTCTTCATTAAATAGTTGATGGAAAATGAGTGTTTATCAAATGCTTCAATTTTAAACCAAATAATTTAAAGTGTACCTGTACCTTAAAACAATTTAATAGATTTTTGTTTTTAAGCTTTTTCTAAACTTAAAAGCTCGCAAAGCAATGTACAATATTTTACAACTAAACTGGCCTTACTGTTAACATCAAATATGGCACAAAAATCAAGTATATAGCCTCCTAAATCACAAGTAATTTAAAGTTTAAATATTTAATAGATTTGACAACAACAACGTCAAATTAAGGATTTTGACAACAACAAACTATCACACCGTCTTCATTAAATAGTTGATGTAAAATGAGTGTTTATCAAATGCTTCAATTTTAAACCAAATAATTTAAAGTGTACCTGTACCTTAAAACAATTTAATAGATTTTTGTTTTTAAGCTTTTTCTAAACTTAAAAGCTCGCAAAGCTATGCACAATATTTTACAACTAAACTGGCCTTACTGTTAACATCAAATATGGCACAAAAATCAAGTATATAGCCTCCTAAATCACAAGTAATTTAAAGTTTAAATATTTAATAGATTTGACAACAACAACGTCAAATTAAGGATTTTGACAACAACAAACTATCACACCATCTTCATTAAATAGTTGATGTAAAATGAGTGTTTATCAAATGCTTCAATTTTAAACCAAATAATTAAAAGTGTACCTGTACCTTAAAACAATTTAATAGATTTTTGTTTTTAGCTTTTTCTAAACTTAAAAGCTCGCAAAGCTATGTACAATATTTTACAACTAAACTGGCCTTATTGTTAACATCAAATATGGCACAAAATTCAAGTATATAGCCTCCTAAATCACAAGTAATTTAAAGTTTAAATATTTAATAGATTTGACAACAACAACGTCAAATTAAGGATTTTGACAACAACAAACTATCACACCGTCTTCATTAAATAGTTGATGTAAAATGAGTGTTTATCAAATGCTTCAATTTTAAACCAAATAATTTAAAGTGTACCTGTACCTTAAAACAATTTAATAGATTTTTGTTTTCAGCTTTTTCTAAACTTAAAAGCTCGCAAAGCTATGTACAATATTTTACAACTAAACTGGCCTTACTGTTAACATCAAATATGGCACAAAAATTAAGTATATAGCCTCCTAAATCACAAGTAATTTAAAGTTTAAATATTTAATAGATTTGACAACAACAACGTCAAATTAAGGACTTTGACAACAACAAACTATCACACCGTCTTCATTAAATAGTTGATGGAAAATGAGTGTCTAACAAATGCTTCAATTTTAAACCAAATTATTTAAAGTGTACCTATACCTTAAAACAATTTAATAGATTTTTGCTTTTAGCTTTTCCTAAACTAAAAAGCTCGCAAAGCTATGTACAATATTTTACAACTAAACTGGCCTTACTGTTAACATCAAATATGGCACAAAAATCAAGTATATAGCCTCCTAAATCACAAGTAATTTAAAGTTTAAATATTTAATAGATTTGACAACAACAACGTCAAATTAAGGATTTTGACAACAACAAACTATCACACCGTCTTCATTAAATAGTTGATGTAAAATGAGTGTTTATCAAATGCTTCAATTTTAAACCAAATAATTTAAAGTGTACCTGTACCTTAAAACAATTTAATAGATTTTTGTTTTTAGCTTTTTCTAAACTTAAAAGCTCGCAAAGCTATGTACAATATTTTACAACTAAACTGGCCTTACTGTTAACATCAAATATGGCACAAAATTCAAGTATATAGCCTCCTAAATCACAAGTAATTTAAAGTTTAAATATTTAATAGATTTGACAACAACAACGTCAAATTAAGGACTTTGACAACAACAAACTATCACACCGTCTTCATTAAATAGTTGATGTAAAATGAGTGTTTATCAAATGCTTCAATTTTAAACCAAATAATTTAAAGTGTACCTGTACCTTAAAACAATTTAATAGATTTTTGTTTTTAGCTTTTTCTAAACTTAAAAGCTCGCAAAGCTATGTACAATATTTTACAACTAAACTGGCCTTACTGTTAACATCAAATATGGCACAAAATTCAAGTATATAGCCTCCTAAATCACAAGTAATTTAAAGTTTAAATATTTAATAGATTTGACAACAACAACGTCAAATTAAGGACTTTGACAACAACAAACTATCACACCGTCTTCATTAGATAGTTGATGGAAAATGAGTGTTTATCAAATGCTTCAATTTTAAACCAAATAATTTAAAGTGTACCTGTACCTTAAAACAATTTAATAGATTTTTGTTTTTAGCTTTTTCTAAACTTAAAAGCTCGCAAAGCTATGTACAATATTTTACAACTAAACTGGCCTTACTGTTAACATCAAATATGGCACAAAAATCAAGTATATAGCCTCCTAAATCACAAGTAATTTAAAGTTTAAATATTTAATAGATTTGACAACAACAACGTCAAATTAAGGATTTTGACAACAACAAACTATCACACCGTCTTCATTAAATAGTTGATGTAAAATGAGTGTTTATCAAATGCTTCAATTTTAAACCAAATAATTTAAAGTGTACCTGTACCTTAAAACAATTTAATAGATTTTTGTTTTTAGCTTTTTCTAAACTTAAAAGCTCGCAAAGCTATGTACAATATTTTACAACTAAACTGGCCTTACTGTTAACATCAAATATGGCACAAAAATCAAGTATGTAGCCTCCTAAATCACAAGTAATTTAAAGTTTAAATATTTAATAGATTTGACAACAACAACGTCAAATTAAGGATTTTGACAACAACAAACTATCACACCGTCTTCATTCAATAGTTGATGGAAAATGAGTGTTTATCAAATGCTTCAATTTTAAACCAAATAATTTAAAGTGTACCTGTACCTTAAAACAATTTAATAGATTTTTGTTTTTAAGCTTTTTCTAAACTTAAAAGCTCGCAAAGCTATGTACAATATTTTACAACTAAACTGGCCTTACTGTTAACATCAAATATGGCACAAAAATCAAGTATATAGCCTCCTAAATCACAAGTAATTTAAAGTTTAAATATTTAATAGATTTGACAACAACAACGTCAAATTAAGGATTTTGACAACAACAAACTATCACACCGTCTTCATTAAATAGTTGATGGAAAATGAGTGTTTATCAAATGCTTCAATTTTAAACCAAATAATTTAAAGTGTACCTGTACCTTAAAACAATTTAATAGATTTTTGTTTTTAAGCTTTTTCTAAACTTAAAAGCTCGCAAAGCTATGTACAATATTTTACAACTAAACTGGCCTTACTGTTAACATCAAATATGGCACAAAAATCAAGTATATAGCCTCCTAAATCACAAGTAATTTAAAGTTTAAATATTTAATAGATTTGACAACAACAACGTCAAATTAAGGATTTTGACAACAACAAACTATCACACCGTCTTCATTAAATAGTTGATGGAAAATGAGTGTTTATCAAATGCTTCAATTTTAAACCAAATAATTTAAAGTGTACCTGTACCTTAAAACAATTTAATAGATTTTTGTTTTTAAGCTTTTTCTAAACTTAAAAGCTCGCAAAGCTATGTACAATATTTTACAACTAAACTGGCCTTACTGTTAACATCAAATATGGCACAAAAATCAAGTATATAGCCTCCTAAATCACAAGTAATTTAAAGTTTAAATATTTAATAGATTTGACAACAACAACGTCAAATTAAGGATTTTGACAACAACAAACTATCACACCGTCTTCATTAAATAGTTGATGGAAAATGAGTGTTTATCAAATGCTTCAATTTTAAACCAAATAATTTAAAGTGTACCTGTACCTTAAAACAATTTAATAGATTTTTGTTTTTAAGCTTTTTCTAAACTTAAAAGCTCGCAAAGCTATGTACAATATTTTACAACTAAACTGGCCTTACTGTTAACATCAAATATGGCACAAAAATCAAGTATATAGCCTCCTAAATCACAAGTAATTTAAAGTTTAAATATTTAATAGATTTGACAACAACAACGTCAAATTAAGGATTTTGACAACAACAAACTATCACACCGTCTTCATTAAATAGTTGATGTAAAATGAGTGTTTATCAAATGCTTCAATTTTAAACCAAATAATTTAAAGTGTACCTGTACCTTAAAACAATTTAATAGATTTTTGTTTTCAGCTTTTTCTAAACTAAAAAGCTCGCAAAGCTATGTACAATATTTTACAACTAAACTGGCCTTACTGTTAACATCAAATATGGCACAAAAATCAAGTATATAGCCTCCTAAATCACAAGTAATTTAAAGTTTAAATATCTTTTTAAATAACAAGTTTAAAGTCTTCATTAAATAGTTGATGGAAAATGAGTGTTTATCAAATGCTTCAATTTTAAACCAAATAATTTAAAGTGTACCTGTACCTTAAAACAATTTAATAGATTTTTGTTTTTAGCTTTTTCTAAACTTAAAAGCTCGCAAAGCTATGTACACTATTTTACAACTAAACTGGCCTTACTGTTAACATCAAATATGGCACAAAAATCAAGTATATAGCCTCCTAAATCACAAGTAATTTAAAGTTTAAATATTTAATAGATTTGACAACAACAACGTCAAATTAAGGACTTTGACAACAACAAACTATCACACCGTCTTCATTAAATAGTTGATGGAAAATGAGTGTCTAACAAATGCTTCAATTTTAAACCAAATAATTTAAAGTGTACCTATACCTTAAAACAATTTAATAGATTTTTGCTTTTAGCTTTTTCTAAACTAAAAAGCTCGCAAAGCTATGTACAATATTTTACAACTAAACTGGCCTTACTGTTAACATCAAATATGGCACAAAAATCAAGTATATAGCCTCCTAAATCACAAGTAATTTAAAGTTTAAATATTTAATAGATTTGACAACAACAACGTCAAATTAAGGACTTTGACAACAACAAACTATCACACCGTCTTCATTAAAAATAGTTTATGTAAAACTGGTATTTAAAAACTGTTTTAATTTCGAAGCAAATTATATTGGTGTACCAAGTGTGAAAATGTTATCGTTGTTTGGTTTAAAATTTCGTTAAACTTAAAAGCTCACAAAGCTTTATGCAATATTTAGAAACCTTTTGATATTTTGTGACAAACGTGTTTAATAGAAACAAAGTTATTTATTCAGAAAGTTCAAAAACAATTTTAAAATTTCGCTAAAAATTTAATTCATAAAATGCAGGATAAATTGGACAGTCTAGTAAAAGCCAGAAATCACACCGTTTTATATAAAATATCTTGTTAGGAGTGCGAATCATTGTATATCGGAATAAGGGGCTAATTATTTTAAGACTTTGATTCTAAATTTGCTCAATATACCTAGCACAACTTTGCGAATTTTGAAAAAAATATTTAATCTAAACGATGGAAACGATTCCAGAATAGTCTGACTTCAATAATTGGGAGTTTCCTTAGTTTAATGCGAATAATATGCATGTATCTTTTTCTCAACATTTGTATCTAGTACGTTGCTTAATATGAACAACTCACAGACTGAATCTGTAAATTTTCTGATATTGTAACGGAATTGGTTTGCGATATAACTAGCTCAACTATTAAAATTTTCATGTAAGCGATGGTCTTGTGGCGTTTCCCGTCATAACGGCATATTATGCCCCAAGACAAAAGCATTAATTATAGAATTAATTGGTTTTCTTTAAGAAAATATTTTTTGATTGTAGTTAAATTTTTTACTGGAAAACAGTTTATTATGAAAAATTTTGTTAATAATTTCAAACAAAAAATTGATTTAGTGATACATTTTTATGGAATGCTGTCAAATTCCTCGTACTCATTTACATTTAAGAAATAATTAATAAACAAAAAAACAATTAAAGTGTTTTTCTTTTATGTAAATTCATCGCGCGTAAACAAAACTTATTTCAAAGGTAAAAATTTCTTGAAAGAATGAGGTGTATTTTAATTATATATATTATAGGTATAAATTAAAAATATTAATTAACAAAACATTAGGCAAGCAAAATTTGCCGAAATGTAAAATAATATTTTAAAATACCAAGTAATTTAAACAGGTCCCAATTTTGTGCGGTGATAATATGTAGATGTTAGTTTAATATTTTCATGACTATACGAGAGAAAACTTCCCAAATTATTTGGGAGAGAATACATTATTTTGAACTATGCGTGTAAAGTAACACATCCGTCTACTTAAGATGCGTAATAAGCTAATTAGTGCCACGGCAAAAACCAATTTTGCTTAGATCCCTTTGTTAATCAGATATCCCCGAGTGTCCGATGCTGGATTCTGTATAAATTGTTGATGTTAAATTATTAGTTTGACATTCTATCGACAAGATAAACTTGTATGATCTAATAGCTTTCATTGGAATTTACGTACCACAGACAAATTATTTGCTTACCAGAGAACCTCAAGTATCCTCTCATGAGAAACGAGAACTATAGCAAAGCTGACAGCTGAAATCGCTTGGCCAATTCTTAAATCGATGAATTAGACTTGTTAGATCGATTAATTAGACTTTCGCTATCTACCAGCTGTTGGATGAAGATCACTCGCATTACTCGTAAAATCGCGCAGAACGATTATGGTAGCCTTGTAATTGAAACAGTTCAAACGGTTAAATTGCTGGGCTTCGTAAAAAAAGTAAACAACAAAAAATGTCAAGAATCAACAACGAACGCTAATGTACCTAGATACGAGATTTAAGATCGGCACATCGGATTATCAGTGTACTGCACTCGCCTCTATAGTATTTAGCAGGTGTGTCACATCGTTGCTCGGGTATTACTACGTGGGAGAACCAGTTAGGTGGTTTCTGCATAGTTACAGCGTTGTAATATAGACCACGAGATACATGGCTATAGACGGTCAACCTACCCTATTGAGATGCACCCAATACCCCAATATCGTTCTCAACCCATAAAATCTCAAAATATACCCGAATGCTTTATGAGATTGGATTTCAATTTCTTGCGTTCGAAAATATTATTTGGAAGCGCCATCATTGATTTATCATTTTCTCAGCCATTCAAATAACGATTTGTATTTTTCAAATTTAAAATAGCGTTGCGCAGCATTTTTGGACAAATCACCAAAGGTTCTTGACCACTGAAGCAGCAGTTCTGTGGTGGTATCTAGTTCAAGTATTATATGGTTTGGTCCACGACGATGTATGTGTTCAGAAAAGCTAATCCGATAGACCTTTCACTATTTGGCAATTATTTTGCCACTTAAGATTCCTTTAATTTTTTTGGTATTGGGTTTGTGTACGCTAAAGTCGACTCATTCTTTAAGGCAATAGTGCATTCTTATTTAATTTTCATCTGGTCGGAGCAGCAGGGCTGCCTTTTCTAAAACGTGGATAAATTGGACATCCCTGTTCGACCTATTTAATTATCTTGATCTTTTCAGTACATTTATTACACCAGTTTAGAGCGTTCCGTACGTAACGGAAAAAATTAAAACATTAGCAATTTGTGATAGTAAAATATTAATGGGTGATTCAAAAATAGACCAGAAATTTCATTTATTTCTTGACTCGTTTCCAATTCAGTCGGATGGTATTTTAGGAAAAGACTTCTTGCAAGACAATAAATGTGTTATCGACTACAACAGTTCTACAATTCAATTTTCGTTTCGAGATCTACAACATCAGTTACCACTTTATGGGTAAATTTCGCTCTTAATAAAAGCTCCATAAGTTTAGTTAACACAAACGATTATGCAGCTAACATCGGGCAGATAAAAATAAATTTGGAGTCGGTTAGTTCCTATGAAATTTTCCAAATTGAAAGTTGGAATCAAAACGTAGAAGGTAGATTGAACAAACTTAACCAACATCTAAATTTCAGTCATCTAAATGAAAAAGAAAAATTGTCTATATTGAAAATTTGTCGCGACTTCAATGATGTGTTCTATTTAGAGGGCGATACTCTGTCAACTACTGATGCATCTTGTCACAAGATTCCCACGGTTCAATCGTAACCGATTCATATTAAACCACACCGTTTACCTGAAGCAGCCATGGAAGAAATTAATAAACAAGTTGATCAAATGTTAAGAGACAAAATTATTGAACCCAGTACCAGTCCTTGGAACTATCCTCTATTAATCTTTCCAAAAAAAATCTTCTGTTGATGATCGTAAATGGCGTTTAGTAGTTGATTTCCGAAGATTAAATAACATTACTATCGACCAATTTTACCCCCTGCCTAATATAACCGAGATCCTAGATCAACTAGGCAAAGCAAACTACTTCACAACATTAGATTTGGCAAACGGTTATCATCAGGTGAAGTTATACGCTGACGATAAGGAACAGACAGCTTTTAGTACTCGTACTGGTCATTTTCATGTTTTGCGAATGCCGGTTGGTCTTAAAGTTTGATGAACACTATATTGTTGGGATTAAATGGTCTCATGTTTTGTGTATCTTGACGACGTAGTAATTTACGGTTACGAACTTTAAGACCACAATTCAAAGTTGGTATAGATGTTTTGAAACGGCCTACATAATTTGAAATTACAGCCTAGCAAATGTCAGTTTCTTAGAACCGAAATTTGTTATATTGTGATGAAGGATGGTGTTAAACCTGATCCGGCCAAAATAAATGCTATAATGAAATACCCTCTACACCGACAAACGTTAAAGATATCAGATGTTTTCTTGGATTTTTTGACCGGACATTTATTCCCCTAAGTCGATTATTGCGTAAAAATATAAAGTTCGAATGGACTGCTCATTGCGATTAAGCTTTCAATAAATTGCGAAACTCTGTTATGCCACCCCCTAAACTTCAACGACCTAACTTCGAAAAAATTTTCATTTTAACCACTGATGTTACCTAGCGATTACGCTATTGGATCGATTCTATCTCAGGTATTCGATTCTCATGACCTACCAATTTCGTTTGCCAGTAGAGTTCTAAATGATGCCGAACAAAGTTATCCGATCATCGAGAAAGAGCTATTGCCCATAGTCGGGGCGACTCAAAGTTTTCATCCTTATCTGTATGGGAAAAAGTTTGTGATTAGGACCGATCATCGTCCCTTAGTTTGGCTCAATAAAAATCCAAAACCTAGTTCTCTCCTAATCCGTTGGCGATTAGAGCTGGACGAATATAATTATGACATAGAATACAAACCTGGAAAGATGAATCAAAATGTAGACTCGCTTAGACGTATATATAATTCCGAAAATTTCGAGACACCCAGATCAGAAAAAGTTATTGCAGCCATTACCAGGGCACAAACAAAACAAATTGGACAAGATATACAACTTCCGATATATCTAGCGATACCATAGCACATTCTTCCGATAATTACAATAATGATAGTTTTATAAGTCAGCCACAGATAGTTTTCCACATCTGTTCCAGTTAATGTGACGAATCGAAAAATACTATCATTTGAAGAAGATATTAATGAAATTATAAGGGAATTCCACATTACACCTCTTGGTGGTCATCAGGGATTTTCTAGAACTATTAACCGAATCAAACAATACTATGATTTTCCTTGTATGAATAAGCGAATTAAATCATTTATTAAAAAATGCTCGTCATGTTAAAAAAACAAAGTATTCCCAAGCAAATTATGTTGACTTCAAAAACTCCCTTCAATAAGATTTTTATGGACATAATAAGACCAATGATTGTACCACATAACGGTAACAAGTATATGCGCTAACAATACAAAATGATCTCACTAAGTATACATTTTCGCAATTACAATAGCCTCACAAGATACTGACACTGTGGCTGTATTTTATATGTACTTTTGGGACACCTAATTCCATTGTCACTGATCAAGGATCTAATTTTATGTCCGAAATGTTTAGTAAAATCTGTAATATTCTGAAGATTAAAAAATTTAATACCACGGCTTACCACCCGGAATAAAATGATACGTTAGAACGATCATATCTGACACGCAGCATCAGCTGTTCCAAAGGCGGCTAGAATCCTTGTATATTCCCACCATACTGGACAAAAATTTACCAAAATAAATGTTTCTGTACAGAAATAGAATATGCAACACAACGTCCTCTGTATTATAGCGGTCACCTTCCAATCATGGGTAAAATCAGTATAAGCAAACATTATGTACATGCAAGTATAAATGATTGAAGATTGAATTTTTTGAGAAACAAAATTATTACTGTTAATGTTTGTTTTTTATTCGAAATTATTTTCGAATAATTTCGTTTATGGTTTGGGAAGCCATTTCCTCCAGCCTCACTATCAAAAGAATTTAATAACAGTACAAGTGTTATCGATAATTTTTTGCATTTCACATGACATATTTTGTCTGTTCGAATTGGTAATATTTAGCGGACGTCCTAAGTGTTCCGCGTATTACAACTCAAGAATCAACGTTTTAAAGTGCAACATTCAATTAGTACTTAGTATGTAATACATAAAATATTTACACATTAAAAATGGATTGTCTAACCTAGATACAGGTTTCAATAAATATTAGAAATGTATCGATTTCTTATGAATACGTACCTATTACAACAATTTTAAATTGGAGCATGTATAGATTTTTTCTGGTATTGATTCAATCAACCGACTACAAAAAAAAAACTAAAGTGATTTACTATACAACGAAAATTCAATTATAAGATAAACATTACTTACATAAAAAACAAATATTACAATTTACTTTTTATTTATTGAAATAAAATTTACAAAAAGCAGATGTTAATTGAATTTTTCCGAATAATAATAATTTTTTATAGTTTTGTTTTGAAAAATGAAAAATTTTTTTTTTTTTTTTTTCAATAATCAAATAAAATCAAATGCAGTAATTTATAAATAAATTACATTATTTTTAATTGTAAAATGTACACGATATACAACAGTTATTTTTAGTTTTTTTTTATGGCGATTTCCACATTATCGCCCGCGACGAGTAACTTCAATATTAAATTATTAATTTTTATATTTTTATTTAATTAAAAACAAAAAACTAAAACGATAAATTTAGTTTATTATTTTATAGCAGACTTGTATCTTCATTAAAAAAAATTAAATTATTGTTTCATGTACATAGTATAGAAAAGAATATTAAAAAGAATGCGAAAATTATATTTTATGCACAATGTATCTTAGGGAAGATAAAATAGACGGGGGGATGCCAGAAAAACTTGTGCGTAATTTAAATTTATAGAGCTTTACCATTTAGATGCTTGAATTTCTTACTTATTTTGGACGTGTAACATATTTCATTTTATTTTGATGAAAAGGAAACCTGAACAAATTTGTAATATGCTGAGTCAATAAACCTCAATTTCATCTGAAACTGTTCATTATTTTTAATTTTGTGGTGTTTGCCCTTTTTTAGTGTATTGCAAGACATTTCTTAGACCTATTTTTTTACCCTTGTCAAAAGTAATTTGTCAAGAAAATGAGAAGTCTCGAATTCTCAGTATGAAATGAAAAATATTCATCTTATATGTCGATTTAAGAAGAGTTTATCTAAAGCATGAGTATATGTAGCGTTTGGATAATTAAAGTATCATCAAGAAAATATTTACCTTAGTTGTTTCATTAAACTCCTTATCAAAAACAAATATTAAGTTTTCCAATATCAGTTTCAGATTAGTTTTTATAGTTTTGGTGAAAAAATAACCTTATCATTTCGCATCTAATTTTCCATTTTCACCCTATTTTTATATATTTTTTATATTTTTTTTTTTATTTGACGAAAAAAGAAAAAAACATTCTTATCAGTGTCACAAGGCAAAAAAGAACATTAAATAAACGTGATATTATAAAAACAACAAAAAATTAGGATACCATTTAGAGTTTAGTAAAAGTTGAATATACAATAATGTTGTAATGTATAAAACATATTACTGTGCGGGTGGAGTAAAGTATTTGCTAATTAGAGATAGTGACGCTCTAGCATTTTTCACTAAAATGGGCAATACAAAATTAAGATCGACCTTACTCGGAGAAATGCTTAGTGTGAATGTATGTAAAGAGTTTCTCTGTATCAAATAAGTGTGGCTTGACCGCATGCAGGATATGTAAAGGAAAGAGTATAGTAAAGGAAGTGGAAAGCAATCAAGATATTTTTCCACCAAATGTAGAGACGATGAAATGGAACAATCGCATCTTTCAATCTTTTACATACGCATATGCTCCGATGAAAAATTTGTTAAGACAAATATTCAAATTTTTTGTTGAAGACGACTCCATCAGCTTACTAATATTTTAATTCTCAATTTATGTATAAACTAAAAAAGAAGTTCATTCAAATTCCACTTTTCTATAAGCATGTGAAGTTATCCCAGCATTTCATCCCAGGAAAAGTAAAATATTTCATCAGACAACACTATTGTATTCCATCCCAAGATTTCTATTTTCAACTCTAAAATAAAGCGATAGCAATAAAAAATTTATTTCAAATTATCAAAATAAATCCCATCCCAGTTTCTTACTTAATAAATATTTCACATTATGAAAACGTGGTCATTTGATAGTCAATAACAGATAATCGTTAAGTGGGCTGGATGGATCTGATTATTATATCTTGTAGAGTATTCTTAGGTGATCATTTATGATCACTCCCATATTAACGCGACCCTCAGTGGGAGTGTACAACAAATATTTCTGAAATATCTACTTATTTTCTGAAGGAAGTATTTTATTCCAACATTAAAACCATGTCAACGAGTCGGTCTTGTCAAATTACTGGATTTGATGTGTACCAATATTTACCCATTAATCTTGAACAATTAGATATGTTCGGTATACAAAGAATACAAGATTGTATCAAACAACCAGATACTCACTATTGTCCCTGTGGAACCGAAAAGAGCATCAAAGAAATGTATTCTGGTCCAATACTTTTTGTGTATTGTGTAACCAGGTGTCGAAGCAATTGAGAGCGTAAGCATCGCAAACATACTTTCGGCATTGAAAGTCTATAATAATACATTTAACCTAATCGGATTTGTTACTCATATCAGAGTTTCATCGCATACTATATTGCTTACTACTTCCGTAACAGATGGGAAAAGTATGATGATTTAATG
Source organism: Tipula helvola (assembly GCA_963556165.1). NCBI lineage: Eukaryota > Metazoa > Arthropoda > Insecta > Diptera > Tipulidae > Tipula > Tipula helvola. The sequence goes on from OY744483.1 coordinate 289,724,504, forward strand.
GATACTGCTATTAATATAACATTTCCTAATACTCATAATATATTCCCGCATTTATTAACATATCGAAAGTCTGATAGTACATAAAAATTGACTTCAAATTCTCTAAAGAAAAGTAATAAAGAGAAAAATAAAATTAAGATTCATATAATTTAAGTTCCTGTGACTAGGGGCGCTGCAACCTAAAAATCTGTGTTTTTATGCTTTGACATAGAAAAAAGCCCATCAATACTATCATACTCTCATATCATCGTACACATTATACTATCATCCATTTATACTATCATATCATCACACCATCATATCATCGTTAGTACGTTAGTGACAAATCCCATGATGAAATCGTGTAGCCGAACAATGCCATGCTCACAATCATACTTGGCCATATTCCAGAACTTCACCCAAAACTAATTTTAGAATCCCATTTCCAATACACATGCCTAATTTCATCATAATGTTGAGAAAGAGGCAAGTTCCATCATCCTTGGCCATATTCCAGAACTTCATCCAAAAATCAATTTAGATTCCTATTCTCGACACACATGTCAAATTTCATAATAATCGGTTGATAAACAGGCAACTTCCATCATATAAAAAATTTGTTAACTACTCTACTCACTACATTCTAATCCAACCCCAACTCAACTTCAACTAACCCGCAAATTGACCCCTAACATAACCTCCAAATCTATTCCAAATTCAATGCCCAACCCAGGTATTTTGGGTCAATTAGTAAGACAGGTACCCCGGCCTCTTGACGTACAGTCTCCAAAAGCTTTTCAAATCGCCGTCTTGACCATAGAAAGATTGGCGAAAAAAGCGATAATTTTTTTCCTAAGGGTCGCGTTAATATAAGGGTTAATTATAAATGATCACGTAAGAATACTCTACAAGATATAATAATCAGATCCATCTAGCCATCTCTACGATTCTAAGTAACTGGCCATCAAACTTCCACCTACACAATTTTAGTGTAATACGATTTTGTAAAATCGATAACCTTTTTCCTGAGGGTCGCGTTAATATAAGGGTTGATCATAAATGATCACCTAAGCATACTCTACAAGATGTAATAATCAGATCCATCTAGCCCACTTAACGATTATCTGTTATTGACTATCAAATGACCCCGCTTTCATAATATGAAATATTTATTACGTAAGAAACTGGGATGGGATTTATTTTGATAATTTGAAATAAATTTTTTATTGCTATCGCTTTATTTTAGAGTTGAAAATAGAAATCTTGGGATGGAATACAATAGTGTTGTCTGATGAAATTTTTACTTTTCCTGGGATGAAATGCTAGGATAACTTCATATGCTTTTTTCTATGTAGCACGACTTAGTTCCTTTAGAATTACGAAAATTTAAAATAAATTATTTACGACAAAGTTTCGACTTTTGTTAGTTATTTAAAGTTTTTATTAATAAAAAGAACGTGGTAAACGATGATTTGAAAGTATTAATAGACATAGAAAATTTTAATCATTTTATAGAAATTAGACGATTTAGTAAAATCATAGTAAAAAGCTAGTAGTACCACAAAAACCACTTTAATACATGACATAAGACATTTGATTAAGGTGAACCTTAATCAAAGAAATTGAAAGAGTACAAGTAGTACCTACTTGTTGTAATATAATATTAAAATGATTTAAATAAAATGCTCATAAGGTAATGTCAATTTAGTTTTAAATATATGTACATGTGCCAACCCTTTTTTTCTGCCAACATAATAGAAACTATTTTAAGGTCATTTCTTAACAAAAATCCATCATATAACCAAATGAAATACAAACGATACCCCTATTCAATTCCCAAATCAAGATTCATGCCATCAACCCCACCACACTTCCGAAATAAATTCACAACTGAATACTCCACTAAACTTCAATTCAACCCGAGCCTAACTTCCAATGAAACCCCAACTCAACTACAAACTCAATCACTAAATCAACACTGTCCGACAACTGTAAGTGTTTATGAACTCTCTACTCAAACCTAACTCAACATGGCAACTAGGCTTACCCAACTCACATTTTTTTTTATAGTTATACTTCTTTAGGCGCATTATGAAAACCTGATGAGAGTGAATTTTTACGATGCAATAAATTTTAACAGGATGAAGTTGCTCGCTAAGAAATTCACAAATATTGTATCGATCAGCATGTCGTTGAAATTTCAATCATTAAAATGTTATAAAATGGCAATAAAACGTCACAGAAATGTCAATGCCATAAATGTCATAGAAACGGGAATATCTTGCTAGATATAATTAATTTTAAATGTTAACAATATTATTTGCCACCAGCAAAGTATTTTAGGTAAATTTAGAAGCTTAAACTCCATATTACACGGTTATCTATTCATTTTATCTTGAAAACACCTAGGGAATAATTGCTAGAATTTGCAAAGTGTATTAACTGTAGAAAAATATTTCTTCGGAAAGTTCGATATTACTTCGGTAAACAGATAAACAAATTTATATTTCTCGTTTTTGTCAAAATTACCCCCACGCAATGCTTCAATCGACTTCAAATTTTGTGAATAAGTAGATGATGAATTATCAAATTTATCATCAACATAACAAAAAAATCGTCGGCCCCGTTTTTGAGAAACTCAGTTTGGTAGTTTTCTCTTCCACTGCAATCCCCTCTATTTTATATACTCGACTGGATCTAAAAGTTAATACAGACTGCTTATTACTAAAATCTATATTTGTACAAAATTTTGACCAAAACTATAAATATTTGTGAAGATGGGAGGCAAGAAGGACAGAAGGATGGACATGGCATTTTTCTGATCGGTGTTTCGGGATCCTGGGGAAATGTGAAAATCAGGAACAATACTTACCCAATATAACTTCGTTATAGTGGGAAAAGTAAAAATAAAATAAAAGTGCAATAAAATCAAAATAAATAAAAATTGGTGATAAGTTGAGGGATAAGTTTGTCCCACGAGGCGATAGCCGAGTGGGACATTATCTCGAGTGGATAATATCTCTTTGCTCACGAGTGCCACACAACATTTTATCCAATTTTGTTGAAATAAATATAAATAATCGTAAATTAATAAGAAATAGTTCCATTTTGTGTTTTCACACTGTAGCTTTGAATTTTGAAATATATTTTATCATAGTGACCGTTCTTTAAATTTTTGTGACGTGTTTCTTTGACGTAAATTACAAAATCTACGAATAATTTTCCAATGACTACTCAACATTTTGTTATACAAAATATAACTCACGTTGCCCCTAGCAGCGTGGGTTATACAATAACAATGAATTATTTTACATTTTCTTTATTTGAAATCAGTCTAGTTATCGGGCTATTATACTTCAAAATTGGATAAAATATATAATTTGGAAAATTAGGGAGCGTTTCAAAATCTCGGTTTTAAAAATTTTCGGTTTTGTTCTCGGTTTTGATTATTTTCGTTTTGAAATTAAAATTCCCATTTTCCAAAATTTATAAAAACCGAGATTTTGTAGCACCGAGATTTTTTAGCCAACCCGGAAAATTATATAATATAAAACAAAATTGAAAATAAATTCGGATATTTTTCAAAATCAAACTTTTGACAACGGCCATATAATAGCAATTAAAAAACGTATGATTCCAACAGGAATCCCAACATAACAATATTGACAAAATATAAGTGATCAGTGAATACAAATCAAACAATCTGAAAGTTTTCCATATTTAGATATTCAAAAAATTTTAATGAATTAAAAAATTTAACAATATCCAATTAAGTGAAATAAAATACAAATTTCGAAAAATAAAAAAAATTTAGAACAAAAAGTGTCAAAATCTACAAAAGTGCAAGAACATAAACTATCAACTGAATGAAAAACTGAACTGAACGTAAGTTTGCCTTATCAAACAGTATTTGTGCCTGATGTTTCTTATAATGTGATGATGAAGGAGAAGTGAACATTGTATCTCATATGATTTGATTTTCTGGACTCTGCAAAGATTGGCCAATAAATAAAGAAAAAGTTGTTCGACATTTTGCTGCTAATCAAATTAATAACACTGCTGTACCGATAGGAAGAAGATCAGCAACCATTCCACTTAATAACGACAAAACGATAAATGTCAAGCGATCGCATCTACCTTTAGTTTGTGCTTGTGCAACTACGATTCATAAATCTCAGGGAAGCACATAACCTGAAATCGTTTATGAATGTGACAAAAAACATCAATTGCCTATAGTGTATAAGTTTATTTATTTACACACGTCAACATAAAATACAATCAAAGTCATTATAAAAAAACGTTCCTCGATATGTCAAAATCGAACAAATTTTCAACCGAATTCAACAGAAGTGTCGATCAATTCATTCTTCCTGTAATTTGTATTTCTATTAGGTAACTGCAAAAATGCACGTCTTCTCAAATTATGAGACGGTACATAAAACGAATAATGCTCTACAAGCTCAGAGCAGTCAATGTGTCCCAGAATCATGTCACGCGCAAACATAGCAATCGCCGCGTCCCTACGAGCACTAAGCGGTTCCAGAGCTAATAACTGGCATCTCCCTCTGTAAGGTGGCAAAATATAATCCGGGCCACGGCCGTCACGAGGCAAGAAGCAAAGCGCCTATTTAAGAAAACGCTTTTGAATGCTTTCGATCCTATCTGAATAGTTATGATAAAAGGGCGACCAAATAACAGCAGCGTACTCCAAATGGGATCTAACAAATGCCATATATAAAGTGCGCAGTGTGTATGGATCTCTAAATTCCCGGCATTGTCTTTTCAGAAAGCCTAACATACTGTTAGCCTTTGCAATGACGCTGTCAATATGAAAATTAAAAGACAAGTTAGGTGTGTAAAGAACACCTAAGTCTCGAATTACAGAAACTCGTTCGATCAGTGCTCCGTCGATTAAATAATCGGTTAAGACAACATTCCGACCTCTACTAAATGTCATAGTTTTACATTTGGAAATGTTAAGACATAACGAGTTTGTACTACACCATTCAACGAACTTATTGATATCAATTTGAAATGATAATGCATCAGAAATGCCCCTAATGGTTTTATAGATTTTTAAATCGTCTGCGTACAAAAGAGCTTCTGAGTTAGATAGGCAACCAATCACGTCATTCACAAAAATATTAAAAAGGAGTGGTCCGAGATGACTACCTTGGTACTCCAGAGGGTGCTAAAAACGCTCTGGAAATGGAATTGTTGATTCTAACATACTGCTTTCTACCAGTCAAATATGATCGTATCCATTGCACCGATATTTGATTTGAATCTAATTGATAGAGTTTATTAATAACCAAATCGTGTTCTACCTTATCAAATGCCTTACTGAAATCTGTATACAATACATCCGTTTGGAAACCTAACTCAAGCGCCCCTGACACATAATTATTAAAAATTTGCGAGATTTGTAACCGTAGATCGACCTTTATAGAAGCCATGTTGTTTTGTCGTTATAACATTTTTAATTATAAAAAATAATCGGGCTTTTGAACTAGACTTTCAAAGAGCTTCGGGATGCTTGAAAGTAAAGAAATTCCACGATAATTTCGAACATCACTATACGTAAACCAGACTTAAAAATTGGAATAATCGATGATATTTTCCATTATTTGGGGAAAAACTCCAGACCGAAGACTAAGATTGAAAATCTTTGCCAATGGAGCCGCAAAGACATCAGCGCTCACCATGAAACAAGGAGGAATACCGTCAGGCCCGGCCCCTTTTTTACAATCTAGCTGATTTAAAGCTATTAAAACTTCCTGATATGTTAAAGTTAAGTTCGAGCTAATGTTTGTCTTATCACAACTAACCGAGGAGCAATTTATGTAATTCTTAGTATATATACTCCTTCAAAAAAGTCGGCAAATAGATTGCATGTCGCTTGGTTATCATTTGAAACTATACCATTTAAATGCATTTGAACAGGATATCCACTAGATTTATTTTTGTGCTCCATATAACACCAGAACCGCCTAGGGTCGTTTGTTATGTCATTTTCGATCTGCATGACATAGCAATTGTATAAAAACTTGTTCAATATATTAAATTCCGTTCGTAGATCGCTATATAACCGGTAGTTTAACTCAGACGGATTCGATTTAAATATTTTATGCAATTTATTCTTTCGATTTTTTAATTTTGTGAGTGTTCTATTATACCACGGTTCACATTTAATTTTCCCGGTCGATTTACGTGGAATGAATTGATCAATTGCGACATTTAAGATACGATAAAAATTATCCGCACAACAATCGGCGTCGTTTGGTAACAGTAAAGTGTCCCAATCCATCCCATCGAGAAAGTTCCTCAGATTAACATAATCTCCATTTCTAAAATCTAAATAAGAAGACATTAAACTATTAAAACTATTAGGGGTAAAAGAATTGCTAAAACAATTACAAAAATGTATATCTAATTTAAGAGGTGTGTGATATATACTTCCAGAATTACCGATATCTTTGCATGCTGAAACTTTTATGTCCATATCCATTGAGCAGAACACCAAATCTAGCAGTCTGCCATTTCCATTTAGTATATTATTGCATTGCTTAGTACCCAAACCAAACATAGTATCCAAAATGAGAGTTGTGGTTACGTTAGTTGAAACTGGAATAATATCCGTGTACAAAAATATCCAATTAATCTTAGGTAGATTAAAGTCACCGGTGAAGATTATCTGGTCATCAGGTTTAATTAAAGGTACTAACTCGTTTACAATTACATTGGCGAGACGATCATATAATTCTGATGCAGCAGATGATGGGATATATAGTACGCATAACAATATTTGTTGAGAGAAGAATTGGATTCTCAAAACTAATAATTCTGGTACATTCGAATAAAACACAGATTCACATCTTAATTGACTTGAGACTCCAACTATTATTCCACCACCCAAACGATTAATGTACTCCTCCGATTTAAAAGACTGGTTCAGCCAAGTCTCAGTTATGATGATAATGTCAAATTCCTCATCAGAAGCATTGAGGAATATATCTCTCGATTTAGAACGAATAATGACAACAGATAATTAAAAGTGTTTGTAGGTGAGTCCGTAGGCTGATAATGACTGTTTTGGTGATATTGATTGCTTTGGTGATATTGTGGTTTTGTATACAGCTGCAAGTCGTCAAATTTTAATCGGTTCGAGTCAGCGAAACTGCATTGTCGTTTTTTGAGCTGGACTTTCTGGTAAAAGGCCTTATCAAAACACTACCATGTAACATATAGGAGAGAAGTTACCAATGGCTCTAAGTGGAGACTTCAATTCTAAGTGGAAACTTTATTGGAACTTGTCTTATACAAAATATCAACAATTGTTAGATGAATTTCATGGTTCAAGCAAAGTTGTCTGCTGGCTTCGATTTTCTGTCCATACTTTACCATCACGGCTGCACTATCGTGTGTAAAGGCTCCAACGTCGACATCTAAATCAATATAAAATTCTTGTATGATATTTTCCTATAATCAGCCGTAAAGTTTTCTCCGCATCACAAATTCCCACAACAGAAACAAAACCAAGAAAATGTTGGGTTATGTCGGAATGAAGTGTTACCTTCATATATCGCTTTATGCTAATATCTGTTCACTCATCGGCTGTTACAGAATTTTTTTTTTTTACGTTCAAACTTATTGGTAATATCCAGTTTTAATTCTCCAATTTTTTTATTATAAAATTCTAGGAGTATTATTTATGCCGCAGATTCTTGGTTCAAGAAACTCTATAGTAACTACTGACGCTACGATCATGGTATTTAGTGTGATAATCAATTTTAATTAGGTGCTAGACAAGCTTCAAAGTTTTTCTTTTAATAAAACTATGCCTACATAAATTCGGGAAAATTAATATATTTGAACAAAATAATCCCAAACCCAAAACCCTAATCAATCATGTGTTACATAATTCAATTTTTTTTTTGATTCTAATTATATTTTGTTTTTTTAAAACTTTCTTTTGAAAATACAATAAAGTTCCAAATTTAGTTTCTAAACTTTTCAAATACAATTTGGATTTAAAAGATTAGTTTTCTTTGTATGGTTTTTGAATTGGAAGAGTAACTTTTTTCAAAGAAGAAAAATAAACCATAAACTGTTGTATTTTATTGGTAATATATACTTTGTTTTTTAGTTTGATGAAGTTTTTGTTTTTTATTTTTCTAGATAACCAATCTAAAAATTTATAATATATTTTATCTCAATTTTATCGTTTGTGAGAAATAATCTCCTCTTCTTAGGGGACACCTTTGGGTATATAGTGAAATTTATTGACGAATTTTGATATTTCATTACAAAAGCTAAATTAATACTGATTTTTGAAGAACCTCTTATAGGTAATCAATCAAAATGATTTATTATGTTCTTCGTTTGCCCAGTATTTTGAACAACACTTTTGACAGTCTACCAATGAATAGACATTTCTCAGTAATTTTCCAGCCGTCAGGCTGAAAATAGCTTTACACGTACAAGTTAAAATGTATTTTATTGATTAAATAAAATTCTATTCAATAAAATCGGACTATTACTCAATTTGGTCAAAATGTTTCTTTTTATTTAGATCCCTATTGAATTATCAAATAACTTTCAAAATGTAATTTCTTGTATTTATTTATGTCTGATATTCTATTGCAATAAGAAAACGGTTTTATTTTCGGTTTGCTGAAGAAGGCGTACATAATCAAATACTAAGAAATGTAATAATAACATAATAATAACAAAATTAAATTAAATTTATTTTGAAAATAAGACAAATATTTTTATAAATTTTGATTAAATTTTCCATTTCACGATATACATATGTGTTATGTAAGTAGGTCTGAGCTTGTATATAGCTAAGATGATTATATACTGAGCTTTTATTGTGAAAAACGAAGTATACAACATATAAGTATGTATGTTATTTAGAAAAACATGTTCAAATTTGGAAATTTAATTAGATTAAGCATTTGCTTCAAAAAGTAATAGCTACTTAAAAGTCATAGACATTTCAGAAAAAACGATTTTTCTAGCAATAATAATGGATCCACATTACAAATGCACAATAATATCACAAATTACCAAGCCATCATTCTTCAAATATTTTTTACATCAAAATGAGATTGTTAGTTATTACAGAAGACTGAAGATTACAGTTTTTAATTTCACCTGCCAGGATTGCCTCTGATGGGGTTCGATTAAATATCTCTCCTAGTTTTCTTAATAAAGAGATTATTCGAGTTTCTAAATGATGCTGGTTTATATAGGAAAATAGAGGTGGTTTTTGTGATTTCTTATTCAAGATTAGTCTAGATTAGTCTGGAATTAGTCTAGAGATCCGAGATTATTTAAGACATTTTACACAAATTATATTCAAAGTTTAATATAGATTTTTTTGTATTAATCGAGTTCAGTATGTAATCAATTAAGCAAACCATTCAATTACCTGGCGGTACAGCAAAAAGGTTTTTGACAATCGAAATTTTTAGATTACGAAGTACTCGTTGATATTATGGATGCTAAGGATTATGAAAAATGATTTCAAAATGTTCGGTAATTTCTTGAAAGTTTTGGAAATTTTCCGGATTACTCAGACTAGCATATAAGTATTGAAAAGCCGTTTTATAATGAGTTGCACCATGTTCATTTCAAAGTATTCATAATAAAACATCTTGAAATTTTTATTGAAGAAATTTGATATGAAAAAAAAAATCTGTTGATTACAAGGATTACCTGGTGAAGACCGATTAGCAATTTTTAAACTATTTTTGACAGTTTTGGGTATTCCCTCATGTGAAAATAAAATTAGTAGATTTTCGAGATTGCGAATTAAACACCCAGCATGCGATAGCGATGCAGTTTTAACCCAATTATTTTTTTATCGAAATGCTCACTCTGTTTGGACCTAATTAGTTCAAATAATGAACAAAATTAAATTCTTGTCACATTAAATTTAATGAAATAGTTCGACAGGTGTCTGTTAAATTGACGTAATCTTTTGAAATGATAATTAAAATATTTCCCCTCTGACAACAAATCCAAAATTTCGTGCAGTGTGACCTAATTATTTTAATTTTTTATAAGAAAATCCAAAATTTCTAGTAAATTTTAATCATTTTCAGTGGTACAATTTGTACAATAATTTTAATGAAAATGTTTTACAGCGAAATTATCAGCAGTAATACTCCAAGGGCATTGATAATTATCCGAAAAAATTTTATTATATTTTTCGAAAGCACGTTGCTTGGTAACATCTCGAAGCCGCAGGCTGAGGGCTGTTATCTAACTAAAGCAACGTGTTTTAAGAAAATATAATAAAATTATCAGGTATTTATCAATGAGAGGTATTCGGGAACGTGAACGAGATATTTTGAACTAAAAGTGGATGTAATATACAAATATGTTTAACAAAGAATTAGTTAAGGCTGCTAAACTGTAAAGTGTACTAAGAAAGTCTCATTTTGAAGCAGTATTTATTGTAAAATAAAACTATGAATTCTTTTCATGTAGCAGCCAGAGTATGTTTTGCTAAAATAGCAAGCCTTATATTAAATCGATCAATTTCGAGTCACGTGTACGAAATATTCCAACTAAAATCATCATAACTTATAATTTCTCTAGGGAAGTTATCAGTCTAATGTTATTTTGATTAGTTTATGTCGCACACGTGCAATACCATGAATTAGAAAGAAACTTGATTCAAATTGTTTTTAACTCATATTAAACTCGGATTGACCGAAAATTTGATAAATAAACATAATACACGAGGCAAGTTATCATCGATTTTAAATTACAATTTCTTAAATACTAACCTTTTAAAATAGCTTAAAATAATGCTACAATACAATATTTATATACAATACAATATACATCAGTCCAAGGTTCCATTGATAATTTAATGGCAGCTCTTTGTTGGTAATTCGGGTATCTAAATTAATAAAGATAAATCCAGTTTCCGGGGAATTTTTATAGTTGGCATTCGGGTACTTGGAAATGTAGGACAACACGATTTTATTAGATTGTTTTAGTGCACACTCTCGTATATAAAAACAGGCAATTAACCTACTTTTTATTCGCAAATTGCAGTGATTATTTCCATTCTCTACTTTGATTGTTTTCTTTTGGAGAAACAAGGGAAAACTGTTACTGAGCTGCGTATTGTGGATAAAAATAGACCCAGACCCCAAAAAATTACATTTTCGGCTAAAGTGGCGTAATTTACTAAAAAATCGTCAGTAACATTTTTTTGTCAATTTTAAGAAGGGCCCGTATTTTTTTAAAATCAATCGAAAGAAGTTGCCTGTGTTTTTGACTGAATCGACTTAGTTTAGAAGAAAGTCACTAATTTTTTGATTGAATTCAAGAATACGGGCCAAGGGTCATATTTCGTGTTCATACTGAGCAGTTTAGCGTATAATTTTGCTTTGTTTCTCGAAACAATCAAAGTATACCAGGAAACATAACGAACCCCCCCCCCCCCCCGCCCCCCCCCCCTCCCAGGAGCGCAATTTAGTTGTCACATACATCACGAATTTTACATTTTATGGTCTTGAACTCCATTGCAATGATTAACAATGAGGACTTACTACCGAATTTTGTTGCAGTAAAATATGTTGTATTATTATAACCTATGTTTATGTAAGAATACGATTTACTTAATTGAATTTCGTTTATCCAAATAAATTTAATTTATTTTATGGAACTGCAATAGAATTAGTAACTGAACGCTTAGGTAGTAAACGGGTTCTAAGGCTGTGTGCCTCATGTCGATTTTTTTGGACTAAATCAACCATAAGTTATTATTCTTTCATGGAAATATCCAGTCCTACTGTAAGTACTTTTCGTTTTGGCTTGCATACTGCTTAATTTATGATGTTAATTTGTGTCTTTCAAAATTTCTCAATATTTCGTACATAAAATTATTTACAGAAATACTAAAGCCATATATAAAGCCTTCTGCTCGACCCAAAAGTTTCGGCCGGCAAAGTGGGAATCGTGGTTATAGAAACATTAATGTGCATTAACCTAAGCAAGAGGGAGGTAAAAATGGATAATATACCGTGAAAAACGTACCTAAAACCATTAGAAAGCTTGAGGTGAAATGTTTTATCCTCAGAGCACTTTTCCATTAGACAATACAATAACGATATATGATTGCCTATACATCACTGATTTGTTGGTACCGAAACACGGATATATTTTTATCGGACGATAAATCGGGAACATTATTCCCTGTTGTTTGGGTTCGATAATTGGTTGATATCCTGACAGATATGTTTCTTTAATTACTTGATGTAGCCAGAATCGTTTCATAATAAATCGTATTTTGTGTTAAATGTAATAAGTGCAAAATGTTTAATTTATCTAAAACCCTTTTTTCTGCTGTAAACGAATCATCCGATTTAAGTGACACTATTTCCAAAATGAATGAAAACTATTCTGCATTGAATAAAACCTTTTTTTTACAAAATAAATTAGACCTTTTCAGAAATATGTGAAACCAAACTAAATAAATTTAAAACCATTAAATGCATTGTGAAATAAAACACGGTCTGATTCTCATATAACACCAATGAGGAGTGTCATCGTGTCTGAGATGAAATTTGACTAATCTGTAGCTGAGATTGTTTCAATTATATATTTCATCATGCCTTCTAAATTCGATTTTCTTAATGAATTATTTGTATGTCGTTCAATATAATTGAGGAAGGCCATGTTCGATCGAATTTATGGCTTTTGCAGAAATTTGCCAATCAATAATTTCTGCAAATAGTTCAAATCAATTGGACAAAGTTTAATTTATGATTTGATATTTGTATAGTTTAACTTAAATTGGCAATGGGTTATTTTAATTTATAAAAATAGTTTAGAAAGAGAAGTTAGTTGTCTGTATTTCAATAAGATTCTTTCGGCTTTTTTATAGACACAATATATTAATAATAATGGCATTCACAACATTTTCGACTTGTTGAACAGAAAAATGAAGAGGCCAGTCATTTATAATATATCTACCAAAAAAGTAGAAATATCAAAATCCCTCCCCCTCCCCCCCCCCCCACCCCCGTACTTTAACCCGAGATTCAATACAAAATGTATTGACACTAAAAATGAAAACCTTTCCTTGAGTTATCTGTGCGGTAGTTTGGTTTCATAATGATAATATAGCTACATACATTTTGACGGGAATTATGTCAGCTTTTTTTTTGTGAACCAATGACTATACGTTATCAAAGCAACCTTGATTATACAAGCCATAATCTAAAAAACGAAGCTTTTATAAGGGAATTAGAAACGAGGAAAAAACCAAAATTTCCATAGTAAAACACATAAAACATATGGGAAATCACTTTTTTTCCTAAGGCAAATTTGTAAATGAAAACGTTGCAAATTCTTAATTATGATTTCTGAAATATTTTCATAAATGTTTGAATTTCAACATATATAAATTTCGTTTAAGTAAATCGTTTTCATTTTCTTGTAATAATTAATTTATTTAAACCAAAATATAAAAAAAAGTTCATAACAACAGCTTTCTGGTCAAATTAAAAAGAAAAGCTTACTACAAATCGTGTGCATTAAGCCAATATACATAGGTGGCAGTGGGCAGTAAACATTTTGGAAAACCGTACCAAAAATCGCCACTTGAGGAAATTTAAGTTCAAAAATTGTAGGAAAAGCAAAACAAATTCTCAAAATATTAAGAACGTGTCATAATTTTGTGATTAAACAATTTTTTTCGTATTTTTCTGTATAAATCTGAGACATCTAACGTACACTAGTAAAACTAAAGATAAATATAGCAAGTATTATTTTAATTCGTCAGAGCCAACTTTGATGTATTTTTCAAAATGAAAGTTCGAAAAATATATTTTATAAATAATTTAATTTTAATATTTCTGCAATTAATATTTACTTAATACCAATAAACCGTTCCTGTATATTGTTGCTAAAGATATGTAGAACACTTTTGTATAAAAATTTTGTAACACTTTTGCTTTTTTCAATGAAAAACTTGAAGCTAAAAAACACCATTTTTACTATGGATTCCTATGGAAATTAGTGAAAAGTTATACCACTAAAAAAGCTTCTAAAAAATACGTCATAATGATTATGGCTCTATACTCTAGAAGGCTCTGACGTTATACGTAAACCCAGAAAAAAGAAAGAAAAAAGTTCTACACAAAATCTTACAAAAAAAAAAACAAAAAAATTGAAATTTTCCGGATTTTTGACTTATTTTGTTCAAAACAAAAGTTTTTTGAATTTTTAAAGTGGCATTTCGAAATTTGATTCTCTGCAAAAAATCGTATTATGTGTACCTACTAAAAATGCATAGTTTTTGAGCTATAGTTAAAAAACTATAAGGTGTCCAAATTTACTCAAATTTACTCAGTTCGTCCAATCCTAAATTTAATAGCACTTTGTGGATTTATCATTGTTCGGGTACCATCCAACATATGAAACAATAAAATACCTTTAAAGAATTAGTTCCTTATTGAATGACATAGACAATAGCCTACTATTGTGAAAAACGGAGTACACAATATATAAGTATGTTATTTAGAAAAACATGTTCAAAGTTGGAAAATTAATTAGATTAAGCATTTGCTTCAAAAAGTAATAGCTACTTAAAAGTCATAGACCTTTCAGAAAAAAAACGATTTTTCTAGCTATAATGATGGATCCACATTACAAATGCACAATAATACAACAAATTACCGATTTGTTGGTCGGGCCATCATTTTTCAATTATTTTTTACATCAAAATGAGATAGTTGTTTCAGCAGACTGATGATTATTGTTTTCAATTTCAACTGCCAGGATAACCTCTGATGGGTGTCGATTAAATATCTCTCCTATTTCAAGTTGATTGTTATATAACTGAGGTTTCTTAATAAAGAGATTATTCAAGTCTGTAGAATTTTAACGTTAAAGTTACGTCATTTTACTGGTTTGTATAGGAAAATAGAGATGATTTTTCAGAATGGAGTTCAATTAAGCATTACCTGGTCTTACAGCAAAAAAAAATTTTGATATGCAATATTTTTGAATTACCTATAAATTTTCGAATTTAAATAGCGCGTAACTTGCGCCATTAATTTTATTCGAAATGATAAAGATATTGCGAATTTGAACGTCATTAGGTTTTTAGTACTGAGAGAGAAGTACTCGCTGATATTATCCTTGATGTTATGGATTATTCAATTTTTTTTTTCATAATGTTCGTCAAGGTGAACACCGATCAGCAATTTTGACACTATTTTTGATATTTTTAGATGTTTCCTCATGTGAAAATAAAATTAGAAGAATTTCGAGTTAACAGTTTTAACCAAATTAAAATTTTTTTGATGCAATTAAAGTATACCAGGTTATTTTAATACACATTTAATCTTTTGGAATTGTGTAAATAATTTATCCATATAATCCTTATCTTTTTCTGGGCCTGCCGCATATCTTATCGAAATGCTGAATTTCACTAATAACAAATAATTTGTTCAAATATTGAACAAAATGAAATCCTTGTAATACCAGCTCATACCGTTCTATGTATCTAAAATCGACCATCATTATCCGCCGTCACAAATTTAAAAAATATCAAACATTTCAAAATAATAAAAGTTTCACTTCGTTTATGAAGAAAGGAGCTCATGAGCACATGCAGTCTTATGCAATTGGTTGGTCAACACTGCTGGATTTGTCTAATATTCATATTTCTGTTTGAAATTTGTATAATGAATTAAACGGAAATACGAGATACGGAAGTAAGAGATATCCGAATTGGTGAAACGTTTAATTAGATTCAAATCATAAATCTTTAATGATCCAGAGTATCTAAAATTATTTAAAACTTTATGTTCAGTTGTGAAAATTAAAATTAAATCATGCTGCTATAGAAACAAACATAATCAATTTTGGCATATTCTAAATATTAAGAAAAATTAATATGCTACCACCATGGTTGCAAGACGACTCAAGCACTGCTGCCGAAATAGCTAAAATATATTTACCAACTACTTCAAGTCATTTTATATTAATACCAACGTCAATGTTAGTCCAATATCACTACAATATTAATAATATAAATGTTATCCCGTTAGATATTCGCAGTAATATTTCACAATACAAGGACCGGATGGAACTTGCATTATTTTTTACATCATACTGCTGAACCAATCAATCTTCCTCTATCGTTATTATTTAACATGCCAATATCCACCCGATATTTTGGAACTGACAACTGTTATTCCGATTTTTAAATCTGGCGATAAATCCTTGGTAACTAAGTTGTGTTCAGTGTAAAATTTGATAAAACTAAGACATTTCGTCAAAATATTTACCAATCTATTTCTAATATTATTATGAGCCGTCTCATCAACTCCTCAAATTAAATTTACATGTGAAATTGAAAATCAAGGTCGTTTAGCCTTTCTAGATACTATGGTAATACGTAATGAAGATGGAAGATTAACTACAAATTTATATCACAAAAAAACCTGGTCGGGTCGGTATCTAAATTATAACTCTTGGCTTCCATGATCTTACAAAAATAACACAGTGTTTTTGTTAGCTGAAAAAAGTTTGATGTTATCGGATGAGGTTTTTTATGCTGAAAATTTCAAAATTTTAAGTTGTGTTCTAACTCAAAATGGCTATCCGAGAGGTGTAGTTACTAGAGGAATTTGAAAGGCTATCGAAAAACATAGTAATTCGGGAAATATTTTGGAAAATACGCGCGTAAATCCAAATTTAACCGTTGACAATAATCGCAAAAAAATTCTTTTCGAAAAATTTAAATTTCTTTTATAAAATTATGATATACAGTTACTATCAAATTTAATATATAAATTAAAATGTTCGTGTGGAATAGAGTATATCGGTCAAACTAAAGAAAATTTAAAAAAACGAATTCGTCAACATATTTATGATTCTACGTATGAGTTTAAACCGTCACACAGTGCTTTATCGAATCATCTACGTGGAAGTAACCACTCGTTATCTATAGATGACGCTGAGATACTTGATAAGGAGCAAAATCTCAATAAAAGGTTAATTTTGGAAAGCATTTACATCAAAAAACAACAAAATGTATCTCATAATTTATTAAATATCCAGAAAGTTTCAAAATATTTGTTAAATTATTACGACAACATTTTGTAGAATTTCTAAATTTTTTTTTTCACTCAAATTGTATAACTTAAAATTTTTTCGGTTAAACTTAGTAATTTGTAAATTTTCAATTTAAACTCTAGTTACGTTAGGAAAACATTCGTTATTAAAAAATAAAAATTTTCTTTCAAATTGTAGTAAAAATTGTGCCCCTGAGAATGACGGAATGTACCGTCGAAACGTCGTGTTTTTATTAAATAATTAATAAAAACTTAAATATTAAGCTAAAAAACCAAATAAAATTATTTTATTAAGGTGGAAGTGAATTCTAAAATTATTTCTAAATAAAGTTCTCGAATATGGCCAAGTATAATGGAACTTGCCTATTTCCAAATTATTTTAAAATTCCATTTTCACCGTTTATGCTGAATTTTAGCAAAATAGTTGGCCATATTCCAGAACTAACGAATGCTCCTATCATCGTATAAATGCATATCCGTGTCCGCTCTAATAAAGTGTCTGCTTATAGCTAAGCTAAGTTTCAATGGAAATACTTCAATTTTGTAAGGGATTTGAATGTGTGTCTGTTGTAGTGAGGTGTTCCTTGAAATGAGTGTCCACTGAAATGAGGTTTAACCGTAATAAAATTAGTTATGGAGCAGGGCAAAACCATCAAAAATGTGTATACAAGCCGTGCTGTCCCTATACATTTGCTATCAAAATTTACATTATTGCACAATAGTGTTAGTGATGTCGCCGCATACAAACACGTCATACAATATAAAATTCCTCTCATTTAAGTGGAGAGCATGGCTAGCATAAACGTATTTTTGTTGGTTTTGATCAGAGCAAAATAATAATTATTCTTAGATTTCCATAATGACTAAAACAAAAGGCAGCAGAAAATATTTAGAAATAAAGTTTATATCTCTCATGGACAAAATCGGCATTTTGAATCGTTTGTAGGATGGAGAAAAAATTATATTCTCTAAAAAGATCCCTGTGTATCCCTGGAAATCGTATAAGACAAAAATCTCTTAAAATTTACGAGCACTTAAAAGGAATTGACCAGACTTTTTCAGAGCAATAAAATAATTCATTTACTGCAAGCAAAGGGTGATTGAAAAGTTAAAACAAAGGTACTCATTACACAACATAAAATTTCAAGGAAATTTTAAGCTGGATCTTTCCCGAATTAACGATAAAGAAATTTAACGCTGCCTAATGACGCATCATACTGAAAAAACTGCCATCTTGGACCTACAATTCGAAAAATGAAAGGCGTGCATCAGGGTTTAAATGGTCTTAACAACGTATCACTGTCCATATGTATAGCAATTTATCAGCAAGTAATTTGTTTATAAAACCTGTACTATTAAATTGTTCTTATAGGCCTGAAGCAATGAAAAATATTAATAAATCTGAGCAGCCTGTATTCTCGAGATCTAATAAAAAAGCATGGATGACTTAAGATTTGCTTAATGAATGGTTTTATTGGTAATAAATGTTGGTTTCAAAATTTTGTTGATTCTTGATAAGGGTACTAGCCATAGCAAGGAACTAAATCATCCAAATGTGAAAATTGTTTGTTTTCCTCCTAACTGAACTTCACAACCGCTGGACCAAGGAATCATCCAAACTTTTAAAATGTACTACATTCGCCAATTTTTCCAAACTATTTTCGACAGATTGGAAAATGATGAAGATAAAACTCTTATTCAAGTGTGGAAAGAATTTTCGATTTTGATTTTATTCGAACCGTGTAATCAACTTGTGCAGAAATGAAACCATCAACACTTTATGCATGCTGGAAACCTCTATTGCCTCAAATGGTTCAAAAAGAAATTGATATTTCTGCCTCAGTTACAGAAATAATAAACATTGGTGATGGATTAGAAGAACTACTTCAGTGTAGCGAGAGAATGACTCATCCGATCGGAGATCCGATGGTGTCAATTTTTGCGTAAAAAAACCGGTAGTGGATAATTTATGTTAAATTAAATCAATTAATCTCCACATAAATTTTAATTAAAAATTCAAACTACAAAATAGGGATTTATAGAGATTGAGGGCACTATAGCAAGACAATGCCTCATCAGATCGGATCAATTCAAGAAGTAATTTGTGCTTAGTAATATTGTGGCAGACAATTTATTTTAAATTAAAATAATTAATCTCCACATGAATTTTAATTAAAATTACAAAGTACATAACAGCGATTTACAATGCTTTAGAGCACTGTAGCGAGAGAACCCCTCATCTGATCGGAGCAATTCTTGTGTTAATTTTTGTATACAGAAACTTTGGTTAAAATAATTAATTTCCACATAAACTTTAATTAAAATTACAACCTACAAAATAGCTATTAAAAATGCTTCAAAGCACTGTAGCGAGAAAACTCCTCATCTGATCGGAGCAATTCTGGTATCAATTTATGCGTAAAGAATCTGTGGCAGATAATTTATTGTAAATTAAAATAATTAATTTTCACATAAATTCTAATTAAAATTTAGATCTACAAAGTGACGATTTAGAATGCTAGAGAGCACTGTAAAGGATCTGATAGGAGCAGATGAGGCATTCTCCCGGAGACAGTACCTAGTACGTACCGCCATATATCAGTCTGGACTCCGATATATATCTTGCGCTCTGCTGCGATTTTAACATCGATGTCATCGCTAAAGCCGAATTCATGCACTTCATCATGGACACCTTCGACCTAGACTGCACCTACAACACACTAGCCTCGACGACTTTGGGAGGCACACTTGTATGGATCACAGATTCGTCATGCATATCATCGCCGAGACCCTGCGCTTCATATCGTACTTCTCGTACCATCGCCTAGTATTCAATCGTTTGCAAACAACCTCTGTACTTTCATTTCATGTTGCTAATAATAAATAAATTTAATTTAACAAACCCATACATCGTGCCATTTCTCGCACCGCTTATAAACGTTATCACGGAAAACACCTATGACCGTGTAGAAGACACAGCCTACCCCGAATTTTTTTGTTAAATTTTTAAATATTTTGATTTTCGACCTTTATAGAAATCCGTTGGATGTTTGTTGAGCTACACAAAATAGTGAGGGATATCAAATACATAAATCCAATAAAAAATGTTTGTTCATAACCGAGTTTCACTATCAGATCGTGGCTACTTTGAATTGAAGCAGGATCAAGAACTGCAAATGCCGGCCCCTTAACAAATTAAATACGAAGTATGAAGGAAAATCCATGCAGAAAAGAAAAAAACATTCAACATTAATTATCCATCTTAGATGTAATCTTGGCTGAAAAAAATACAATTTGTTTTTAGATAAAACATGTCACCCATCTCTTTCATTCATACACTATTGTGAATGTGCTACTACGCTCAAAATAGTGTATTTATGGTGAAGTGGATATGACCTGCACGTCAAAATTATTGTTACTAAATAAATAAATAAATAAATAAAAATCACCTTCCCAAGTTTTAAAGTTTCCAAGTTTTAAAATTTTCATAGTTTCCAAAGTTTATAAAGTTTGCAATGTTTTCAAATTTTAAAGTTTTCCAAGTTTCCAAAGTTTTAAAGATTTTGTGCTTTCAAGTTTTAAAGTTTTAAAGTTTTCATGCTTTAAAGATTTCAAGTTTTCAAATTTTCAGAGTTTCCAAACTTTTAAGTTTTAAATTTTTAAAGTTTCAAAATATTCAATGTTGGCAAAGTTTTCAAGTTTTAAAGTTTTAGTGTTTCCAAAGTTTTAAAATTTTTATGGTTTCAAGTTTTAAAGTATACAAAGTTATAAAGTTTTCAAGTGTTCAAGCTTTAAAGTTTTCAAAGTTTTCAAAAATTTAAAGTTGGAAAATTTTAAAGTTTCAAAGTTATAAAGTTTGAATGATTAAAAGTTTTAAAGATATAAAGTTATAAAGTTTTAAAGTTATACATTTTTAAAGTTTTACGGTTTTAAAGTTTTACAGTTTTATAGTTTTAAGTTATAAAATGGTAAAGTTTAAGAATATTCAAAGTTTCAAAGTTTTAAAATTTAAAGTTTTAAAAGTATTAAGTTTAAAAGTTATAAAGTTTTAAAGTTTCAAAATTTTTAAAGTTTTAAAGTTTTCAAAGTTCTAAAATTTTTAAGTTGTAAATTATGAAAGTTTTAAAGTATTAAATAAGTTTTAAAGTTTTAAAATTTTAAAGTTTAAAATTTTTTAAAGTTTTAAAATTTTAAATTTTTAAAGTTTTAAAGTTTTCAAAGTTTCCAAAGTTTTAATATTTCAAAATTTTTAAGTTTTAAAGTTTTAAAGTTTAAAAGTTTTCAAAGTTTTAAAAT
The DNA here is from genome assembly GCA_963556165.1 of Tipula helvola. Classification (NCBI taxonomy): domain Eukaryota; kingdom Metazoa; phylum Arthropoda; class Insecta; order Diptera; family Tipulidae; genus Tipula; species Tipula helvola. The sequence goes on from OY744483.1 coordinate 289,745,896, forward strand.
TTTAAAGTTTTAAATTTATAAAGTTTTAAAGTTTTATAGTTTTAAAGTTTTAAAGTTTTCTAAGTATTAAAATTTTTAACATTTAAAATTTTAAATTTTTAAAATTTTAAATTATTCAAATTTTTAAAGTTTAGAGTTTTAAAGTTTTAAAATTTTAAAGTTTTAAAGTTTTCAAAGTTCTAAAGTTTTCAAGTTTTAAATGTTCAGAGTTTCCAAACTTTTATAGTTTTCTAGTTTTTAAAGTTTTAAATTTTTAAAGTTTCAAAATTTTCAAAGTTTGCAAAGTTTTCAAGTTATAAAGTTTTAGTGTTTCCAAAGTTTTAAAGTTTTATGTTTTCAAGTTTTGAAGTATACGAAGTTTTAAAGTTTTCAAGTTTTCAAGCTTTAAAGTTTTATTGTTTTCAAGTTTTAAATTTTTCAAGCTTTAAAATTGTCAGAGTTTCCAAAGTTTTAAAGTTTTCAATGTTCCCAAAGTTTAAAGTTTTTTAAAGTTTTAAAGTTTTCAAAGTTTTCAAAAATTTAAAGTTGGAAAATTTTAAAGTTTCAAAGTTATAAAGTTCGAATGATTAATAGTTTTAAAGAGATAAAGTTATAAAGTTATAAATTTTTAAAGTTTTACGGTTTTAAAGTTTTACAGTTTTATAGTAGTAAGTTATAAAATGGTGAAGTTTTAGAATATTCAAAGTTTTAAAGTTTTGAAATTTAAAGTTTTAAAAGTATTAAGTTTTAAAGTTATAAAGTTTTAAAGTTTTAGTGTTTCCAAAGTTTTAAAATTTTTATGGTTTCAAGTTTTAAAGTATACAAAGTTTTAAAGTTTTCAAGTGTTCAAGCTTTAAAGTTTTCAAAGTTTTCAAAAATTAAAAGTTGGAAAATTTTAAAGTTTCAAAGTTATAAAGTTTGAATGATTAAAAATTTTAAAGATATAAAGTTATAAAGTTTTAAAGTTATACATTTTTAAAGTTTTACGGTTTTAAAGTTTTACAGTTTTATAGTTTTAAGTTATAAAATGGTAAAGTTTAAGAATATTCAAAGTTTCAAAGTTTTAAAATTTAAAGTTTTAAAAGTATTAAGTTTAAAAGTTATAAAGTTTTAAAGTTTCAAAATTTTTAAAGTTTTAAAGTTTTCAAAGTTCTAAAATTTTTAAGTTGTAAATTATGAAAGTTTTAAAGTATTAAATAAGTTTTAAAGTTTTAAAATTTTAAAGTTTAAAATTTTTTAAAGTTTTAAAATTTTAAATTTTTAAAGTTTTAAAGTTTTCAAAGTTTCCAAAGTTTTAATATTTCAAAATTTTTAAGTTTTAAAGTTTTAAAGTTTAAAAGTTTTCAAAGTTTTAAAATTTTAAAGTTTTAAATTTATAAAGTTTTAAAGTTTTATAGTTTTAAAGTTTTAAAGTTTTCTAAGTATTAAAATTTTTAACATTTAAAATTTTAAATTTTTAAAATTTTAAATTATTCAAATTTTTAAAGTTTAGAGTTTTAAAGTTTTAAAATTTTAAAGTTTTAAAGTTTTCAAAGTTCTAAAGTTTTCAAGTTTTAAATGTTCAGAGTTTCCAAACTTTTATAGTTTTCTAGTTTTTAAAGTTTTAAATTTTTAAAGTTTCAAAATTTTCAAAGTTTGCAAAGTTTTCAAGTTATAAAGTTTTAGTGTTTCCAAAGTTTTAAAGTTTTATGTTTTCAAGTTTTGAAGTATACGAAGTTTTAAAGTTTTCAAGTTTTCAAGCTTTAAAGTTTTATTGTTTTCAAGTTTTAAATTTTTCAAGCTTTAAAATTGTCAGAGTTTCCAAAGTTTTAAAGTTTTCAATGTTCCCAAAGTTTAAAGTTTTTTAAAGTTTTAAAGTTTTCAAAGTTTTCAAAAATTTAAAGTTGGAAAATTTTAAAGTTTCAAAGTTATAAAGTTCGAATGATTAATAGTTTTAAAGAGATAAAGTTATAAAGTTATAAATTTTTAAAGTTTTACGGTTTTAAAGTTTTACAGTTTTATAGTAGTAAGTTATAAAATGGTGAAGTTTTAGAATATTCAAAGTTTTAAAGTTTTGAAATTTAAAGTTTTAAAAGTATTAAGTTTTAAAGTTATAAAGTTTTAAAGTTTTAAAATTTTAAAGTTTAAAATTTTTTAAAGTTTTAAAGTTTTCAAAGTTTTAAAATTTAAAGTTTTAAAGTTTTAAAATTTTAAAGTTTTAATGTTATAAAGTTTTAAATTTATAAAGTATTAAAGTTTGACAGTTTTAAAATTTTAAATTTTTAAAGTTTTGAAAGTTTCCAAAGTTTTTAAGTTTTAATATTTCAAAATTTTAAAGTTTTAAAGTTTAAAAGTTTTCAAAGTTTTAAAATTTTAAAGTTTTAAATTTATAAAGTTTTAAAGTTTTATAGTTTTAAAGTTTTAAAGTTTTCTAAGTATTAAAATTTTTAACATTTAAAATTTTAAATTTTTAAAATTTTCAATTATTCAAATTTTTAAAGATTAGAGTTTAAAAGTTTTAAAATTTTAAAGTTTTAAAGTTTTCAAAGTTCTAAAGTTTTCAAGTTTTAAATGTTCAGACTTTCCAAACTTTTACAGTTTTCTAGTTTTTAAAGTTTTAAATTTTTAAAGTTTCAAAATTTTCAAAGTTTGCAAAGTTTTCAAGTTATAAAGTTTTAGTGTTTCCAAAGTTTTAAAGTTTTTATGTTTTCAAGTTTTCAAGCTTTAAAGTTTTATTGTTTTCAAGTTTTAAATTTTTCAAGCTTTAAAATTGTCAGAGTTTCCAAAGTTTTAAAGTTTTCAATGTTCCTAAAGTTTAAAGTTTTTTAAAGTTTTAAATTTTTCAAAAATTTAAAGTTGGAAAATTTTAAATTTTCAAAGTTATAAAGTACGAATGATTAAAAGTTTTAAAGATATAAAGTTATACATTTTTAAAGTTTTACGGTTTTAAAGTTTTACAGTTTTATACTTTTAAGTTATAAAATGGTAAAGTTTTAGAATATTCAAAGTTTTAAAGTTTTAAAATTTAAAGTTTTAAAAGTATTAAGTTTAAAAGTTATAAAGTTTTAAAGTTTCAAAATTTTTAAATTTTTCAAGTTTTCAAAGTTCTAAAATTTTAAAGTTGTAAATTTTGAAAGTTTTAAAGTATTAAATAAGTTTTAAAGTTTTAAAATTTTAAAGTTTAAATTTTTTTAAAGTTTTAAAGTTTTCAAAGTTTTAAAATTTAAAGTTTGACAGTTTTAAAATTTTAAATTTTTAAAGTTTTAAAGTTTTGAAAGTTTCCAAAGTTTTTAAGTTTTAATATTTCAAAATTTTAAAGTTTTAAAGTTTAAAAGTTTTCAAAGTTTTAAAATTTTAAAGTTTTAAATTTATAAAGTTTTAAAGTTTTATAGTTTTAAAGTTTTAAAGTTTTCTAAGTATTAAAATTTTTAACATTTAAAATTTTAAATTTTTAAAATTTTAAATTATTCAAATTTTTAAAGTTTAGAGTTTTAAAGTTTTAAAATTTTAAAGTTTTAAAGTTTTCAAAGTTCTAAAGTTTTCAAGTTTTAAATGTTCAGAGTTTCCAAACTTTTACAGTTTTCTAGTTTTTAAAGTTTCAAATTTTTAAAGTTTCAAAATTTTCAAAGTTTGCAAAGTTTTCAAGTTATAAAGTTTTAGTGTTTCCAAAGTTTTAAAGTTTTTATGTTTTCAAGTTTTCAAGCTTTAAAGTTTTATTGTTTTCAAGTTTTAAATTTTTCAAGCTTTAAAATTGTCAGAGTTTCCAAAGTTTTAAAGTTTTCAATGTTCCCAAAGTTTAAAGTTTTTTAAAGTTTTAAAGTTTTCAAAAATTTAAAGTTGGAAAATTTTAAATTTTCAAAGTTATAAAGTACGAATGATTAAAAGTTTTAAAGATATAAAGTTATACATTTTTAAAGTTTTACGGTTTTAAAGTTTTACAGTTTTATAGTTTTAAGTTATAAAATGGTAAAGTTTAAGAATATTCAAAGTTTCAAAGTTTTAAAAGTATTAAGTTTAAAAGTTATAAAGTTTTAAAGTTTCAAAATTTTTAAAGTTTTAAAGTTTTCAAAGTTCTAAAATTTTTAAGTTGTAAATTATCAAAGTTTTAAAGTATTAAATAAGTTTTAAAGTTTTAAAATTTTAAAGTTTAAAATTCTTTAAAGTTTTAAAATTTTCAAAGTTTTAAAATTTAAAGTTTTAAAGTTGTAAAATTTTAAATTTTTAATGTTACAAAATTTTTAAGTTATAAAGTATTAAAGTTTGACAGTTTTAAAATTTTAAATTTTTAAAGTTTTAAAGTTTTCAAAGTTTCCAAAGTTTTAATATTTCAAAATTTTTAAGTTTTAAAGTTTAAAAGTTTTCAAAGTATTAAAATTTTAAAGTTTTAAATTTATAAAGTTTTAAAGTTTTATAGTTTTAAAGTTTTAAAGTTTTCTAAGTATTAAAATTTTTAACATTTAAAATTTTAAATTTTTAAAATTTTAAATTATTCAAATTTTTAAAGTTTAGAGTTTTAAAGTTTTAAAATTTTAAAGTTTTAAAGTTTTCAAAGTTCTAAAGTTTTCAAGTTTTAAATGTTCAGAGTTTCCAAACTTTTATAGTTTTCTAGTTTTTAAAGTTTTAAATTTTTAAAGTTTCAAAATTTTCAAAGTTTGCAAAGTTTTCAAGTTTTAAAGTTTTAGTGTTTCCAAAGTTTCCAAAGTTTTAAACTTATGTTTTCAAGTTTTAAAGTTATCAAAGATTTAAAGTTTTTAAGTTTTCAAGCTTTAAAATTTTCAAGTTTTAAATTTGCAGAATTTCCAAAGTTTTATAGTTTACAAGTTTTTAAAGTTTCAAATTTTTAAAGTTTCAAAGTTTTCAAAGTTTGCAAAGTTTTAAAGTTTTAAAATTTTAGTGTTTCCAAAGTTTTAAAGTTTTTATATCATATTTTCAAGTTTTGAAGTATACGAAGTTTTAAAGTTTTCAAGTTTTCAAGCTTTAAAGTTTTATTGTTTTCAAGTTTTAAATTTTTCAAGCTTTAAAATTGTCAGAGTTTCCAAAGTTTTAAAGTTTTCAATGTTCCCAAAGTTTAAAGTTTTTTAAAGTTTTAAAGTTTTCAAAGTTTTCAAAAATTTAAAGTTGGAAAATTTTAAAGTTTCAAAGTTATAAAGTTCGAATGATTAAAAGTTTTAAAGATATAAAGTTATAAAGTTATACATTTTTAAAGTTTTACGGTTTTAAAGTTTTACAGTTTTATAGTAGTAAGTTATAAAATGGTGAAGCTTTAGAATATTCAAAGTTTTAAAGTTTTGAAATTTAAAGTTTTAAAAGTATTAAGTTTTAAAGTTATAAAGTTTTAAAGTTTTAAAATTTTAAAGTTTAAAATTTTTTAAAGTTTTAAAGTTTTCAAAGTTTTAAAATTTAAAGTTTTAAAGTTTTAAAATTTTAAAGTTTTAATGTTATAAAGTTTTAAAGTTATAAAGTATTAAAGTTTGACAGTTTTAAAATTTTAAATTTTTAAAGTTTTGAAAGTTTCCAAAGTTTTTAAGTTTTAATATTTCAAAATTTTAAAGTTTTAAAGTTTAAAAGTTTTCAAAGTTTTAAAATTTTAAAGTTTTAAATTTATAAAGTTTTAAAGTTTTATAGTTTTAAAGTTTTAAAGTTTTCTAAGTATTAAAATTTTTAACATTTAAAATTTTAAATTTTTAAAATTTTAAATTATTCAAATTTTTAAAGTTTTAAAATTTTAAAGTTTTAAAGTTTTTAAGTTTTAAATGTTCAGACTTTCCAAACTTTTACAGTTTTCTAGTTTTTAAAGTTATAAATTTTTAAAGTTTCAAAATTTTCAAAGTTTGCAAAGTTTTCAAGTTTTAAAATTTTAAAGTTTTAAAGTTTTAAAGTTATAAAGTATTAAAATTTGACAGTTTTAAAATTTTAAATTTTTAAAGTTTTAAAGTTTTCAAAGTTTCCAAAGTTTCCAAAGTTTTTAAGTTTTAATATTTTAATATTTCAAAATTTTAAAGTTTTAAAGTTTTAAATTTATAAAGTTATAAAGTTTTAAAGTTTTATAGTTTTAAAGTTTTAAAGTTTTCTAAGTTTTAAAATTTTTAACATTTAAAATTTAAAATTTTTAAAGTTTTAAATTATTCAAATTTTTAAAGTTTAGAATTTTCAAGTTTTAAAATTTTAAAGTTTTCAAAGTTCTAAAGTTCTAAAATTTTAAAGTTTTTAATTTTCAGAGTTTCCAAACTTTTATAGTTTTCTAGATTTTAAAGTTTTAAATTTTTAAAGTTTCAAAATTTTCAAAGTTTGCAAAGTTTTCAAGTTATAAAGTTTTAGTGTTTCCAAAGTTTTAAGGTTTTTATGTTTTCAAGTTTTGAAGTATTCAAAGTTTTAAAGTTTTCAAGTTTTCAAGCTTTAAAGTTTTATTGTTTTCAAGTTTTAAATTGTTCAAGCTTTAAAATTGTCAGAGTTTCCAAAGTTTTAAAGTTTTCAATGTTCCCAAAGTTTAAAGTTTTTTAAAGTTTTAAAGTTTTCAAAAATTTAAAGTTGGAAAATTTTAAATTTTCAAAGTTATAAAGTACGAATGATTAAAAGTTTTAAAGATATAAAGTTATACATTTTTAAAGTTTTTCGGTTTTAAAGTTTTACAGTTTTATAGTTTTAAGTTATAAAATGGTAAAGTTTTAGAATATTCAAAGTTTTAAAGTTTTAAAATTTAAAGTTTTAAAAGTATTAAGTTTAAAAGTTATAAAGTTTTAAAGTTTAAATTTTTTATAGTTTTAAAGTTTTCAAAGTTTTAAAGTTTTAAAATTTTAAAGTTTTAAAGTTTTAAAGTTATAAAGTATTAAAATTTGACAGTTTTAAAATTTTAAATTTTTAAAGTTTTAAAGTTTTCAAAGTTTCCAAAGTTTCCAAAGTTTTTAAGTTTTAATATTTTAATATTTCAAAATTTTAAAGTTTTAAAGTTTTAAATTTATAAAGTTATAAAGTTTTAAAGTTTTATAGTTTTAAAGTTTTAAAGTTTTCTAAGTTTTAAAATTTTTAACATTTAAAATTTAAAATTTTTAAAGTTTTAAATTATTCAAATTTTTAAAGTTTAGAATTTTCAAGTTTTAAAATTTTAAAGTTTTCAAAGTTCTAAAGTTCTAAAATTTTAAAGTTTTTAATTTTCAGAGTTTCCAAACTTTTATAGTTTTCTAGATTTTAAAGTTTTAAATTTTTAAAGTTTCAAAATTTTCAAAGTTTGCAAAGTTTTCAAGTTATAAAGTTTTAGTGTTTCCAAAGTTTTAAGGTTTTTATGTTTTCAAGTTTTGAAGTATTCAAAGTTTTAAAGTTTTCAAGTTTTCAAGCTTTAAAGTTTTATTGTTTTCAAGTTTTAAATTGTTCAAGCTTTAAAATTGTCAGAGTTTCCAAAGTTTTAAAGTTTTCAATGTTCCCAAAGTTTAAAGTTTTTTAAAGTTTTAAAGTTTTCAAAAATTTAAAGTTGGAAAATTTTAAATTTTCAAAGTTATAAAGTACGAATGATTAAAAGTTTTAAAGATATAAAGTTATACATTTTTAAAGTTTTTCGGTTTTAAAGTTTTACAGTTTTATAGTTTTAAGTTATAAAATGGTAAAGTTTTAGAATATTCAAAGTTTTAAAGTTTTAAAATTTAAAGTTTTAAAAGTATTAAGTTTAAAAGTTATAAAGTTTTAAAGTTTAAATTTTTTATAGTTTTAAAGTTTTCAAAGTTTTAAAGTTTTAAAATTTTAAAGTTTTAAAGTTTTAAAGTTTTAAAGTTATAAAGTATTAAAATTTGACAGTTTTAAAATTTTAAATTTTTAAAGTTTTAAAGTTTTCAAAGTTTCCAAAGTTTCCAAAGTTTTTAAGTTTTAATATTTTAATATTTCAAAATTTTAAAGTTTTAAAGTTTTAAATTTATAAAGTTATAAAGTTTTAAAGTTTTATAGTTTTAAAGTTTTAAAGTTTTCTAAGTTTTAAAATTTTTAACATTTAAAATTTAAAATTTTTAAAGTTTTAAATTATTCAAATTTTTAAAGTTTAGAATTTTCAAGTTTTAAAATTTTAAAGTTTTCAAAGTTCTAAAGTTCTAAAATTTTAAAGTTTTTAATTTTCAGAGTTTCCAAACTTTTATAGTTTTCTAGATTTTAAAGTTTTAAATTTTTAAAGTTTCAAAATTTTCAAAGTTTGCAAAGTTTTCAAGTTTTAAAGTTTTAGTGTTTCCAAAGTTTCCAAAGTTTTAAACTTATGTTTTCAAGTTTTAAAGTTATCAAAGATTTAAAGTTTTTAAGTTTTCAAGCTTTAAAATTTTCAAGTTTTAAATTTGCAGAATTTCCAAAGTTTTATAGTTTACAAGTTTTTAAAGTTTCAAATTTTTAAAGTTTCAAAGTTTTCAAAGTTTGCAAAGTTTTAAAGTTTTAAAATTTTAGTGTTTCCAAAGTTTTAAAGTTTTTATATCATATTTTCAAGTTTTGAAGTATACGAAGTTTTAAAGTTTTCAAGTTTTCAAGCTTTAAAGTTTTATTGTTTTCAAGTTTTAAATTTTTCAAGCTTTAAAATTGTCAGAGTTTCCAAAGTTTTAAAGTTTTCAATGTTCCCAAAGTTTAAAGTTTTTTAAAGTTTTAAAGTTTTCAAAGTTTTCAAAAATTTAAAGTTGGAAAATTTTAAAGTTTCAAAGTTATAAAGTTCGAATGATTAAAAGTTTTAAAGATATAAAGTTATAAAGTTATACATTTTTAAAGTTTTACGGTTTTAAAGTTTTACAGTTTTATAGTAGTAAGTTATAAAATGGTGAAGCTTTAGAATATTCAAAGTTTTAAAGTTTTGAAATTTAAAGTTTTAAAAGTATTAAGTTTTAAAGTTATAAAGTTTTAAAGTTTTAAAATTTTAAAGTTTAAAATTTTTTAAAGTTTTAAAGTTTTCAAAGTTTTAAAATTTAAAGTTTTAAAGTTTTAAAATTTTAAAGTTTTAATGTTATAAAGTTTTAAAGTTATAAAGTATTAAAGTTTGACAGTTTTAAAATTTTAAATTTTTAAAGTTTTGAAAGTTTCCAAAGTTTTTAAGTTTTAATATTTCAAAATTTTAAAGTTTTAAAGTTTAAAAGTTTTCAAAGTTTTAAAATTTTAAAGTTTTAAATTTATAAAGTTTTAAAGTTTTATAGTTTTAAAGTTTTAAAGTTTTCTAAGTATTAAAATTTTTAACATTTAAAATTTTAAATTTTTAAAATTTTAAATTATTCAAATTTTTAAAGTTTTAAAATTTTAAAGTTTTAAAGTTTTTAAGTTTTAAATGTTCAGACTTTCCAAACTTTTACAGTTTTCTAGTTTTTAAAGTTATAAATTTTTAAAGTTTCAAAATTTTCAAAGTTTGCAAAGTTTTCAAGTTTTAAAATTTTAAAGTTTTAAAGTTTTAAAGTTATAAAGTATTAAAATTTGACAGTTTTAAAATTTTAAATTTTTAAAGTTTTAAAGTTTTCAAAGTTTCCAAAGTTTCCAAAGTTTTTAAGTTTTAATATTTTAATATTTCAAAATTTTAAAGTTTTAAAGTTTTAAATTTATAAAGTTATAAAGTTTTAAAGTTTTATAGTTTTAAAGTTTTAAAGTTTTCTAAGTTTTAAAATTTTTAACATTTAAAATTTAAAATTTTTAAAGTTTTAAATTATTCAAATTTTTAAAGTTTAGAATTTTCAAGTTTTAAAATTTTAAAGTTTTCAAAGTTCTAAAGTTCTAAAATTTTAAAGTTTTTAATTTTCAGAGTTTCCAAACTTTTATAGTTTTCTAGATTTTAAAGTTTTAAATTTTTAAAGTTTCAAAATTTTCAAAGTTTGCAAAGTTTTCAAGTTATAAAGTTTTAGTGTTTCCAAAGTTTTAAGGTTTTTATGTTTTCAAGTTTTGAAGTATTCAAAGTTTTAAAGTTTTCAAGTTTTCAAGCTTTAAAGTTTTATTGTTTTCAAGTTTTAAATTGTTCAAGCTTTAAAATTGTCAGAGTTTCCAAAGTTTTAAAGTTTTCAATGTTCCCAAAGTTTAAAGTTTTTTAAAGTTTTAAAGTTTTCAAAAATTTAAAGTTGGAAAATTTTAAATTTTCAAAGTTATAAAGTACGAATGATTAAAAGTTTTAAAGATATAAAGTTATACATTTTTAAAGTTTTTCGGTTTTAAAGTTTTACAGTTTTATAGTTTTAAGTTATAAAATGGTAAAGTTTTAGAATATTCAAAGTTTTAAAGTTTTAAAATTTAAAGTTTTAAAAGTATTAAGTTTAAAAGTTATAAAGTTTTAAAGTTTAAATTTTTTATAGTTTTAAAGTTTTCAAAGTTTTAAAGTTTTAAAATTTTAAAGTTTTAAAGTTTTAAAGTTATAAAGTATTAAAATTTGACAGTTTTAAAATTTTAAATTTTTAAAGTTTTAAAGTTTTCAAAGTTTCCAAAGTTTCCAAAGTTTTTAAGTTTTAATATTTTAATATTTCAAAATTTTAAAGTTTTAAAATTTTAAATTTATAAAGTTATAAAGTTTTAAAGTTTTATAGTTTTAAAGTTTTAAAGTTTTCTAAGTTTTAAAATTTTTAACATTTAAAATTTAAAATTTTTAAAGTTTTAAATTATTCAAATTTTTAAAGTTTAGAATTTTCAAGTTTTAAAATTTTAAAGTTTTCAAAGTTCTAAAGTTCTAAAATTTTAAAGTTTTTAATTTTCAGAGTTTCCAAACTTTTATAGTTTTCTAGATTTTAAAGTTTTAAATTTTTAAAGTTTCAAAATTTTCAAAGTTTGCAAAGTTTTCAAGTTATAAAGTTTTAGTGTTTCCAAAGTTTTAAGGTTTTTATGTTTTCAAGTTTTGAAGTATTCAAAGTTTTAAAGTTTTCAAGTTTTCAAGCTTTAAAGTTTTATTGTTTTCAAGTTTTAAATTGTTCAAGCTTTAAAATTGTCAGAGTTTCCAAAGTTTTAAAGTTTTCAATGTTCCCAAAGTTTAAAGTTTTTTAAAGTTTTAAAGTTTTCAAAAATTTAAAGTTGGAAAATTTTAAATTTTCAAAGTTATAAAGTACGAATGATTAAAAGTTTTAAAGATATAAAGTTATACATTTTTAAAGTTTTTCGGTTTTAAAGTTTTACAGTTTTATAGTTTTAAGTTATAAAATGGTAAAGTTTTAGAATATTCAAAGTTTTAAAGTTTTAAAATTTAAAGTTTTAAAAGTATTAAGTTTAAAAGTTATAAAGTTTTAAAGTTTAAATTTTTTATAGTTTTAAAGTTTTCAAAGTTTTAAAGTTTTAAAATTTTAAAGTTTTAAAGTTTTAAAGTTTTAAAGTTATAAAGTATTAAAATTTGACAGTTTTAAAATTTTAAATTTTTAAAGTTTTAAAGTTTTCAAAGTTTCCAAAGTTTCCAAAGTTTTTAAGTTTTAATATTTTAATATTTCAAAATTTTAAAGTTTTAAAGTTTTAAATTTATAAAGTTATAAAGTTTTAAAGTTTTATAGTTTTAAAGTTTTAAAGTTTTCTAAGTTTTAAAATTTTTAACATTTAAAATTTAAAATTTTTAAAGTTTTAAATTATTCAAATTTTTAAAGTTTAGAATTTTCAAGTTTTAAAATTTTAAAGTTTTCAAAGTTCTAAAGTTCTAAAATTTTAAAGTTTTTAATTTTCAGAGTTTCCAAACTTTTATAGTTTTCTAGATTTTAAAGTTTTAAATTTTTAAAGTTTCAAAATTTTCAAAGTTTGCAAAGTTTTCAAGTTTTAAAGTTTTAGTGTTTCCAAAGTTTCCAAAGTTTTAAACTTATGTTTTCAAGTTTTAAAGTTATCAAAGATTTAAAGTTTTTAAGTTTTCAAGCTTTAAAATTTTCAAGTTTTAAATTTGCAGAATTTCCAAAGTTTTATAGTTTACAAGTTTTTAAAGTTTCAAATTTTTAAAGTTTCAAAGTTTTCAAAGTTTGCAAAGTTTTAAAGTTTTAAAATTTTAGTGTTTCCAAAGTTTTAAAGTTTTTATATCATATTTTCAAGTTTTGAAGTATACGAAGTTTTAAAGTTTTCAAGTTTTCAAGCTTTAAAGTTTTATTGTTTTCAAGTTTTAAATTTTTCAAGCTTTAAAATTGTCAGAGTTTCCAAAGTTTTAAAGTTTTCAATGTTCCCAAAGTTTAAAGTTTTTTAAAGTTTTAAAGTTTTCAAAGTTTTCAAAAATTTAAAGTTGGAAAATTTTAAAGTTTCAAAGTTATAAAGTTCGAATGATTAAAAGTTTTAAAGATATAAAGTTATAAAGTTATACATTTTTAAAGTTTTACGGTTTTAAAGTTTTACAGTTTTATAGTAGTAAGTTATAAAATGGTGAAGCTTTAGAATATTCAAAGTTTTAAAGTTTTGAAATTTAAAGTTTTAAAAGTATTAAGTTTTAAAGTTATAAAGTTTTAAAGTTTTAAAATTTTAAAGTTTAAAATTTTTTAAAGTTTTAAAGTTTTCAAAGTTTTAAAATTTAAAGTTTTAAAGTTTTAAAATTTTAAAGTTTTAATGTTATAAAGTTTTAAAGTTATAAAGTATTAAAGTTTGACAGTTTTAAAATTTTAAATTTTTAAAGTTTTGAAAGTTTCCAAAGTTTTTAAGTTTTAATATTTCAAAATTTTAAAGTTTTAAAGTTTAAAAGTTTTCAAAGTTTTAAAATTTTAAAGTTTTAAATTTATAAAGTTTTAAAGTTTTATAGTTTTAAAGTTTTAAAGTTTTCTAAGTATTAAAATTTTTAACATTTAAAATTTTAAATTTTTAAAATTTTAAATTATTCAAATTTTTAAAGTTTTAAAATTTTAAAGTTTTAAAGTTTTTAAGTTTTAAATGTTCAGACTTTCCAAACTTTTACAGTTTTCTAGTTTTTAAAGTTATAAATTTTTAAAGTTTCAAAATTTTCAAAGTTTGCAAAGTTTTCAAGTTTTAAAATTTTAAAGTTTTAAAGTTTTAAAGTTATAAAGTATTAAAATTTGACAGTTTTAAAATTTTAAATTTTTAAAGTTTTAAAGTTTTCAAAGTTTCCAAAGTTTCCAAAGTTTTTAAGTTTTAATATTTTAATATTTCAAAATTTTAAAGTTTTAAAGTTTTAAATTTATAAAGTTATAAAGTTTTAAAGTTTTATAGTTTTAAAGTTTTAAAGTTTTCTAAGTTTTAAAATTTTTAACATTTAAAATTTAAAATTTTTAAAGTTTTAAATTATTCAAATTTTTAAAGTTTAGAATTTTCAAGTTTTAAAATTTTAAAGTTTTCAAAGTTCTAAAGTTCTAAAATTTTAAAGTTTTTAATTTTCAGAGTTTCCAAACTTTTATAGTTTTCTAGATTTTAAAGTTTTAAATTTTTAAAGTTTCAAAATTTTCAAAGTTTGCAAAGTTTTCAAGTTATAAAGTTTTAGTGTTTCCAAAGTTTTAAGGTTTTTATGTTTTCAAGTTTTGAAGTATTCAAAGTTTTAAAGTTTTCAAGTTTTCAAGCTTTAAAGTTTTATTGTTTTCAAGTTTTAAATTGTTCAAGCTTTAAAATTGTCAGAGTTTCCAAAGTTTTAAAGTTTTCAATGTTCCCAAAGTTTAAAGTTTTTTAAAGTTTTAAAGTTTTCAAAAATTTAAAGTTGGAAAATTTTAAATTTTCAAAGTTATAAAGTACGAATGATTAAAAGTTTTAAAGATATAAAGTTATACATTTTTAAAGTTTTTCGGTTTTAAAGTTTTATAGTTTTAAGTTATAAAATGGTAAAGTTTTAGAATATTCAAAGTTTTAAAGTTTTAAAATTTAAAGTTTTAAAAGTATTAAGTTTAAAAGTTATAAAGTTTTAAAGTTTAAATTTTTTATAGTTTTAAAGTTTTCAAAGTTTTAAAGTTTTAAAATTTTAAAGTTTTAAAGTTTTAAAGTTATAAAGTATTAAAATTTGACAGTTTTAAAATTTTAAATTTTTAAAGTTTTAAAGTTTTCAAAGTTTCCAAAGTTTCCAAAGTTTTTAAGTTTTAATATTTTAATATTTCAAAATTTTAAAGTTTTAAAGTTTTAAATTTATAAAGTTATAAAGTTTTAAAGTTTTATAGTTTTAAAGTTTTAAAGTTTTCTAAGTTTTAAAATTTTTAACATTTAAAATTTAAAATTTTTAAAGTTTTAAATTATTCAAATTTTTAAAGTTTAGAATTTTCAAGTTTTAAAATTTTAAAGTTTTCAAAGTTCTAAAGTTCTAAAATTTTAAAGTTTTTAATTTTCAGAGTTTCCAAACTTTTATAGTTTTCTAGATTTTAAAGTTTTAAATTTTTAAAGTTTCAAAATTTTCAAAGTTTGCAAAGTTTTCAAGTTATAAAGTTTTAGTGTTTCCAAAGTTTTAAGGTTTTTATGTTTTCAAGTTTTGAAGTATTCAAAGTTTTAAAGTTTTCAAGTTTTCAAGCTTTAAAGTTTTATTGTTTTCAAGTTTTAAATTGTTCAAGCTTTAAAATTGTCAGAGTTTCCAAAGTTTTAAAGTTTTCAATGTTCCCAAAGTTTAAAGTTTTTTAAAGTTTTAAAGTTTTCAAAAATTTAAAGTTGGAAAATTTTAAATTTTCAAAGTTATAAAGTACGAATGATTAAAAGTTTTAAAGATATAAAGTTATACATTTTTAAAGTTTTTCGGTTTTAAAGTTTTACAGTTTTATAGTTTTAAGTTATAAAATGGTAAAGTTTTAGAATATTCAAAGTTTTAAAGTTTTAAAATTTAAAGTTTTAAAAGTATTAAGTTTAAAAGTTATAAAGTTTTAAAGTTTAAATTTTTTATAGTTTTAAAGTTTTCAAAGTTTTAAAGTTTTAAAATTTTAAAGTTTTAAAGTTTTAAAGTTATAAAGTATTAAAATTTGACAGTTTTAAAATTTTAAATTTTTAAAGTTTTAAAGTTTTCAAAGTTTCCAAAGTTTCCAAAGTTTTTAAGTTTTAATATTTTAATATTTCAAAATTTTAAAGTTTTAAAGTTTTAAATTTATAAAGTTATAAAGTTTTAAAGTTTTATAGTTTTAAAGTTTTAAAGTTTTCTAAGTTTTAAAATTTTTAACATTTAAAATTTAAAATTTTTAAAGTTTTAAATTATTCAAATTTTTAAAGTTTAGAATTTTCAAGTTTTAAAATTTTAAAGTTTTCAAAGTTCTAAAGTTCTAAAATTTTAAAGTTTTTAATTTTCAGAGTTTCCAAACTTTTATAGTTTTCTAGATTTTAAAGTTTTAAATTTTTAAAGTTTCAAAATTTTCAAAGTTTGCAAAGTTTTCAAGTTTTAAAGTTTTAGTGTTTCCAAAGTTTCCAAAGTTTTAAACTTATGTTTTCAAGTTTTAAAGTTATCAAAGATTTAAAGTTTTTAAGTTTTCAAGCTTTAAAATTTTCAAGTTTTAAATTTGCAGAATTTCCAAAGTTTTATAGTTTACAAGTTTTTAAAGTTTCAAATTTTTAAAGTTTCAAAGTTTTCAAAGTTTGCAAAGTTTTAAAGTTTTAAAATTTTAGTGTTTCCAAAGTTTCTAAAGTTGTAAAATTTTTATGTTTTCAAGTTTTCAAGTATTCAAAGTTTTAAAGTTTTCAAGTTAGTTTTAAAGTTTTTATGTTTTCAAGTTTTAAAATTTTCAGAGTTTCCAAAGTTTTTAAAGTTTGCAAAGTTTTAAAGTTTTCAAATTTTCCAAAGTTTTAAAGTTTGCAAGTTTTTATGTTTTCAAGTTTTAAAGTATTCAAAGTTTTAAAATTTTCAAGTTTTAAAGTATTCAAAGTTTTATAGTTTTCAAGTTTTAATTTTTTCAATCTTTAAAATTTTCAGAGTTTCCAAAGTTTTAAAGTTTTCAATATTCCCAAAGTTTAAAGTTTTTTTAGTTAATTTTATTATATGAACAATGTAGGTGTGTACATTTGATATTCTCAAATATGTAAAATTACAAATATTTATTGCCATTTGAGTGATGTTTGTATATAATTTTATTTATTAAACGTGTCCTTAAAAACTTGAACTTTGAGCAAGCTATTCGTATACAGGTTTTACACTTCAAATTAAACCTTTAGCAATTTATATGGCCAATAGGGATAGAACTTTGTTAAGAGATATAAGTGAAATTTGACATTTGCGGTGGAAATGGGATTCTTAAATGATTTTTTAGTGAAATTCAGGAATATGACGAATTTGATTGGAACTTGGACATATTCCAGAATTTCAGCTACAAATTATTTTAGGATCCTATTTCCAAAGCAAATGTCAAATTCCTTTATAACTGGTTTAGAAATAAGCAAGTTCCATCATACTGGGCCATATTTTAGAACCACATCTAAAAATCATTTTAGAATCTCATTTCCAAGGCCCATGTTTAATTTTGTCACAATCGGTTCAGGAATAGCCAAGTTCGATCATACTTGGCCATATTCCAGAACTTTAGCTAAAAATCATTTTAGAATCCCATTTCCATCGTGTATGTTAAATTTCATAGGCCACATATATAATTTGCTAAATGGTTAATTTGAAGTGTAAAATCTGTATACGAATGTAAAGCAAAACGAATCGATCTTACTTATATATAATCCATTAATGCTGAAATTCACTTAACGTGCATTTTTACTATATAACATAACATGTTATTATACTAATAATGTTATATAACATATTACAAACACTTATAAAATAATTTTATGTAACACTATAAGCTCTACATATGTTAAATAACGTATGCTATAGAACAACGTTTTTGGAACATTTGTTGTATTTCATTACTATTCGTTACATAATGAAAACAAGAATTTGACGGCACCAACAATTTTTAAAAAGCTTAAAACCAGGTTTGAAAGTTGATGGAATAGCAAAACAAATGTTTAGATTTTTGATTTTGTTTTGGTTGTTTAAGTATTAAAATTAATTTTAATTCTTTCAAAAATTTTAATTAATTCCCCCTCAGTCATACTTAATTTAACTTTTTACGTATTCTTTATATTATCGTTAGGCACATTATTAATTAATTGATATAAATAATAATTATAAATTTGCTTTTGTTCATTATACAGTACATTATGTATTATTTGATACACATTCATCGTAAACAAATGTTTGGTTGTTGTCTTGTAAAATGTTCACATATTTTAAAACGCGGAATATATGTACAATACAAACACACCAAAAACTCGATTAGGTAAAATAAATTATGTAAGATGGTGAGTTTGTTGTTATAGAACAACTGAAAATTGTACGCTTAATTAAAACAAACCTAAATGTGAACTAGCTAGGGAAGCTCTTTACTAGAGTAAATTCGTTGTTCTTTGTTACTAAATTTTTCGGTTTAATTTAATACAATACAAGGTAATGTTTTTTTTGTAACAATATGAATATAAATACTTTTTCATGGTTTCCTGGATCTATTTCTAGGAACCATATAAAATAATAATATGAACATTTACTCTACAAGTTTCTCGTAAGTAGTAAAATAAAAACCTACCCCAAAAAAATTTCTGTTCAACAACCCATATAATCGTAAAAAACATGTTGATTTAAATACTTAATGTTCTTAATAGCGAAAAATCAATTAATTTTATTAAACTTCCCAAGAGATTAATGAAACAAAATAACATCAATAACGCGAAAATTTTTACAACTTCCAAGTACAAAATGGAAAATATTTACATTCTTCAAAACCATACCTTTTAGCTAGAAAATTTATTGGTCTTTTGGCGTGATAAAAAATAAATTATGCATTGTTTATCTTAAATTTTTTTGTTGAGGTTACAGTGTATGAAAATAACGGTAGATTATATGAGGTCATACGATACCATAAAAATATTCCATGGATTAACATAAACAATTTGATGGTCGCCTGTGGGAATATTTTCGTTTTATTTTAGAATTCTTTTAAAATTGTATATGTTTGTGTTTGCGTTTGTTAGTCACCTTATTTTATAATATCTCTGAAATGAATATAGAATATATGTATTTTGAATTGAATGTCATTAAGGTACTTGAAAAAAGCTGCGGAAACCGGAATACTGACTAGGCGTTGGTAAATATTACGAAACCACGAAATAGTAACTTTTATATCATCTTATTGACTTCTTAATGTAATTTCGGGTACAAATTTAAATTAATGTGAATTCTAATATTTTATCGAGTTAAATAATATTGGTCCATGATATTTTTTGTAGCATAACATCATTTTGTATGAGTAACTATTTTGAATACTTACATAACAAAATAAGTGGAAGAGGAAAATGAGCATCCCTAAAATAAGACGTCTAAAATATTATCACACTTAAAGTTATTTAAATTTATGACGTGTCATGTTTCATTGATGTGTTAACATCATGACATGTATTACATTATTCACTGTTACGTGTTTCTTAAAATACAATTTGATGAACATTAAATGTCTCAGTTATTAGAGCATCAAAAACAGATTTGTACCAAGTGAAAAATAAAAAATCTTATTTGGTTTATTGTTTAATTTGAATTGTGTGGGTATTAAAGCTCAACTCGACTGTGTAGGGCTCACGGTTTAAAATAATTACGGAGGTTTTGCGGAATAACGGGCAAAAAAAAAACAATATTTTGTGAGCTACCGGGATAACTCTCTGCATACATTTTTAATTTTAAAATACCACCTCAGTTAGATCCTTGACGCTCAAAATAATTTATAGACAATTTTCATGAGAAATTGGAGCGTTACGGAAAATAAATTAAAAATTACGGTTTGCAAATGCGAAACACGCGTACAGATATTGTGTTCGAAATCAAGTACAAGCAAAATACTCATAAAGTTCAGTAAAATCCTTCTAATGAAATAAGTAAGATTTATCAATTTACGATTTTCTTCTATGCTTTTGAAGGTACGTTTTCAACCAGGCTGCGAGAGACGGTGGTTGCCTTGTGTATGCAATGTGTGCACCGCACAAAAGCGACCAAAAACTTTCTTTTTTACCTATTACTTTAAATTATTAACTGAAAACGGGCATTGGTTCAAAATTGAAAATAAACAAAGGATTTTTTAATTTTTCTGAAAGTCTGACAAATATTTTGTCCTGATTTTGATATTATAGGTAGTAGCGTTAAAGATCTACCTAACCGTATTTTAAACATTTTAATTAACTTCGCTTAGGTTGTCGAATTTCCTGATTCGTTCAGTTCAATTTTTGAGAATGAAAGCGGATTCAGTGTTGCGTTCTTTCGTTCCTTCATTCCTTCCGACATTTTTTAAACCAATATCATTGGGTAAAGGATACGTTATTTTCATTCTGGTTTCTTTGATTGGATAAACAATTTATCAGAACGAATGAACAAATGAATGAACGCAACACTGAATCCGCCTTGAGACAAGTTTCTTTTTTTTTTTTTTGGTGTCATGATATAGTTATCTAAATAGTGACTTTGTTTAATGAAAAGACTTGATTTTAACGTATACATAAGTAACAAAAAAATTGATAAAAAAATATTAATTTTTAAACAGTCTCAGTATTTTATTGTCACCTGGTACTACATTAGATTCATAACATTTATAATATTCGTAAAACACACAAGATCCAAGAAGGTTCATCAGATTCTTAAAAATCGTAAGATTCCTATAGTTCCTAAGATCTGTTTAACTTAATAGATCTCAAAAATTCATAACATTCAAACATTTTTGAGCGTTCATAAAATTCAGTTGATCAACAAGGTTCACAATATTTTAAAGATTCAAAAGATTCATGAGATTCATGACATTCATAAGATTCATAAGATTCAAAAGATTCATAAGATTCTTAGGATTTATAAGATTCATAAAATTTGTGAGATCCAGAAGATTCATAGGACTCATAATATTATTAAAATTCATAAGATTCGTAAGATTTATAAAGTTCATACGATTTACAAGATTCCTAATATTCATAAAATTCATAGGAAATATAAAATTCATAGGAAATATAAAATTCATAAGATTTGTATGATTGCATAAGGTTGCTCATAAGTAGGCTTAGAATTTTTAGGTTCTAAAAAATCAAAAATATGTTCCTTAAATTGCAAAATATGTTATTAAAATAAAAAATATGTGACCAAATTTTGAGGAACCCAAAACTAGAACTTATCTTAGGAGGATTTCAATTCACTCATTAATAAAAGGGTATCAGGTTTTTGGCTATATAAATTGAATAAAATAACTCTCCTGGGTTAAAAACAAATTGCTGGTGAAGTAGTTCAAAAATGGTTCCACATCCTTACACTTAAAAATTTGGACTGGTAAGCGATACTTACTTCGAAAGAACCGTGATGGTTGAGACTAAAAGATTCATGCTATTAAAGCAAGTTTGGAACTAAGTATAAAGCTAAATTACACTCGTATTTTTGCTCAATCAAATTGTAATTTAAACTTAATTTTTAATTTAAGTTGCCATCAAGATTATATTCAATTACAGATTGGAATTCATATTCATTTATATAAACAACGTGCTGATACTAAATAATTTTGTTGTTTTATTGAATTCATGCTTCAATTGCAATTAAAATTTTGTTTGTTTGAAACATTTTAAAATAAATCTTCCTTCAATTTGATCAAATCGAGATTTGGAACTTAGCCTATTTGTATTCAAAATAATGCAAAATTTCTATCTAATTGCAACCAAAATTTTGAAATTGAAACTCAAATTTTTCTCAAAATTTTGCCCACACTAAACATAAAATTTAGCTCAATTTTTAATTTTTTTTTGGCCAGTCCAATTCGAAATACAAACTCCACTTTTGAATTAAAAACTAAATTACAGTTATGTTTTTGCTAAAGTAATCACTATTCAAATTAAATTTCTATTCAACATTTTATTCAATTACTGCTTAAAATTCATATACTTCGATACTTGCTCAGATTTCTGTTCAAAATTCTGATACAAATTTAACAAACCTTTTGATCCATACTAGATTTTTAAATTCTACTCTAACTCAGTATTCCTAATAACAAGCAAATTTTTCTTAAATGCACTTGTACCCACTCCAAATTTTTAATCAAGCATATTTAGATATGACAAAATTTCTAGCTTTATTGTGTTAACTAAGTTTGGAATTCAAACTCAATTTTTAAATATTTTTTAATTAAATTGCATCCAAATTTTTGCTTAAACCCTCGATTGGATTGAAATTGGATTTTTAGTTCTAAATAAAAATTTTTAAAATTCACTGAAACTGTTATTAGAGGCAGCCTGGATTCCAAACTCAAGTTTTAAGCTATAAATGCATGTATTTGATTAAACCATGTTGTCATTTTAACTCTGTTTCTAATGTAAGTACCTACTTAAGATATTATCACAATTACAGTTTAAAATTGAAATGCTTCTTTCAAACTCTTTTTATAACTAAATTTCTGCTGAAAACTAACGTATGTGAAGTTATCCCAGGATTTCATCCCAGTAAATGAAAAAACTTGAATCAGGCAACCCTAGAAAATTTAAAGCTATATTTAATTTTACGTGAAGTTAGCCCAGCCCAGGATTTAATTAAAATTAGGCTAAATACCAAAACTACATGTTATTCAATAAAATAAAATAAAAACAACATACAAAATTAATACAATTTAAACCTTCAAGGTGTGTACATGCTCTAATTCTGGTGAAAAAATGTACACCACGAAGTTAGAATTGTTTACTATTTTTCATATTGATTTTTTTTTTTTATTGGTAACTTGATCAACTTTTTTGTTCTGGCTGGAAATAATTCAACTCATACAGCTAACTTCGGTGTGTACATTTTTTCACCAGAATTGGAGCATGTACATTGTACACACCTTCACTGATATTTTTTATTATTTGCAAGATTTTATCTAGTAGCTAAAAATTTATGGATGTTACTACAATTGGTTTATTTTGCCGCAAATAAAAATGTCTCGTATTAGTGAAAATCATTTTTGAGAAGGGGATACCATTAGCATAATTTAAAAAAAAATTCAAGAAAATCGTATTGTTCCAAGTGCCCCAAATATAGCCAAGGGCTGAGAAGTTTCATTCATTTTTATACTGTCGATCAGATATTCGTCTGGTTCGCCAAAACTAAAAATGTCTCGTATTAGTAAAAATCAATTTCGAGAAGGGGATATCATTAGCATAATTAAAAAAAAATTCAAGAAAATCGTATTGTTCCAAGTGCTCCAAATATAGCCCTGGGCTGAGAAGTTGCATTCATTTTTATACTGTCGATCATATATTCGTCTGATTCGCCAAAACTAAAAATGTCTCGTATTAGTAAAAAGCAATTTCGAGAAGGGGATACCATTAGCATAATTTAAAAAAAAAATTAAGAAAATCGTATTGTTCCAAGTGCCCCAAATATAGCCAAGGGCTAAGAAGTTTCATTCATTTTTATACTGTCGATCAGATATTCGTCTGGTTCGCCAAAACTAAAAATGTCTCGTATTAGTAAAAAGCAATTTCGAGAAGGGGATACCATTAGCATAATTTAAAAAAAAAATTAAGAAAATCGTATTGTTCCAAGTGCCCCAAATATAGCCAAGGGCTAAGAAGTTTCATTCATTTTTATACTGTCGATCAGATATTCGTCTGGTTCGCCAAAACTAAAAATGTCTCGTATTAGTAAATAGCATTTTCGAGAAGGGGATATCATTAGCATAATTTAAAAAAAATTCAAGAAAATCGTATTGTTGCAAGTGCTCAAATATAGCCCTGTGCTTAGAAGTTGCATTCATTTTTATACTGTCGATCATATATTCGTCTGATTCGCCAAAACTAAAAATGTCTCGTATTAGTAAAAAGCAATTTCGAGAAGGGGATACCATTAGCATAATTTAAAAAAAAAATTAAGAAAATCGTATTGTTCCAAGTGCCCCAAATATAGCCAAGGGCTAAGAAGTTTCATTCATTTTTATACTGTCGATCAGATATTCGTCTGGTTCGCCAAAACTAAAAATGTCTCGTATTAGTAAAAAGCAATTTCGAGAAGGGGATACCATTAGCATAATTTAAAAAAAAATTAAGAAAATCGTATTGTTCCAAGTGCCCCAAATATAGCCAAGGGCTAAGAAGTTTCATTCATTTTTATACTGTCGATCAGATATTCGTCTGGTTCGCCAAAACTAAAAATGTCTCGTATTAGTAAAAATCAATTTCGAGAAGGGGATATCATTAGCATAATTAAAAAAAAATTCAAGAAAATCGTATTGTTCCAAGTGCTCCAAATATAGCCCTGGGCTGAGAAGTTGCATTCATTTTTATACTGTCGATCATATATTCGTCTGATTCGCCAAAACTAAAAATGTCTCGTATTAGTAAAAAGCAATTTCGAGAAGGGGATACCATTAGCATAATTTAAAAAAAAAATTAAGAAAATCGTATTGTTCCAAGTGCCCCAAATATAGCCAAGGGCTAAGAAGTTTCATTCATTTTTATACTGTCGATCAGATATTCGTCTGGTTCGCCAAAACTAAAAATGTCTCGTATTAGTAAAATGCAATTTCGAGAAGGGGATACCATTAGCATAATTTAAAAAAAAATCAAGAAAATCGTATTGTTCCAAGTGCCCCAAATATAGCCCTGGGCTGAGAAGTTGCATTCATTTTTATACTGACGATCATATATTCGTCTGTTTCGCCAAAACTAAAAATGTCTCGTATTAGTAAAAAGCAATTTCGAGAAGGGGATACCATTAGCATAATTTAAAAAAAAAATTAAGAAAATCGTATTGTTCCAAGTGCCCCAAATATAGCCAAGGGCTAAGAAGTTTCATTCATTTTTATACTGTCGATCAGATATTCGTCTGGTTCGCCAAAACTAAAAATGTCTCGTATTAGTAAAAAGCAATTTCGAGAAGGGGATACCATTAGCATAATTTAAAAAAAAATTAAGAAAATCGTATTGTTCCAAGTGCCCCAAATATAGCCAAGGGCTAAGAAGTTTCATTCATTTTTATACTGTCGATCAGATATTCGTCTGGTTCGCCAAAACTAAAAATGTCTCGTATTAGTAAAAATCAATTTCGAGAAGGGGATATCATTAGCATAATTAAAAAAAAATTCAAGAAAATCGTATTGTTCCAAGTGCTCCAAATATAGCCCTGGGCTGAGAAGTTGCATTCATTTTTATACTGTCGATCATATATTCGTCTGATTCGCCAAAACTAAAAATGTCTCGTATTAGTAAAAAGCAATTTCGAGAAGGGGATACCATTAGCATAATTTAAAAAAAAAATTAAGAAAATCGTATTGTTCCAAGTGCCCCAAATATAGCCAAGGGCTAAGAAGTTTCATTCATTTTTATACTGTCGATCAGATATTCGTCTGGTTCGCCAAAACTAAAAATGTCTCGTATTAGTAAAATGCAATTTCGAGAAGGGGATACCATTAGCATAATTTAAAAAAAAATCAAGAAAATCGTATTGTTCCAAGTGCCCCAAATATAGCCCTGGGCTGAGAAGTTGCATTCATTTTTATACTGACGATCATATATTCGTCTGTTTCGCCAAAACTAAAAATGTCTCGTATTAGTAAAAAGCAATTTCGAGAACGGGATACCATTAGCATAATTTAAAAAAAAAATTAAGAAAATCGTATTGTTCCAAGTGCCCCAAATATAGCCAAGGGCTAAGAAGTTTCATTCATTTTTATACTGTCGATCAGATATTCGTCTGGTTCGCCAAAACTAAAAATGTCTCGTATTAGTAAAAATCAATTTCGAGAAGGGGATATCATTAGCATAATTAAAAAAAATTCAAGAAAATCGTATTGTTGCAAGTGCTCCAAATATAGCCCTGGGCTGAGAAGTTGCATTCATTTTTATACTGTCGATCAGATATTCGTCTGGTTCGCCAAAACTAAAAATGTCTCGTATTAGTAAAAAGCAATTTCGAGAAGGGGATACCATTAGCATAATTTAAAAAAAAATTAAGAAAATCGTATTGTTCCAAGTGCCCCAAATATAGCCAAGGGCTAAGAAGTTTCATTCATTTTTATACTGTCGATCAGATATTCGTCTGGTTCGCCAAAACTAAAAATGTCTCGTATTAGTAAAAATCAATTTCGAGAAGGGGATATCATTAGCATAATTAAAAAAAAATTCAAGAAAATCGTATTGTTGCAAGTGCTCCAAATATAGCCCTGGGCTGAGAAGTTGCATTCATTTTTATACTGTCGATCATATATTCGTCTGATTCGCCAAAACTAAAAATGTCTCGTATTAGTAAAAAGCAATTTCGAGAAGGGGATACCATTAGCATAATTTAAAAAAAAAATTAAGAAAATCGTATTGTTCCAAGTGCCCCAAATATAGCCAAGGGCTAAGAAGTTTCATTCATTTTTATACTGTCGATCAGATATTCGTCTGGTTCGCCAAAACTAAAAATGTCTCGTATTAGTAAAATGCAATTTCGAGAAGGGGATACCATTAGCATAATTTAAAAAAAAATCAAGAAAATCGTATTGTTCCAAGTGCCCCAAATATAGCCAAGGGCTAAGAAGTTTCATTCATTTTTATACTGTCGATCAGATATTCGTCTGGTTCGCCAAAACTAAAAATGTCTCGTATTAGTAAAAAGCAATTTCGAGAAGGGGATATCATTAGCATAATTTAAAAAAATTCAAGAAAATCGTATTGTTCCAAGTGCTCCAAATATAGCCCTGGGCTGAGAAGTTGCATTCATTTTTATACTGTCGATCATATATTCGTCTGATTCGCCAAAACTAAAAATGTCTCGTATTAGTAAAAAGCAATTTCGAGAAGGGGACACCATTAGCATAATTTAAAAAAAAAATTAAGAAAATCGTATTGTTCCAAGTGCCCCAAATATAGCCAAGGGCTAAGAAGTTTCATTCATTTTTATACTGTCGATCAGATATTCGTCTGGTTCGCCAAAACTAAAAATGTCTCGTATTAGTAAAATGCAATTTCGAGAAGGGGATACCATTAGCATAATTTAAAAAAAAATCAAGAAAATCGTATTGTTCCAAGTGCCCCAAATATAGCCCTGGGCTGAGAAGTTGCATTCATTTTTATACTGACGATCATATATTCGTCTGTTTCGCCAAAACTAAAAATGTCTCGTATTAGTAAAAAGCAATTTCGAGAACGGGATACCATTAGCATAATTTAAAAAAAAAATTAAGAAAATCGTATTGTTCCAAGTGCCCCAAATATAGCCAAGGGCTAAGAAGTTTCATTCATTTTTATACTGTCGATCAGATATTCGTCTGGTTCGCCAAAACTAAAAATGTCTCGTATTAGTAAAAAGCAATTTCGAGAAGGGGATACCATTAGCATAATTTAAAAAAAAAATTAAGAAAATCGTATTGTTCCAAGTGCCCCAAATATAGCCAAGGGCTAAGAAGTTTCATTCATTTTTATACTGTCGATCAGATATTCGTCTGGTTCGCCAAAACTAAAAATGTCTCGTATTAGTAAAAAGCAATTTCGAGAAGGGGATATCATTAGCATAATTAAAAAAAAAATTCAAGAAAATCGTATTGTTCCAAGTGCTCCAAATATAGCCCTGGGCTGAGAAGTTGCATTCATTTTTATACTGTCGATCATATATTCGTCTGATTCGCCAAAACTAAAAATGTCTCGTATTGGGATACCATTAGCATAATTTAAAAAAAAAATTAAGAAAATCGTATTGTTCCAAGTGCCCCAAATATAGCCAAGGGCTAAGAAGTTTCATTCATTTTTATACTGTCGATCAGATATTCGTCTGGTTCGCCAAAACTAAAAATGTCTCGTATTAGTAAAAAGCAATTTCGAGAAGGGGATACCATTAGCATAATTTAAAAAAAAAATTAAGAAAATCGTATTGTTCCAAGTGCCCCAAATATAGCCAAGGGCTAAGAAGTTTCATTCATTTTTATACTGTCGATCAGATATTCGTCTGGTTCGCCAAAACTAAAAATGTCTCGTATTAGTAAATAGCATTTTCGAGAAGGGGATATCATTAGCATAATTTAAAAAAAATTCAAGAAAATCGTATTGTTGCAAGTGCTCAAATATAGCCCTGTGCTTAGAAGTTGCATTCATTTTTATACTGTCGATCATATATTCGTCTGATTCGCCAAAACTAAAAATGTCTCGTATTAGTAAAAAGCAATTTCGAGAAGGGGATACCATTAGCATAATTTAAAAAAAAAATTAAGAAAATCGTATTGTTCCAAGTGCCCCAAATATAGCCAAGGGCTAAGAAGTTTCATTCATTTTTATACTGTCGATCAGATATTCGTCTGGTTCGCCAAAACTAAAAATGTCTCGTATTAGTAAAAAGCAATTTCGAGAAGGGGATACCATTAGCATAATTAAAAAAAAAAATTAAGAAAATCGTATTGTTCCAAGTGCCCCAAATATAGCCAAGGACTAAGAAGTTTCATTCATTTTTATACTGTCGATCAGATATTCGTCTGGTTCGCCAAAACTAAAAATGTCTCGTATTAGTAAAAAGCAATTTCGAGAAGGGGATACCATTAGCATAATTTAAAAAAAAAATTAAGAAAATCGTATTGTTCCAAGTGCCCCAAATATAGCCAAGGGCTAAGAAGTTTCATTCATTTTTATACTGTCGATCAGATATTCGTCTGGTTCGCCAAAACTAAAAATGTCTCGTATTAGTAAAAAGCAATTTCGAGAAGGGGATACCATTAGCATAATTTAAAAAAAAAATTAAGAAAATCGTATTGTTCCAAGTGCCCCAAATATAGCCAAGGGCTAAGAAGTTTCATTCATTTTTATACTGTCGATCAGATATTCGTCTGGTTCGCCAAAACTAAAAATGTCTCGTATTAGTAAAAAGCAATTTCGAGAAGGGGATACCATTAGCATAATTAAAAAAAAAAATTAAGAAAATCGTATTGTTCCAAGTGCCCCAAATATAGCCAAGGACTAAGAAGTTTCATTCATTTTTATACTGTCGATCAGATATTCGTCTGGTTCGCCAAAACTAAAAATGTCTCGTATTAGTAAAAAGCAATTTCGAGAAGGGGATACCATTAGCATAATTTAAAAAAAAATTCAAGAAAATCGTATTGTTCCAAGTGCTCCAAATATAGCCCTGGGCTGAGAAGTTGCATTCATTTTTATACTGTCGATCATATATTCGTCTGATTCGCCAAAACTAAAAATGTCTCGTATTGGGATACCATTAGCATAATTTAAAAAAAAAATTAAGAAAATCGTATTGTTCCAAGTGCCCCAAATATAGCCAAGGGCTAAGAAGTTTCATTCATTTTTATACTGTCGATCAGATATTCGTCTGGTTCGCCAAAACTAAAAATGTCTCGTATTAGTAAAAAGCAATTTCGAGAAGGGGATACCATTAGCATAATTTAAAAAAAAAATTAAGAAAATCGTATTGTTCCAAGTGCCCCAAATATAGCCAAGGGCTAAGAAGTTTCATTCATTTTTATACTGTCGATCAGATATTCGTCTGGTTCGCCAAAACTAAAAATGTCTCGTATTAGTAAATAGCATTTTCGGGAAGGGGATATCATTAGCATAATTTAAAAAAAATTCAAGAAAATCGTATTGTTGCAAGTGCTCAAATATAGCCCTGTGCTTAGAAGTTGCATTCATTTTTATACTGTCGATCATATATTCGTCTGATTCGCCAAAACTAAAAATGTCTCGTATTAGTAAAAAGCAATTTCGAGAAGGGGATACCATTAGCATAATTTAAAAAAAAAATTAAGAAAATCGTATTGTTCCAAGTGCCCCAAATATAGCCAAGGGCTAAGAAGTTTCATTCATTTTTATACTGTCGATCAGATATTCGTCTGGTTCGCCAAAACTAAAAATGTCTCGTATTAGTAAAAAGCAATTTCGAGAAGGGGATACCATTAGCATAATTAAAAAAAAAAATTAAGAAAATCGTATTGTTCCAAGTGCCCCAAATATAGCCAAGGACTAAGAAGTTTCATTCATTTTTATACTGTCGATCAGATATTCGTCTGGTTCGCCAAAACTAAAAATGTCTCGTATTAGTAAAAAGCAATTTCGAGAAGGGGATACCATTAGCATAATTTAAAAAAAAAATTAAGAAAATCGTATTGTTCCAAGTGCCCCAAATATAGCCAAGGGCTAAGAAGTTTCATTCATTTTTATACTGTCGATCAGATATTCGTCTGGTTCGCCAAAACTAAAAATGTCTCGTATTAGTAAAAAGCAATTTCGAGAAGGGGATACCATTAGCATAATTTAAAAAAAAAATTAAGAAAATCGTATTGTTCCAAGTGCCCCAAATATAGCCAAGGGCTAAGAAGTTTCATTCATTTTTATACTGTCGATCAGATATTCGTCTGGTTCGCCAAAACTAAAAATGTCTCGTATTAGTAAAAAGCAATTTCGAGAAGGGGATACCATTAGCATAATTAAAAAAAAAAATTAAGAAAATCGTATTGTTCCAAGTGCCCCAAATATAGCCAAGGACTAAGAAGTTTCATTCATTTTTATACTGTCGATCAGATATTCGTCTGGTTCGCCAAAACTAAAAATGTCTCGTATTAGTAAAAAGCAATTTCGAGAAGGGGATACCATTAGCATAATTTAAAAAAAAATTCAAGAAAATCGTATTGTTCCAAGTGCCCCAAATATAGCCAAGGGCTAAGAAGTTTCATTCATTTTTATACTGTCGATCAGATATTCGTCTGGTTCGCCAAAACTAAAAATGTCTCGTATTAGTAAATAGCAATTTCGAGAAGGGGATACCATTAGCATAATTTTAAAAAAAAATCAAGAAAATCGTATTGTTCCAAGTGCCCCAAATATAGCCAAGGGCTGAGAAGTTTCATTCATTTTTATACTGTCGATCAGATATTCGTCTGGTTCGCCAAAACTAAAAATGTCTCGTATTAGTAAAATGCAATTTCGAGAAGGGGATACCATTAGCATAATTTAAAAAAAATTCAAGAAAATCGTATTGTTCCAAGTGCCCCAAATATAGCGAATAATGGCTGAGAAGTTTCATTCATTTTTATACTGTCGATCAGATATTCGTCTGGTTCGCCAAAACTAAAAATGTCTCGTATTAGTAAAAAGCAATTTCGAGAAGGGGATACCATTAGCATAATTTAAAAAAAAATTAAGAAAATCGTATTGTTCCAAGTGCCCCAAATATAGCCAAGGGCTAAGAAGTTTCATTCAGTTTTATACTGTCGATCAGATATTCGTCTGGTTCGCCAAAACTAAAAATGTCTCGTATTAGTAAAAAGCAATTTCGAGAAGGGGATACCATTAGCATAATTTAAAAAAAAAATTAAGAAAATCGTATTGTTCCAAGTGCCCCAAATATAGCCAAGGGCTAAGAAGTTTCATTCATTTTTATACTGTCGATCAGATATTCGTCTGGTTCGCCAAAACTAAAAATGTCTCGTATTAGTAAATAGCAATTTCGAGAAGGGGATATCATTAGCATAATTTAAAAAAAATTCAAGAAAATCGTATTGTTGCAAGTGCTCCAAATATAGCCTAAGAAGTTTCATTCATTTTTATACTGTCGATCAGATATTCGTCTGGTTCGCCAAAACTAAAAATGTCTCGTATTAGTAAATAGCAATTTCGAGAAGGGGATATCATTAGCATAATTTAAAAAAAATTCAAGAAAATCGTATTGTTGCAAGTGCTCCAAATATAGCCCTGGGCTGAGAAGTTGCATTCATTTTTATACTGTCGATCATATATTCGTCTGATTCGCCAAAACTAAAAATGTCTCGTATTAGTAAAAAGCAATTTCGAGAAGGGGATACCATTAGCATAATTAAAAAAAAAAATTAAGAAAATCGTATTGTTCCAAGTGCCCCAAATATAGCCAAGGACTAAGAAGTTTCATTCATTTTTATACTGTCGATCAGATATTCGTCTGGTTCGCCAAAACTAAAAATGGCTCGTATTAGTAAAAAGCAATTTCGAGAAGGGGATATCATTAGCATAATTTAAAAAAAAATTAAGAAAATCGTATTGTTCCAAGTGCCCCAAATATAGCCAAGGGCTAAGAAGTTTCATTCATTTTTATACTGTCGATCAGATATTCGTCTGGTTCGTCAAAACTAAAAATGTCTCGTATTAGTAAAAAGCAATTTCGAGAAGGGGATACCATTAGCATAATTTAAAAAAAAAATTAAGAAAATCGTATTGTTCCAAGTGGCCCAAATATAGCCAAGGGCTAAGAAGTTTCATTCATTTTTATACTGTCGATCAGATATTCGTCTGATTCGCCAAAACTAAAAATGTCTCGTATTAATAAAAAGCAATTTCGAGAAGGGGATACCATTAGCATAATTAAAAAAAAAATTAAGAAAATCATATTGTTCCAAGTGCCCCAAATATAGCCAAGGACTAAGAAGTTTCATTCATTTTTATACTGTCGATCAGATATTCGTCTGGTTCGCCAAAACTAAAAATGTCTCGTATTAGTAAAAAGCAATTTCGGGAAGGGGATACCATTTGCATAATTTAAAAAAAAATTCAAGAAAATCGTATTGTTCCAAGTGCTCCAAATATAGCCCTGGGCTGAGAAGTTGCATTCATTTTTATACTGTCGATCATATATTCGTCTGATTCGCCAAAACTAAAAATGTCTCGTATTAGTAAAAAGCAATTTCGAGAAGGGGACACCATTAGCATAATTTAAAAAAAAAATTAAGAAAATCGTATTGTTCCAAGTGCCCCAAATATAGCCAAGGGCTAAGAAGTTTCATTCATTTTTATACTGTCGATCAGATATTCGTCTGGTTCGCCAAAACTAAAAATGTCTCGTATTAGTAAATAGCAATTTCGAGAAGGGGATATCATTAGCATAATTTAAAAAAAATTCAAGAAAATCGTATTGTTGCAAGTGCTCCAAATATAGCCCTGGGCTGAGAAGTTGCATTCATTTTTATACTGTCGATCATATATTCGTCTGATTCGCCAAAACTAAAAATGTCTCGTATTAGTAAAAAGCAATTTCGAGAAGAGGATACCATTAGCATAATTAAAAAAAAAAATTAAGAAAATCGTATTGTTCCAAGTGCCCCAAATATAGCCAAGGACTAAGAAGTTTCATTCATTTTTATACTGTCGATCAGATATTCGTCTGGTTCGCCAAAACTAAAAATGTCTCGTATTAGTAAAAAGCAATTTCGAGAAGGGGATATCATTAGCATAATTTAAAAAAAAATTCAAGAAAATCGTATTGTTCCAAGTGCTCCAAATATAGCCCTGGGCTGAGAAGTTGCATTCATTTTTATACTGTCGATCATATATTCGTCTGATTCGCCAAAACTAAAAATGTCTCGTATTAGTAAAAAGCAATTTCGAGAAGGGGATACCATTAGCATAATTAAAAAAAAAAATTAAGAAAATCGTATTGTTCCAAGTGCCCCAAATATAGCCAAGGACTAAGAAGTTTCATTCATTTTTATACTGTCGATCAGATATTCGTCTGGTTCGCCAAAACTAAAAATGTCTCGTATTAGTAAAAAGCAATTTCGAGAAGGGGATATCATTAGCATAATTTAAAAAAAAATTCAAGAAAATCGTATTGTTCCAAGTGCTCCAAATATAGCCCTGGGCTGAGAAGTTGCATTCATTTTTATACTGTCGATCATATATTCGTCTGATTCGCCAAAACTAAAAATGTCTCGTATTAGTAAAAAGCAATTTCGAGAAGGGGACACCATTAGCATAATTTAAAAAAAAAATTAAGAAAATCGTATTGTTCCAAGTGCCCCAAATATAGCCAAGGGCTAAGAAGTTTCATTCATTTTTATACTGTCGATCAGATATTCGTCTGGTTCGCCAAAACTAAAAATGTCTCGTATTAGTAAAATGCAATTTCGAGAAGGGGATACCATTAGCATAATTTAAAAAAAAATTCAAGAAAATCGTATTGTTCCAAGTGCCCCAAATATAGCCAAGGGCTAAGAAGTTTCATTCATTTTTATACTGTCGATCAGACGAATATTTCATCGAATAAAAATGAATGAAACTTCTGAGCCCTTGGCTATATTTGTGGCACTTGGAACAATAGGATTTTCTTGAATTTTTTTTTAAATTATGCTAATGGTATCCCCTTCTCGAAATTGCTTTTTACTAATACGAGACATTTTTAGTTTTGGCGAACCAGACGAATATCTGATCGACAGTATAAAAATGAATGAAACTTCTCAGCCCTTGGCTATATTTGGGGCACTTGGAACAATAGGATTTTCTTGAATTTTTTTCTAAATTATGCTAATGATATCCCCTTCTCAAAAATGATTTTCACTAATACGAGACATTTTTATTTGCGGCAAAATAAACCAATTGTAGTAACATCCATAAATGTTTAGCTACTAGATAAAATCTTGCAAATAATAAAAAATATCAGTGAAGGTGTGTACAATGTACATGCTCCAATTCTGGTGAAAAAATGTACACACCGAAGTTAGCTGTATGAGTTGAATTATTTCCAGCCAGAACAAAAAAGTTGATCAAGTTACCAATAAAAAAAAAAAATCAATATGAAAAATAGTAAACAATTCTAACTTCGTGGTGTACATTTTTTCACCAGAATTAGAGCATGTACACACCTTGAAGGTTTAAATTGTATTAATTTTGTATGTTGTTTTTATTTTATTTTATTGAATAACATGTAGTTTTGGTATTTAGCCTAATTTTAATTAAATCCTGGGCTGGGCTAACTTCACGTAAAATTAAATATAGCTTTAAATTTTCTAGGGTTGCCTGATTCAAGTTTTTTCATTTACTGGGATGAAATCCTGGGATAACTTCACATACGTTGAAAACTACGATTAACTTTTGATTCACATTATACACAAGATATTGTTCAAATCTTGTTTGTAATTCTAATTCAATTTTTAAATCTAATTTAATTACCTAATTAAGAATTTATTCAGTTACATTTGGGAATTCAATTTCCCATTTAGATTTTTGCTCGAAATTCCGATTTTATGTATACTCGATATGTTGAAATTCACAAATGTATGTTGACAAACAATATGTTTACTTTTCTCAAGTAAATAGCACTCAGCATTTTATTAAAATTCATATTTGAATTTTGAGTTAACTTCATTTTTAAATTCTATTTAAAATTTTACCTAATTACTCTACTTAAAATTTCGTTTACATTCATTACGTCCAATTCAGAATTGAACCAAATTTTGTTACCTTTAGATTTCCCTCTAATTTTGGTCAAATTCATAGTGTTTAATTTGAAATCCGAAATCTATTTCTTTACATTCAACATTTCCCTCAAAAATATAATAATTTGGAACTTTCCGGATTAAAAATTAATTTTCGCCCATTTTGAATATGAATAGCATTAAAACTGCTGGTCAAGTAGATAAATAGGGTAGAATTGCATTTGCTATGTTTTTACAGTTTAAGTAATTTTAATGTTTGTTTGATCCATTTAAATTCTGACGAATTATTTTACATAAATTTCCATATTTTGCCCATATCAGGTTAATGTTACAACGTGGATTATTTCATTTTTGATAAAGGCACATACGTTAACGAATAAAAACAACAATCACAAAATCAGCGTTTCTAGAAGAACTCCGGATCGTCAAATAATGTGCTGTAAACTATTGAGAATTTTAATTTAAGATTTAGTTTGTTCGTAATTTATTGATCTAACTTAGCGGAGTTTAGGCCAAAGTAAAACATTTTTAACTTCTAAAAAAAATGTTTGTTCGCCTAAATTTAAAATTTGGCTTATAAAATATTTTTGTTTTATCAAACTTTAAGCTATGAAAATCGAAATCGTTATTCTTGAAGAAAAATTAAAAATATTTGGAATGAACCATGAAATATGTGGTAAAACGTAAAATAAGTGGAAATGTGTAAAAATATGTGGGCCCATTCGCTTTTATTTGTTTTAAAAAGAATTCCAACAAATTTTTCGTTTGGACTTCCAAAAAAAATATTTTTTATTTAAGAACCCTAAGCCTACTCATAAGATTTATAAGATTGTTAATAAATATTTATGGGATCCCTAGAATTCATAAGATTCATGAAATTAATCTGAGTCATAGGATTAATAATATTCATAAGAATAATTAAAGTTGTATAACATTCACAAGGTTTATAAGATTGATACGATTGAAAAATTTCACTAGATTTATAAAATTCAGAAGATAAGATTGACAAGATGAGAAAATTTATAAGATTCAAAAGCTTCATAAGATTCGTTTAAGTTAATAGAATTCAAAAATTCATAACGTTTAACACACATGATTCGTAGAATTAATAAAATACAAGAGATTCATAAATTCATAAGCTTCTTCAGATTCTTAAGACGCACAAGATTCATAAGATTCGTAAGATTCATAAGAACTCATACGATTAATAAAAGTTTTATAAGATTGGAAAGTGTTGTGTCTTTAATTAAACAACATAATATGTAAATTTAATAATAAATTAAATTAATTCTTTATTAGTACTTGCAATTAGAATACAATGACAAAGGCTCACTGTCGTACATCTAGAGAGGGACTATAGCTATGTATATAATGAGACGGCAATAGTTTCAGGGCTACCAACATCTCCCAATAATTTAATTCAAACCCTTCCAGTCGTCGAGGTATTCTTCCGTTCTCTGTTTGATCGGCGAACCGGAGTAACTGGATGTTGCTCATTATTTTGTTGCACGTCAACCGCTTCTTCATATAAAGATTCGTTCTGATGATTTGGAGCTGAATCAGTAGAGCATTCAGCCAGAAGCGTGTCAAGTGGTAATTTCGATCAAGAATCAGATGAGGCTGACGGTTCTTGAAACGGTCGAGATCGCATTTGATTTGCATGTGAAGGGACCATTCGGTTAGTGTTTTGTAACTTGACGGGATACATTACATTTCCCAGTCATTCCTTGATGATTGCAGACTGCCAGCGATATTTGTTGTTGTTGTACAACTTGACATCGACTGAGTCATTCACATTGAACTGTCGATTCTTACCGCGATGTTGCTTGTTGAATTGTTCATTCTGTTTCTGCTGAAGATCATCTTTGAATATTCATATGGTTTTAACAGATCGAACGTTGTTCGCATAGGTCGTCCGAACATGATATCGGCTGGCGATTTTTGTAATGGTGTATTAATATTCAACGTTGAGCGATATGTTGACAAGAATACTTGTAGGACTTCCTCGATACATTTTTCCCCTTGATTTATCTTGAGCGATCTCTTGAGTATATTGACGAAACGTTCCGCCTCCCTATGTTTCCTCCCAAATTTTTATTGGTTTTGTTGAAGTTGTTGTTTGTTACAGAAAAACTTCCTGCCACTTTGAATGTGCGTCGATGATTACGAGAAAGAAATACCAGTAAATGCCTCCGGCGTAATCAATGTGAATTCTCCGCCAAGGACCATCAGACACGGTCCAAGATTCGAGGAACGTTTTCGATGGTGAATAAGTTGCACTCGTGCATTGATTGATTACAAGCGCGCACCATTTCTTCGCTCTGCTGATTAAGACCATGCAAGTATATAATATAGCTTCGAGAAATCGACTTCATTCGCTGCATATTGCATGATGTCCTGTTCCTGGAGAATGAGTTGCTGAAATTTTTCTGAGATAACAAGGCGATCACCGTACATGAGACAACCGTTCGATATTGGCAGTACTTTTTGACAATGAAACAATTGTTTGACATCAGCATCATCGTTGACGTGTTGAATGACTGTTTGGAGAACAGCTGACTTTTCCGTTGAATGCTGTATGATGTTGTGTGTTACGGGCAAATGGTGAAAGATTTCGAGTTGAACTGATTGAAAATCGTCGTCCGCTTGAATTGACGCAATCAGAAATTCTTTGTCTGGTTCGACGTGAGGGTTGATCAATCGCGAAATAACATCTGCGTATCCGAAAATGTTTGTGGACACGTACTCGATGTTGAAGGTGTACATAAGTAGTGTGAGTGCCCATCTCTGAATTCTATTCGCTGTGTGTATGTCGGCGATGGTATGTTCGTAACAGCTTCCACTTTACCTGGATCTGAGCGCAGACGATCTTTGTCAATGACGTGACCCTGGTAGCGAATCGATCTTATTGCGAATTTGCATTTTTCGCGCGTGTCAGATTTTGATTGTGATCCAACTTGTCTGTGCCGGAGACGATAATATTGTTCATGTCCACGATAGTATCGTCCAGGCAGCAATTCCTTCCAAATCATCAACCATGTTTGACATAATTTGTGGAAATGCACCCGGTGCCGACTTCACGCCGGGGGGTAACTGGTTGAATTGAAAAGTCCTTCTTCGATTTCTACTTGAAGAAACGCGTTGGAGAGTTCTATGTGACTAAAGACTGTTCCGTTTGCTATTTTCGAAAAGATCTCTTGAGGAATTGGTCATGGACATTGATTTGATTCCAAAACGTTGTTCAGACCTGTTGAATAGTTGCACATATCCTGACATTTCCCTCTTTTTTTTGACAACGACTATCGCCGCGGCCCCATCAGAGTATTCGACTGGAGTAATGATGCTCAATTTCTGAAGACGTTTGAGTTCTTCAGTGGCAGTGCCGCAAAAGTCACTGCTTGTTTTGCACGGAAAACAGGTTTCACATCAGGCTTTAGATATAATGTGAATTTCGCTTTTGTACAGAGATCCAGCTTACCCGAAAACAAATCAAGGAACAATGATTTTACATCTAAACTTGATGCATCTCCGGCGGTAATGTGATTGCAGACCACGCTAAGTGGTACATCCCACAGATTGAGTTTGGCCATGAAATCAATTCCGAAGATGTTGATGTCTGGTTCGACGTAAATTAGGCCTGATTTTACGACATTTTTGAAGCTGATGTCGCCTTCAAATTGTGCTGTGATCTTGAGTTTGCGGTCCGTGCTCCGAAAGTTGGTTTTTACAAACGGGGCTTCCCGATGCGCTCCTACATCGACTCGGATATGATTGTGATGTCTGAACCACTGTCCATTTGAAGCTTGATTTCGATGCCATTGATGAGTAACTGAAATTTCTTTAACACTTAGATTGTATCTATGTTTGTAGTGGTTTTTCAGGAAATTACCCGCCGTAACCCTCTTTGTATGCAGTTCGCTTACAATTTTGACATTTATGAATGAACAGTCTGTCGAAAAATGTATTCTACCATATGACCAACAAGGTGTTTTTGGAGCTTTTGCTGGATTTATGTTGGACAGTTTATTGTTTCCTGTGTGCTGCGTCTTATTGTACGCTGTCCACACTATTCCTGTGTGCTTGATCAAATTAACAGTTGGTGACTTCTCTTGCTGGTGTTTCTCAACCAACCTGACATCATACCTGAAATTAATGAGGGTCTGACATTCTGCAATCATTTTGTCGATGCCATTGATTTGTTCGTGTTTTTTGTTCATTTTTGGCAGAAGCCGTCTGCGCACTTCCTTATCGCGACTCGAGCGAAGACCAATGATGAATATCAAGCCTTTGAACTGATCACTTGAAAGATTGGCCATATCGAAACTTTCGCACAACTTGTTGACTTTACTCCCGTATGACATAAAATCCTCACTGTCGTGTTTTTCGACCTGTAGATACTTATATCGTCAGTGAAATAGAGATTTCTGTGGCCCAAACAACTCTGTTAGTTTCTGAAAGATATCGGCGCAATCGAAAAATCTTTCGGTGCCTTGGGCAGAATCAGATTCAAATATTTTTCATAGTTTGACGTGTGCATAGTCTCACTTTCACTGAGTCGTTGCGATTCTTGGCATCTTCTTTGAATAATTCTGTGAATCTACTGTACTAAGCCTCGAAAACACACGTGAATCAGCATCTTAACAAAGCTCTGTGATTTGTGATGAAAGATTACATGCCGAATTTGAGGTTATGTTGGCTGCTGTATTTTCATCACCAATTAACTGTGCCAAATGATTGATAGCAGCATTCTGGTTTTGCAAAATTTTACGTAGTACGTTTAATTGCTCGACAAAATAAAATATTTCTTTATCCTCGTCGCCACATATATGTTGTGTCTTTAATTAAACAACATATTTAAATTTAACAATAGAGATTCATAAAATTTTTAAGATATTAATAAAATTTGTTAGACTCACAAGATTTACAAGGTTTGAAGATAAATAGGATTCATATGATTTGTAAGACTTACGATATTCATGAAATTTATAAAGTTCATGAAATTAATAAAATTCATAAGATTCGTGAGATTCATAAAATTCGTCAGATTTATGAGATTCAAAAGATTCATAAATAAGATCAAGAAGATACATTACATTCACAACTGAAGCGATAGTGATAGGTAATTTGTGAAAAAAGATACGTTTGTAAATTCAGAAACTTTTCTGAACCAAATCAGTGTGTGACGTTAAGGCCAATTCATCTAAGACACCATCTATTGAGACACAGCCACATCTCTGTGAATATTTAATAATGCCAATCCATTTAGTCGCTCTTCGCCAATTGTTGAAACCCTCCAATTGGAGAGATTATCCAGGTTAAGAGTCCTTCTAAAAGTTTGGCAACACGCAAAATCAAGCTGTTTGTGAAATCAATCACATGAAGTTAGCATTTAAGGATTTTTAAAAATTTTAAATATTCCTATTAAACTAAGGCTATTTAAGCTTTTTGAATTTTTAGAACATTTAGAAATTTACGAATTCAAATACATAATTTAAGAATTTCAAGATTTTAATTTAATAAAAAATAAAAATTGATGAATCACGACTTTTATAAAATTTAAAAAATTCAAAGAACAGCCATATTTAGATTTTAAAAATTGCAAGTATTTTAAAAATTTTACAATCTCATCTAATTTAGAAGTTTAAAGAATTTTAAGGGTTTCAATATAAGTTATGTAAAAGTTTTGAATATTGTATCTAATAAAATGGGTCAGAAGTTATACTATTTCACGCATTTTAAAACTTTTAATAATATTACTATGTCTACAAATGCAAAGAATTCCGAAACTGAATTTTTAGATTGCTAAAAGTGTTATTGAGAGGAATTCAAAATATTAGATGTACTAATATTATTAAAAATTCTGTGATGCCTATCCTAAGCTTTTACAATTTTGTGAAATACGTTGAATTTATAAATTTTATTCGTGGCCAGTTAAAGAAGGTCAACTGTTTTATTCTACATAGCTTAAAACGTGTGCACATACTCAAATACTAAATAATTTAATTTATCAAATAACATTTGTCGCACACAGTTAAAAAAAATGTTGCTTATATAATGCAGATTGCTGTGTTACAAAATAGTACAAAGCTTGCATTAAAAATGATTTTAATACAATTTGTATTAGTTTGTAAAACAGCAATTACATTAAATTATAGTGCAACATTCCATTAGAATGTAAAGCAAATTTTAAAAGAACCATCAAGCATCTACATAAAAATGTATCAAAGACTACATTTAATAAAATATTTTAAAAGTCACAATTTTTTGTTTTTTATTTATATTAATAAATTCTTATTATCGTGTTTTTTCAAACGTTGGTATTTGGTGCTTTGACGATTGAAAATTCGAGATCTCAAACAGAACATTTTTTACAATTTACTTAAATAAATCAACTAATAAGCTAACAGAGCTTACCTTTAACATTAAAAACATTTTCAAATTCCGAAAACTTGATTATTAATGATTTATTAAGCAGCGAATATGTCAATTAGTCGGTTTGATTTAGTGAATTTTATATCAATAACGCAAAACACGTGCATGCATTTAAAATTCATATATAAATTTAAGTCCGCTTGTGAATTGCGTTGGTATAATTTTATTAATTTTAACGAATTTCTTTAAAATATTTCATAGTCTTATTAAAAATAGCTTTTAATGCAAAAGCTGCTTTACATTTTTTTTTTAATCCTGCCAATGGTTTTATTCTTGAATCTTTCTACAAAATAAACTAACAAAAAATATTCCAATCTTAACCTAAAATTATTACAATTTTAAATATTAACCAATGTGAGTACGTATAATTATTTGTGTTCACAATTTAATTAATTTAGTCAATTTTATTAATTTAAATCGCGGTTGTTTTAGAATATCCCTGGCCAATTCGTTGGGATGTGCTTTTAGTTTTGAGTAATATTTCGAACTGAATTATTTAATTGTTTCTTTAATGGTTTTAATTCCCAGGTCAATGTGTATTTAACTATTTCGAATGTGCCATGGAGTATTGGTAATACTGCGAAGTATTTTCGCTTGGGTTCGATGAAGGAGTTCTCTGTTTGTCGCACTGGTGGATCCCCATAACTGAATACCATATAGTTCATATAGGTCTGATTATCACTTTATATAGTAAAACTTTGTTGTCTAATGACAGCTTAAATTTTCTTTCCATCAGCAATATATTTTGGAAAACGTCATTTTTATTTGGTTGCGGCTAACTTCAATATATTTTTTCCATGAGAGCCTTCTATCCAAGTGCAATCCTAAGTATTTGACCTTGATTTTTTAAGGAATATCGTTTAGTACCACTGGTGAGCAGGTGCGTTTGTTCAGCGTGAATGTAACGTGTGTTGATTTTTTTTTTTCATTTACCTTTATTCGCCATTTCTTCAGCCAGTCCTCGATTTTTTTCAAATGATTCAGTAATTCCTTTGAGGAAGTTTCGGGAGTATTTTGTGACACCAGGATCGCAGTTATATTGATATAATTCCTTTTTTGATTACAGGAAAACCGGATGTGTACTTCAACTATAATATTGGTCCTAGGACGCTGCCTTGTGGGACACCGGCATTTATATCATTAAAGTAAGTAGTTGCACAATTTTATTTAACCATGTATTGCCTTTCAAGAAGATAGTTTCCAAGAATTTAGTGAAATTTCTTAGGTAAAAGTTCTTTAATTTTGTAAATTAGTCCATCGTGCCAAACCTTATCAAAGGCTTGAGCGATATCCAAGAAGACAGCAGAACAATATTTCTTTTCCTCGAAGGTTCTTTTGATTGCATTTACAATTTTGTGTGGTGTACTTGCTCTATGCTACTATGTTCATTTCGAAACCCAAATATAGCGCACTGTTAACACTGGTTTCAATTTCGTTAATAGCATTTTTTCGAATAGCTTGGAAATTGCGGGCAGCATGATTATTGGACGATATGATGGAATTTGTGTTTTGTTTTTTCCAGGCTTAATAATCGTTGAACTTCCATTTTTGAGGAATGATCGCGTTAAATATGAATGTTATTACTTTTATACAATTGTCTGACAATTTCCTTATCATTTTTCCAGTAATAAGATCACGCCCTGGTGCCTGTTTTGGTTTTATGCAATTTTTAATTGTTTTCTTAACTTTCTTCCAATTATACTTTATAGGTTTAGAAGACAATCCATCATCCATTTGCTCGGGTAGCACGAAAGTATTTGTTTCCTTGTGTGGTGCGAATACTATCGTTCTTTTATTCTTCAAGTGTGATCGGTGGATTCGAGTTTGTAGGCCTTTCTTTGTTTTTTGTTGCCTTCCGCAAAGAGTAACTTGTCCCTTCGGTTTCCGAAAGTTCACTTAAATAATTCTGGATGCTCCGGTTTTCTTCTTCCCGCAAAGCAAACAATAGAGTCTTAATAGCTCGATTTAATTTCCTTTTAATTAACGGTCATTTTGTTTGTGGCCATTGAAGGCGAATTTTTCGCTTTTCCTGGATGAGTTCCTGAATGTGGCATTTTATTTTTTTTTTTTTCAAAAATACTTATGACGGTTGTAATCGTTTCAGCTGATACCGCCAGGGTATCTTTTAAAATGTATGCTGCCGTATCAATATCTGCTGGTGTGATAAGAGTAATATTCAGTAGACAATTTTGTTCGACTAGTCTCCTGAATTGATCCCAATTAGTTCACTTGTTTGTAAGGCGTTC
This sequence comes from Tipula helvola, assembly GCA_963556165.1. Classification (NCBI taxonomy): domain Eukaryota; kingdom Metazoa; phylum Arthropoda; class Insecta; order Diptera; family Tipulidae; genus Tipula; species Tipula helvola. The sequence goes on from OY744483.1 coordinate 289,788,533, forward strand.
GGAATTTATGTCCTTAGGACGTCGGTACTCTCTGCGAGTTTACGATCAGATCATAATAATTGGTTGCCTCCACATACGTACGTATGGAATGCCTTTAGTTACACAGAAGTCAATTAGTTCTGGAACTTTCTTTTGATCCGTAAATCAGTAAGTGGGGTGACCAGCAGATAAATAATCCAGAGACTGCTCCTCTATAGCTTCGTAAAGTTGTTTGCCTTTTGGTGTCGACGGTCTTGATCCCCATTGTACATGCAAGGAATTTATTGCCCAGCCGGTTAAAATAATCGATAAATTGCTGCTTTTTATTTGCAAGTTTTGGAGAGCAGTAAACGGCCGATATTACACATTTTGCAGACCATTATTCTCGGCAGATATTAGTTGCTTGGATGTGCTCTTTTTCATACTTGCTGTGTATATAATGCTTTATGCTTTTTTTATCAAAACGGCAGTACCACCGTGTGCTTTCCCGTCCGGGTGTTGGGTGTCGTATCGTTTCGCCATCATCATCATGAAATTTTGGATCGCTTCGGTTAGTTTATTAACGGTTGCATGAATTGAGCCTTCTTCTTCAATAAAACTAACTTTTGGTTTCGAAACGGCGCCTTTCAGAATGTTTGCATAGGTGATCCCAGGTTGCGCAAAACTGCTGATTTTTGTCCTAAAATTTCTGGTTTTTGAACAACTGAAGTTCTTTGCGTCAAAGTTCTTTGGTTGTAATCTGCCTTTAGCACTCTTTGCATCCTCAGTGTGGCCATAATCTTGGAACTTGATGCACTGAACTGATCCGGTCCTCTTCTTGGGTTCCTCAATCTATTTTCCAAAAATCATTAGACAATTTGTATAAAATCAGCCTCTAGAGTGTTATGTCTGGAGATGTATTAGATTCATGTGACTTGTTAATAGCAATCGCAGGAAAACATTCAGTTCTAGTTTCATGTTTAAAATTTCGGAAAATTTGAAACACGTTCCAGCCGGAAGTAAAAACATTGAATTTTCCGAGATTTCTCACGGGAAACTTGAATTGAAATTGTTTCCTGCGATAGCTATTGACAAGTCACATCAATAAAATACATCACTAGACATAACACTCTAGAGGCTGTTTTTATTCCACTAAAAATTTTTTTTTGGGTTTCTCGAGTTTTCCACAATTTTACACTAGGACCTGCAGCCAGGTTTTGCCATATTGCAATATTAAGGAAGGTATTCAATTATAATCCTGCATCCTTAGATTCCCTAGTAGTTTTTAGGATAAGCACTACCGATTGATATCGACTCCATTTTTTATTTAAATTGGGATAACACAATCTGCATTACCGTTTTTACTTCCGGCTGGAGTAATTCAATTTGCATTATCGACTTTTCACTTTCGGCTGCCAACTTTCGGTTAACTTTAACAGTTTATTGTATGCACCGTTTGCCGATGATGTACTCTGGAATATGTGTAGTATCCTGTCTCCGTGTTGGAATGCCCGACAAATAAATCAATAGATCCGTAACATATACGGTACTTCGGTAGATGACTCACACGATAAGTGATCCCACCGTTAAATCTTGAGTAATATTTTTAGACCGTGTATTTTAAAATTTAACACCGCCGGTTTCAACAATACGGACTACAAATAGTTTGTATGAAGCGACACTCACTGGTAATTTTTTTTTTTAGATTTTTAGCACCACATGGCAAATCTTAAGATTATTTTTCACCAAAATTACGATCACGTTCACTATATCGCTTAACTAGTATATAATCTATCATTGGTACAAATGTTTCGCTTAATTTTGTCATCAAAATCAAATACTTGTCCACGTCGATCGCGGTCATTTAGCTTTTCATACCAATTGCATCATCCGAGCAACGCCACCCGATAATACCGAATAACGTGCGATCCAAGTACTAACCACACAAAAATTTCACAAGCCATCTATGAATACAAATATTCGGCCAACAAAACCGTGACGTTCCCAAGACGTTTCCCATGACGTAGCGGAGAGAACAAATTATTACCGAATGCAACGAGAAAACCAACTTATTACGTTCTTACGTAGCGATAAAATTGTTACATCGTGGGGACGTTCCACACCCTGAGAGTCTCATAAGCCGGCGCAAGTACCTCGAGTAACACCATATCCGATAAGGTTCGGATGTCATTAGGATGATATATACCTAACGATTTACTTGATGGAACTTGTAACGTATAGGTGACATTTCCTACTCTGATGGCTGTTATGATCGCTGGCGTGAATTTTGGAGCAAATTTCGAGGCGAATTGTCTTGGGTCCAATGGTTAATTCTCTTGGTTTACTTCACATGTTGTACTGCTGTTGAGATTTTCAATATGCCTCACTTAGATGCTTGAACACTGTGTGATGAATTAAGTCCAATCGTGCTGCACTCGAATTTAAGTTTACGCCATGATCATTCTCACTGTGAGTGGCAGAGATGGAGGAAAAGTTATAGATAAACCTACGGTACTAACCACATAACCCGAGGAAACTGCGTGGATGTTTCATTGCCGTAGGAACTGGAAAAAATAAAATAAATAGCTAAATAGCTAGCCACTTTATCCGAGCTCACTCTTAAACAACCTTCTCCAATCACATGTCGTAAATATTTTAATCGTTTTAATACAAATTTGCAATTTTTCCACATGAATTCTAAGATTGGCCTTCCACAACCACTCAGCTACGAGCTTTAAAAATACAAGGTGCTCCTCAAAAGTAGTACCCGTGATGATATTTTAACCACATTTACAGGCGAACGCACCACGGATTTCCTCCAGCACCCCTAAACTGATCATTCGGCCCAGTTGCTGATTAAGCTGGGCTTGAACCGCCGGTGATACAGAGCAGTACCTTTGCTTGACAGGGGGTGTCTTATGGCACACGAGATCAGGGAAACATCTCGACTATACTTTGTAACTCATTGCGCTGTTTTGGTGAGAGATCATGTCTGGCGGAATAAAAAGGGTTCCCCGAGGAATCGTTTACCGGAAAATCATCAGGTGGTTAGTGTAATTCATTGATTTGAATTTCCAGGTCAAAAAAGTTAAAAAAATCAATTCCCAAATAAAGCTGCTGAGATAAATTAGGAGCCAAAAATAAGCGACATGATTTTTCTTTGTTATTAAACCGAATTTTAACCACGATATACCCTAAAATACGTTCTTTTGCCCCGTTTGCTGTGGAAATAATTGTTCGCATTCTTTGCCCAAAAGACTAATATTCGCCCCTGTATCAAGAAGACCACGTACTGATTGATTGAAGATTTAAACCGTAACGTAGGGACGACCATCAACACAAATTAGTCGTTGAACTTTACGTTTTTCGCCAAAATACAACCAAGAACGATGAAATTTATGGTTTGCGGTGTTCGAATTTTGTAAAATAATTAGGGAATTTACCTTTGAGTTCGGTTTCGGAGTTCAGGATCCGTATTGGATGCCGCATCTTCGAACAATACCCTTTGACGCGGGATACTGAAATTCTGAATGTTGGACTCCAGTGGGATCCAATCCTTCCTTTGCACGTTTCCCGCCCGGAAATATTACAATTGAGACACTCAGAATAGACCGTATTGTCTTGGCCACCAAATAATGACCCGAGTTTTTACAGTTCCAACATACCGGAAGGTTGAATGATTCTTTGCGCTGGCTCTGATTTTGGTAGGCGTTCTGCGCATTACGGCTAAGGTTATCGCTGATAGCACATACCTCCTCATCATAATTATAGCCTGCGTTTAAATGATCAGAATTTTGGTGTTCGATATACCAGCTGTGTTCAATGGGGTAGACTCGTAAGAATGTAGAGTATTAGTATTAACAACATTAGTTGGAAATTTAATGGGAGCCGACGTAATGGCGGACTTCAAAGCATGCGTTTAACCTGCAGTGTTTTATATGATATCTGAATTTTGAGGCTCAGGATAATCTACCTGATAAACAAATCGATCTTTGCTATAGACAAATTGCCTTCGGGTTTAATTCCCAGTTCTTTCCACAACTGTTCGACTCGACGACATTCGAATGCCAGCTGATTCACTGTTTAGAATTCTCAATCCTATACGAACTTCTCCCTAAGCCGTGGACGCATGTTGTTACTTAGAATAGATAAAGCAGTTTTTGATTATAGAGCAATCTTCTGAAGCCCATCTTTCTTTCTTCAAGCAACATTTTTATATGGCTTTCATTGAAAGAGGTCCGGAACCGATCCACTAGATAGTACTTCAGATGTTCCCAACCGATGAGCATATTCGCAGTTCGTTCGCGAAATATCCAGTACCATTCTAATGCACTCTCAGCCAGGAAACAAGATGCTATTTGCACTAAATGATCGGGTGATATATTTGATGCTTTAGCCATATGCTCCACTCGGAATAAAAAGTTTTCGATTGACACGTCAGAAGCTATTCCTCTAAATTTCAAATTCCACGACGATACTATGCGAGTTAAGGCACGATCATCGATTCTTCCTTGATTGCTAATTGGAATTGTCTGATTATTAGCAAGGTGATTATTAGCATTTGGTTGAGTAGCCAGATTTAACTTTTGATTAAAGTTACTCAACAAGGTGTCAAAATTCTGCATCATCTGCTGCATCACCTGAGTTGGGTTTACTGCATTGCTATTAAGATTACTATTCGTTTCTGCGGGAGCACATTTGGGTTGGTCATGGCTGGGTTGGCGTGGGATTACCGGGTCAAACTAGGAAATAGAAAAGGTACAATACTGAAAAAAATTGGTGGATTGGTTTTGAAAACTGTGCGAAACTTGGGGTCCATCATACAGAATAAAGGACGAAAATGACTGCATTTGGCTATCCTGAGGGAACAACCCACATTATGTGATTGATACGATCTTATAATTCGATAACTTCCGGCACGTCCATATTACCGTTTCTTAATCGTTTAAGACGATTTTGAATATGTATTATGCGAGATTGATAAATTTCTAGATTGCTGTGAGTGACATTAGCCAACTCCAACGCGGTTTGGATATGTTTCAATTTTAATGTGCATAGTTTAACTTCATATGCACAGTAGCGCATAGCATCTCGGTGTGGCTTATCTGGAGTAATTATTGGAAATCTAGCTTCAGCTTCTATTTTAGAAGTCAAAATGTCTAATGAATGTGGGGTTACTGAAATACCTCGAATTTCCAATTCCACCTGGCCTTCGTCATTTTCCAATAAATTATTATTCAAATTATTCGAATTATTTATTAAATTAATATGACCAAGTTATCCGAAAATAAGTGCTATTCGACAATCAGGGAAAAACCTCGTGGATAACAACTTTGGTTTTAACATCCAAAATTATTAAAAATTTCACATTCTGTGAAATATAGTATGTTTATCATAATTGGATCATCTTGGTGACATACATATACAGCTATATGGCCTAGTTATTCTAGAAAATGTGGGGACCTTCGGGACATCTCCAGGATTGACGCTAAGCAATTGTTTATTTATCAAAAATCAGTCAACTTTCAAATTATCTGAAATATAGTACGGTTCAACAAAATTGAATGCTTTTGGCCAACAAGATAAACAGATGGTCTAGCTATCTGAAAATGATGAAAATAACCTGTTTCCTATGCAGGGTTTCACAGTACGAAAAATCCAATTTTTAAAATTATTATCAACGACATAAATATGTCCACTGAGTGAAGCAGGTAAATTCAGATAAATTCAGTAAATTTTCATATTTTTGCGAGATTCCTCGGGGGATAGCTAAATATAAATTCTTGTTCTATGATTTTATTTTTATATAGCTATCTTGGAAAATATTTATTAAATAATTTCATATTCAAAACAGAATGAAATAAAAAATGTGAGACATATCGTTAAGATATAACAATTAAACACATTGTTGAGAATTAACGTCAAAAAGAAAAAAGTCTTCGACAAAAAGTGAACATTTCATCGATATATTGAAAGTGGATTGGAATTGTGCATTAATAAAATTCATCGATGACACATAATCAAAAAATCATCATCAACCGCACGAGGTTAGCAATCATCACCCATCGTGAATCGAATAAAAAACAATCTTTATCAAAATCACCGAGAAAGTTGTAACCGCATCGATATCGGTACAACGCATACAAACAATTTCATCTTTGGCGTAATTTACTTCGAACAGCAATCTCTTGAAAAAGCGCACTACACTGAAAGAAAAAACGAATAACTTAAGCTAGTTTAAAATGTTTTAGTTGTAAGTACTCATTTTTTGTTTAATTTGTCGAAAATATGCTCTAGTAAATTTGAGCCATGCAAGTTTTAAAATACAAAACAACTATGCTATTATTTTATTTTTTTTTATTTTTTTTAATAAAATTGCATGTTGTTCTTGGTATTTTATAATGAAAATATTCATAAATTTCTATGTAAATGCTCATAAGTTAAATTAATTTAACTTAGATGCATATTCCATTAAAACTTTGTTTAAATTTATTAAAAAAATAATCAATACGACGATGCAGTAGTTAATCTAAAGTATGGCAAAGTTAAATTTACTTATGTGATTTGGTTGATTTAAACTAGGCTAGGTTTTAAAATATCGAACTGACCAATTTAAGTTAATTTTTTGTCGATTATTTCTGCTAAAGTATGTATTATAAATTTAATCGTACTGTAAATTTTTCTAATAATTAGGGTCACATGTACTGTAAGAACAGCTCATATGTCCATCTGACGTGTAGCATCAGTTCAATGAATATTTGAATGCAATTTTTCGTATTTCCTTATGAAAATTTTGATTAAGACAAATATTAATCGCTTCAGTAGTTAATCTAAAGTATGGCGAAATTAAACCTACTTTTGTACTTTGGTTGGTTTAAACCAGGCCATGTTTTAAAATATGAAACTGACTAAGTTGAGTTATTCTTGGTCCGTTACTTCTGTTAAGTATTGTATTATATGTATATAATAGAGCACTTTGATATAACCATGCAGTTGTTAATTTACATAAACAAGAGTGAGGTAAAATAATATTTTACCTCTGATATGTAGAAGTTAACTTTACGTAAGTATAGGATCTTTTATTTTGTTTATTTTAACTGGTTTTGCATTTTGTTTTTTTAAGAGAGTTTGACGAAACACCTGGCTGTTTTTTATTGGTTCTGAATTTCTGATTCTAGAAAATAATTGTAAATTCTCTTGAATTACTCTCTTAAATTAATGCATAAAGCCAACAATTTTTTTCGTTATTGCTGCATTTTAACGTGGAATTTTAAAGTGATAGTGAGTGAATATTGATAAAAAAGGTAACATTAAAAATAAATGAGTGTTAAAAGTGAAGTGATTTTTAATATACATACAAATGTAATTGTTATTAGACTCATATTATAATAATATGTATTATAGTAATTAGATTCTCGAGTGGGCAGGTAAATTTATGAGCAATTTTATGAATTAAATAGTTAATCGATTTTAATTTTTTTTTTGTGTTTATTAGAGTAAATACTGAAATTAAGAATTCTTATACAATTTTTATCAAAATTCAATTTCTTCGACCTGAAATATACCGGTAAAATATTAAATGACTTATTAAATTAACCCCTGATTTTAACATTTTTTTTTTGCTCAAAATAAAGTTTAACTAATCAACTATCACATATTTAAATATAAATGTAGTGTTATTTTTTGTTTTTAAACTACACAAATTCAAACATAGGGCATTCTACCCGCTACACTTATGATACACTTTTACATTTTTTCTCATTTTTAATTTTGATAAGCTAGTAACGTAAGTAGACTAAGAACCTAAACTCCCATGAATCTTAATTTCACTTATTCGAAATGTATGACCATCTCGAACAAAAACAAAGCAAAATTGACGAAGGGTTTGTTAGACGTCAATTTATAAATTTATTTTGAAATATAATGTTCACCAACAATTTTTGAATTTGAAAATGATTTAATTACAAATTTATTTTTTGCCTTGGGTATAAAACAATGATAACCGAATTCCCTTTATATTAATTGAGCTTTCACAACTCGGCAATTGTAATTTGACTTCATCATATTCTTCTCTCATGGCATATTCAAAGTGCATTGCTGATTCCCTTGATTTAGCCTATTCGTATAGTTGTCGTGGTGTTTGAATTGACCCCTTTGTTGAACTGTAGCGATAGGCACCTCTAGGACTTAGATTAATTAAATTGTTTCTATTTTTATATTGTGTTCTAGCTCAGTCTGACATATAGAAAATCTGTTTGATGGTCAACATTATTTCTTTTTTGGAAAATTCAATCATTTTAGTTTTGAATAGATGTACCGCGATGCTATCGTATTCCATACAATTTGAAATAATAATGAATGTTTCATGTTTCACTACAGTGCTCTCAGGATCCTTATAATAAATACGAACGGATGAATAGTGGCTTGTGCAATATTCCAGTGATGACCTTGCACTGAATCTTTCAATTCTTTTGCACTAAAATTTTCTGATTCTAATGGGAAATCTTTTCTTTTATATCAGGTAGTTTTAGGAATAAATAAATTCAGAATTGCGTTTACACTGTGAAACAAAGAGATAAGAAATTAAATCATAAATTGAATTGCGAGAGGAGAACCATCAATATTTAAATGAGTGTAGTTTGAAAAGAAAAACAACATAAAGGGAACTGACGGTTATCACTGTTTTAAACCCAAGGCAAAACATAAATTTGTGATTAAATCATTTTCAAATTCAAAAATCATTAGTGAACATTATATTTAAAAATAAATTTATAAACCTAACCCTTTCGTCAATTTTGCTTTGTTTTTTTTAGATGGTCGTAAATTTCGACGAAGGGAAATAAAAAACTCCCAGAAATCAAGATTCATGCGAATTTCGGTTCTTAGTCTACTTACGTTACTAAATTATTAAAATTAAAAAGGAGAAAAATGTAAAAGTGTACCATGCGGGTAGAATGCCCTTTGTTTGAATTTGTGTAGTTTAAAAACAAAAAATAACACTACATTTATATTTAAATAGGTATGCGATAGTTGATTAGTTAAACTTTATTTTGAGCAAAAAAAAAATGTTAAAATCAGGGGTGTGAATATTTTCTTCTAGAGTTTTTTTATCATCAATAGATAATGTGGAAAACTAACTCGTAGTTTTTTTCTTTTTTCGAAATTTTCTTTTAATATTTTGTTATTAGCCCTCAAACTTGGAAAAGTTGTGCAAGTTCGATGCGAATATACAACAACGATAGACAAAAAAATTATTCATAACAATAAAGTTTAATCAATAATCTGACTCGTAGTTTTTTTCTTTTTTAATTATTTTAACTTTTTAATTGATAAATAATTAAAATAAAAATAGTTTACCCAAAAAAAACAAAATTTTTCGTAAAAATAAGTGTAGCAAAATTCCGACAGAGGGTCATTTCACGCACACTTATATTTTCTATATACAAAAATTTTTTTTCGCTTTACGACTATGTATCTACAGAATGATAACAGATGTTATTTAATTTCGTTTCGTTGTTATTGTTGTAAACAGGTATTTATGTAAAATGTTATGTACAGAATTAAAACAAAAAAATGTTGTTGTTGTAAAAATGTTGTAGTTGGAATAATCAGTTTTATTTTTTTTTTATTCTGTATTCTTTCATCTCGTATATTTTAATTAATGTACTCGATCGTATGGTAGGCTGAAACATAGTCATTTCTCCGATTACGATGAAATTCGATGTGTGAGATGGATATAGGATTTTAAATTGAATTTTATAAGGAGTTCTGGAATATGGCCATTTGGGTGAAGCTTCGCTATTTCTTATCCAGCTGAACAGAAAATTTGCATAAAGTTCTGTATTATGCCCAATCAGGATAGAAGTTGGCCATTTCTTCACCTATTACAACGAAATTTAACATGTGCATTCAACATGGTTTTCTAAATTGGTAGAACTTGGCTAGTTTTGATCTTATTTCAATCAGTCGTCTCGGTTCTAAGATATCATGTTTTTGAATCAAGTTGTCTCACGCGCGACTCGTTTGTCCGCTAGTATGTGTATAATATATGTACAGACGTATGTGTATATATAGTACAGGTAACCCTCGTATAACACGGTACTTTTATTACACGGTTTCGCTATAACACGGTCGACAAAATGTGCCAAAAATTTTGCATAACACGATTTGTATAACACGGTTTTACTACAACACGATGGAATTTCCTCATATAACAAGCTACTGTAAGAATTTTAGTCCTGCGCAATGAATTCTCTCCTTTCTGCTTTTGGCTATACGTCTGACCAGGTATTTAATGCTGATGAAATGGGTTTGTTGTAGAAGAAAATGCCAAAAACGAACGTTTATCTCAAAAAATGTCCAGTCTGCTCGTGGATTTGGGGTCGCAAAGGCCAGAATAACCGTACTTCTATGCAGTAATGAATCGGGAGATTTTATTTCAAAACCAATGGTTTTATTTATCAAGCACTGAATTCTCGGACCATGAAACACAAAGATAAATCCAGTTTACCCGTTTTTTTGGCAATAAAAATGCCTGGGTTATAGCTGCATTATTTACTGATTGGTTCTAAAACTGCTTCTTGCCTCAAATAGAGGGTTATATGGTACGAAAAGTCTTACTTTCCAGGTTTTATTAATTTTGCATAACGCACGCGAACATCCAAGAAAGTTGAGCCATCCACAAGCGCGGAAATAATTTACTTTCCTCAAAATACGACTTCAATTATTCATCCGCAAGATCTGGGTTTATTGCAACATTTAAGCCTTATTACCAAATTTTAGAAATGACACATTCAATCAGCGGAGAAGAATTCACGGATATGACTGCTTTGTGATGAAGAAATGAGCGAAGAGAAACTACTAAAATCGACGGTGACTCACAATGGTAACGAAAATGACTCAGAAGAAAATTGAGCCAAAAAATTTACTCTAAAAAGGTTACAAGAAGGATTAGAATTTGGGAGAAGTTTAGAGTCGTGTATCATTCATATTGACTCTTTAATGGAAAAGAAGTGCGGAATTTAAAAGACAATTAGATGCTTGTTTGCTCCATATCAAAAAATTTTGAAAAATTGCAAACGGGATGCCATCAATCATTTATAACAAATTTTCTCTACTGAATAAGAAGGCAACCAGGATGTGTGTGAGTTTGTTAAGGAAGTGTCTAGTGACGACGATATACATCCAGCCTGTAGTCATCGACGAGAAAGAATTTTATCCGACTCCGATGAATAATTTTAGATTAATGATTTTTATTTTTGTTATTATCACATTTATGAATGTAAAAAGCGCTATAGACGATCCGCTTTAGTCGGGCGGTGGGTCCGATTTGGTCGGGCGGTCATTCCGATTTGGTTGGGTTGGATGTAAAATCGGATCGTGTGTATGCATGTCGGTCTGATAAAGTGACAAAATTAAATCGAATGTGTCGGATGGAAATTCCATCAACCGTCCGACACACCAACCAAATCGTAGTGTTGTCAGACGATAATCTCTAGTCGTCTGTTAAATTTCAAACCGAGAACATTAAAAAAATAAAAATAAGTTTAATCTAGAAAATGTGAACCAAATGTGTAAAGCAAAAACATAAATAAATTATAAAATACATATTGTCAAAATTGGATGGTGAGTTGGATCGTCTGTAGACAACAACCGATCTGGTCGGACTGACGGTCGGCCCAACCAAATCGGACTGACATTATAATTTAGTTACGTTTTTTCATTTAGAAACTCTTTTTATTAACGTTTTACACATTACCATTTTCAGAAGATTTTTTTTTTGGAACGTAACCTAATGTTTTGCATGAAGCTCTAGTTTCAGATAACACGGTTTTGGTTAGCACGGTGTTTTGGTGGAACGTAATCACCGTGTTATACGAGGATTACCTGTACAATATTATGCATGATAGAAGGTCCATGTGGTCCGGGAAGGGGGGGGGGGGAATTCTCACATAAAACGAAATTGCGGCCAATAATAGTGAGGGAGTGTGACGTACTTTGCAATCGCTCAAGACTTTCCAAACTGACCACGTGTAAATACCTAAAGGACGGGCACGGATTGTTCATGACATTAGATCTTATCTGTCGGCTACCAAGTTAGTAGGCAGTGATCATCATTAGTACCCATATAGATAGATACGATAGATACTGTTGAAATTGAAAGCTTTTGGCAACGAACTAATATTTCGAAAGTTTAAATGTTGTAATAAATAAAATAAAACTGAAACCACTTGATGGTCAGCATATCAGGATAGAAATTGGCCATTTCTTCACCTATTACAACGAAATTAAACATGTGCATTCAGCATGGTATGCAAGTTTTGATCGATCTTATTTCAATCAGTCGTTTAGAACTTGGCTAGTTTTGATCTTATATCAATCAGTCGTTTTGGTTCTAAGATAGCAAGTTTTTGAATCAAAGTGTCTCACGCGATACTCGTTTGTCCGCTAGTATGTGTATAATATATGTACAGATGTATGTGTATATATTATGCATGATAGAAGGCCTCTGTAGTCGAAAGAAGGGGGGGGGGGGAAGATACTCACATAAAACGAATTTCAAATTGAGAAACGTAAAGTTTGTGATGAGAAAAATTTCGTTTAGCTGAAAAATGATGTACAAATTTTCTTGAACTAATCCGTTTTTTCTTCATATTAGAAATTACTTTTTTTCCGTGACGGTTTCCAACTAAATTATTGGATGTATACTCTACTTGGCGTTTTTTTGTACTTCTTGGGCCGGAAAGTTTCGGCTTTGGAAAAGTGCAGCTGACCACAACGCTCCCTCCAGTTGGGTGTCACACTAGAGGATCACTCAATTCCCTCGGTTCTCTTAATAGGACGGCTAGCTTTGACACAGGTCTCCGTATTACTTCTGATTCTGTCCTTACGTCGGCTGTATGGCTTCTGGCTCGTCATCTCGATCCTTAGGCCATTCGCAGCGTGGTCTATGAAGAAAGGCAGACCCCTTGTACCATCTCACAGAATAATTTCGTTGGATTATTTCTTTGAAGAATTAAAAAACTTAAGCATGCACTCAAGTTTATTTAATTGTAATTTCTCAAATATCGTTATTCAGAAAGAACATAGACGGGGTCTAGTTTCAAAATTATTATGATAACACGCCATTCCATCTGTTTGGTCAGCATACCCATTGTGATGCTTACTTTTGTAATGGAGGCAAATCGAGTGAAAAAAATCTGGTGCCTGAGCTGCAGAACTGTGCCTTTTTTGAAAAAGTTACCTCAATTATTCGTAGATTGCGAATTAATGCTAAAAGCCTTCTATATGACGTCGATTCTAATCGAGTTGAGCATTTGCACTCGCTAATTATTTATATGGAATTATGTTAAGGAATTGTATGAAATTAAAAAAACACAGGAAAATAATTCCGCTTCGCTTCAGAACTTCATTGATACTGTATAAGCAAACATTTTGTGGCCTTACACACAATCGATAACCAGTTGAATGTGTTTAACTTGTTTTTGTTGCACCATTTGGTGGAAAGGTTAGACAATGCATCGGAAAAAATCGGAAAATTAAAATGATTCATTATAACATTCGAATTATTTATTGAGATTTTACAAAATCGTGCAAAAATTCTTCGTTCAATTTAAAACATCACCATCTTCGAATACCTCGAATGCCCAAACAAGTAAGGAAAAGGTGTCAGTAGGATATAAACCAAATTTTCAAAAAACATTTATGTCGGACATTTCACCTGTAAAACGTCTTGAGATTGTTCGTAGGCTTAGGTTATGCACAAATTGTTTAGGCTCAAATCACAAGGTTGCGGAATGCAAGGGTCAGGGATGTAGTCTTTGCTCACCCAAACATAATATATTGCTTCACTTTAAGAGTAATGCATCGCATGGCATACCTCACTCACAAAGTAAGTCCAGTATGTGTTCTTCGTAAAACGTGGCATAAGACACGATGCCAACTAATACTTCGAACATCAAGAGTTCAGTTAACGCTCATAGTACGCTACGCACGGCAACTGTTAGATAGTAGCTCACAATCACATTTTGTCACCGAGCGCATATGCCAGTTGACAAACATAAGGAAATATTCTACTATAGTGTCGATATCTATGGAATAAATCAAAAATCGAGTAATATTAAAAGTGAAGTGTCGTTCAGGATTCAATCACGAGTTTCCGATTATGAAGCACATTTGAAATTCTTGGTGCTACCAAGCATTACCAATGATTTACCTTCGAATTATATGCCTTAAAATATTAACAAAAACGAAATTTTACATTCGGTTACATTGGTCGATCCATGGTTTTACAAACCGAACTGCATTGACATGATCTTGGGCGCAGAGATCTTCAATAAAATTATTTCGAACGAATAACATTGTTTAAGGAGATGCCTCCATTTATTAACAACTCCTTCGGTTTTGTCATAGCAAGCAAATTGTACAATCCACTAAAGTTAAAGTCGTCCAACAGTTGAGCACACAAATCCAGAAATTTTGGGATATTGAGTCAGGCAAGTCTGATCGAAACTATTCTATTGAAGAAAGATTGTGCGAAGAGCATTTTGTAGATAATGTCTCGTGTGATTCTACGGGACGGTATTGTACGTCGCTTCCTTTTAATAACAAAATTAAGACGATTGGTAAATCAAGTTTCACGGATATAGCCCAATTCAAGACGCTTGAGTCAAACCTACAGAGAAATCCAATACTCAGAATTTATCAATGAGTACATCGAGTTGCGACATATGGAAGAGGTTCTTAATCCAAACATCTTCACAAATCCTTATGGAAAATCATTCTATTTACCGCATCATTGCGTATTAAGGGAAAGTAGTAGTACTACCAAATTGCGGGTAGTGTTTAGCGCTTTGCAAAGCTCTTTAAATGGTGTAACACTCAATGAATGTCTTGTGGTGGGACCCACCATTCAACATGACCTCTGGTAAATAATTTTGAGATTTCGAAAGCACCCTATTACGTTTTGTGCCGATATCACAAAGATGTACCGCCAGATAAAGATAGAAGATCCGATTCAGATTTTCAACATATATTTTGGAGGTGATCTAGTGAAAATGAGATAAAATGTTATAAACTTAAAACAGTAACCTATGGTACAGCTTCAGCACCATTCTCAGCGGTGCGGACTTTACATCAATTGGCAGACGACGAAAAGAACGTTTATCCCGGAGCTTCGATAGTGCTTAAGCGCGAATTTTAAGTCGATGATCTTCTCACAGGAGCTAACACATATTCAGAAGCCGTAAAATTAAAAATTAAGCGTATAGTATTGTCCGAAATAGCCCGACTATTCGATCCATTAGGATTATGTGCTCCAATTATATTCATACACTGAGAGAAATGATTCGTTGGCATGAGGTTGCGAGAAAATACTTTACATTACGATGAACGAAATGCAGTTGGTCTCTTTATAGTTTTTATTTGAAACTTATCTCGATATTTAACGAAATTACGATGACCGAATTGGTGTTGGGATAACTACCTTTTCGATTAGCCCAAACGAATTGCATTTGTGGCAAACTATACCGCAATCATGATAACCGAATTGTTTAACTTCTTAATCATTCATGTTGGCATAAATACACACGTGAATATAATTCGCTAAGTCAGTACGTTCTGCTTGATACTTAAGGTATTAAGCGAAAATTGTATTTTTGTAGTTTGGTCGTACTTACCTGATGAGTAGGTTGTACTTTTGAGTACGAAACCGAACTACCAATACTTATAATTGAACTCAAGTAAAGGAGGGTTCTCATTTTTGAGAGTCGATAAATTTATATTGACTCTGGGGTAAAGTAAAGGGTGGGGGGTGGGGGGATATTTCTACTTTTTCCTTAATAAAACTAATTTGGTTAAACGAACTGGCAACAATCCTATTCGGTTGGAGAAAACAACTAAATGCGGTTGTGTCGACTATTTCTGATTATGTAGAAACCGAAATAGGATTGCACTAACCGTGCAAAGAAAGTTGCTTTAATAATCAAGTCTATTATTATAATCGATCAGTGGTGACGACAACTATAATTTATAATATTCCTAAACCAATAATCGATTAACTCAACCGAATGATCGCTAAGTTCAACCTATGGTCGGTCATGTTAACAGTATATTTCGTTCTGTGTCAAAGCTAATTCCTTTAGGCTAACTAAAAAGGGTCAGTTACAACATCTTTTTCAGTTCTGATAAACAATAAAAAGAGGTTGTCGTAAAGTTTAATTAAAATGTATACAGGACCGAATAATTCGGTAGGGCAATTGATTCGGTTGTCGCAAACGTTTAGTTCTCTGGGTGTAGAAAAACTGTTCATGCAGAAGCTCTGGTCTCACACAGAATTAAGTTGGGATACTGAGTTGCCTTCAAACATGAAGGAATGTTGGGTTGACTTCAAAACACAACTAGTTAAACTAAAAACGGTATCGTTTCCTCAAAAAATTGGTTTACAAAAGGCCAAACAAATTAAACTACATGGTTTTGGGGATGCTTCTGAGAAAGGATATGGTTGTGTGATATATGTATGCATCGTTCATTGGGACGATAGCGTAACTCTTCGATTATTACATTCCAGATCACGCGTCGTTCCACTAAAAGTTCAGACAATACCAAGATTAGAGTTGTGTGCATCTCTGCTGTTAACTGAACTTATGGAAAAAACCCTGGGTATTATGAACGTAAGGTTTCAGTCAGTTTATTACTGGTCTGACTCCGAAATTACACTATTGCGCACTTCGTAAAGTCCAAACCGTGATGGTGAGTCCTTTCGAGAGTTGGGATCATTGGGCTCAATATTCATCAATCAACAAATTGCTGTGAATCACTGTAAACGTTTCATCGATAATTGTCGAATGAATCTGGGACTGGAATATCCGGAAACCATACCACTCAGGAAATTAACTGCGCGGTGAAGGGATTGATAAACACAATACAGCATTCTGAGTTTGTAGACGAAATAAAGGAGTTGCAAAAATCACGAATTGTATCCCCTAAAAGCCGGTTGAAATCGCTTAGTCTATTTTTCGACAACGACAACATGCTTCGAGTAGGGGGGCGATTGCAACACGCTAACATACCATAAAGTTTACAACATCAATTCATATAGCCAGCATCGCATATCTTAACAAAGCTGTTCGTTCTGCACTGTGGTCCTCAAGCACTATGGATTTACCCAGTTTTCGTGCTAATCCTTCAAGGCCATTCGCAATTACAGGTGTAGATTTCTGTGGGCCTTTTAACATTTGGCATCAACTAAGGAAAAAGATAATCATCAAAGTATACATCGCCCTGTTTATTTGTTTTTCCACAAAGGCTGTCCACATGGAGATTGTTGATAGTTTGTCAACTCAAAGTTTCATCGCCATGCTTCGTCCGTTTTGTAAGTCGTAGAGGATTATGCTCGCACATATATTCTGACAATGCCACAAATTTCGTGGGCAGCAAAGCAAAATTGAGTGAGTTACAGACGTTGGTTTTTGCCGAATCACACCAGCGTCAGGTAGATCAATTTTGTTGTGCAAACGGTATGCACTGGCACACGATCCTTGCTCGGTCACCACATTTTGGAGGTCTGTGGGAGGAGGGCGTCAAGAGCGCAAAGCATCATTTAAAGTGTACACTTGGACAAACTTCGTTTTTATATGAAATCTTCCAGACAATTATTGTTCAGATTGAAGTGTGTCTCAATTCAAGGCCATTGAGTCCAATATCGTCTGATCTGAATGACATAACCTGTTTGACACCGGGTCATTTTTTAATTGGACAACCATTGACCGAACTTCCCGATCCATCATTGGAACATTTAAGTTATAACAAATTATCCCAATGTCAGCGCATTCAACATTTGATCGAACAGTTTTGGAAAAGATGGTCAAAGGAACCCACTGAACAATTTAAACTGGATCTCCTGTATTACCCCATGAGGATCATATTCCACCAATGAACTGGAAACTCGGACATATTGTGGAATCTTTCGCTGGTGACGATAAAAAATTACGAGTGGTCCTTGTCCAAACATCGACCGGTGAATTCAAGCGTACTGTAACGAAGATCAGCGTATTACCTGTTGAGGTATGACCGAATCTTTTTCTTGCGTCTAATTTTGTTTGCGAGTTTAATTAATAAATTTAATATTATTTAATTTTAAAACTATTATTCTTTTGAAATTATATTGAATACCTTAGCATGAAATCAGATATGCACGGATCAGTGGCGTAGATTTAAGTATTACTATTTAATATGTTTTATATAACGAATTTTTAAAAATAAGAAATAATTAGTTTAAAAATAAAAAATAAAAATAAAAAGTTATATATGATAGTTTTACGTGAATGTGTTTTTTTTTTTGTATCCGGAGATTTTATAAATTTCTGCACACATTGTTGCAAAAATGGAAAAAAAACAAATTTAGAATTAGAAGACGAGATTTAG
Organism: Tipula helvola; assembly: GCA_963556165.1. NCBI lineage: Eukaryota > Metazoa > Arthropoda > Insecta > Diptera > Tipulidae > Tipula > Tipula helvola. Next base: position 289,806,914 of record OY744483.1, read on the forward strand.
AAAAAGGAAACTACCGAAATAGATTAAGCATTTTTTAATTTTGTAAAATCATGTTCTTCAAATAAGTTTTAATCTTAAGAGCTTTTAATTTATAAAAAAACATATACACTCACTGGACATAGTCCGAAAGTTAAAAGCATAATTTTGTAAAAAAAAACCTGTATGAAACTAACTCTAGGGCATCATTAAATTCTATCCATTGTATATGCTATATAACTACATCCATTATTTGTAAGTAACCATTGTACCCTACGGTATATCAAAATAATTACTAATTCTGAGATAATCCCAAATTTGTTAACACCATATAATCGGATATTGCCATATTTATACTGCGGCATTAAAAATTAATCCGCCCTTTTCAAGGATTCATAACTGGAACAATTTATTGTTTGTGTACGAGGTAATCTTGATTTACTCCATTGTTTCGTTACTGCGTATTTCTTATATAACCAATTTTAAATAACCGAGTATACATAAATATTGTATGTTTTAGAGAAGATAAAAAAAAATGAAAAATGTTTCATTCTTTTTCGATTTATTTTGCCTGTTATTGTAAATATAGGAAATTGGTTCACATTATTTGAAGCAATATTCAACTTAAAGAGATATACACAGAGTTTGTGTATACCATATTGTTATGTTGCCCAAAATATGTGTTTATATTGCATAAATAAAATCCTAGGATAATATATGCAAGTAGGTAACCCTTTTTAAATGTTGACAAATAACAAAAAATAAAATAAAAAAAAAACAAACAAACGTTAGGTCAAAACTAACCAATGGTCATGAATATTTTAACAAATAGTTTAAACATGCTTAACACGATTCAAAATGGTAACAGGAAAATTTAAATTTACACAAAGTAGTTTAGGAGTAAATCGTGGCATATCTGTTGTAGTTGATTCAGCCTATTTCCCATAATGTAAACCAATTCATAGTTTTCCAAGTGACTTTCAACATTATAAAATTAAGTAGCAAGTTTTTTGTGGATGTGTACATAACTAAACATAAAAACAAAAATTTGCATATTTATTAATGAACTCTGTACGTACATACTGTAAAAGCTTCTGTACAAAAATTACGTATAAAAGTGCAAAGTATATTTCCTCGTTAGTATAACGATAATGATGTTTTTCTTTGTGCTTTTCTCATTATACTAGTTCGCGTACTAGTACATATTAAAGGAGTACTAACAAAGGATATTATGCATTCTTTTGGATCGGTGGAATGAGATATTCTAGAAGATACTGCCTCTTGTATCAATAGACAAAATAAAAGTCTTATTATTTCATCAGCATTGAAGATATAATTAGAAATTGGAATTTCATTTTGTCTTCTACCATTATTATTTGCACCTAAGTACATCCATACAATAGGTAATTCCCAGAAGTGTTTGTGTTACGGTTTTCTCTTGATGGTTTTTTTAAGTGCAACGTGTTAAGAACACATTCCTTTTATATTATATTTCATAGAATGTGTTAACGATAAGATTTTAAATAAGAAAATTATCTACACAGCATCCAATTACATAGAAGATTGAGAAAATAAATTTGTATTTGCGTAAAAAATCCAAGAATTACATACTTTATTGGTTCAACTTAGATTGCTTGATTAAAAGCGGTATACAGCTTGCGAAATTCATTTTGCGGGGTTGCTTAGACAACAAATTGAAATATTTCCATTGATGCAAAACAAAGTGGAAGCATCTTTAAAATTCAAATCCCATCACTCTAGGGACTAGAGTTGGACAAATAATATTTTGATATATGTTTTGTTTGACCTATGTGCACAAATGTATTGAAATTATTTTATGAAAAAATTTCACGAGAATTGAGTTATTATGTTAAAGTTTGGGATTGTGAATATACAATTTAAGGCACGGTCCTGTTGTACAAATCCATCATGAATCCCGCACAGGTCTTATCTACGGGATTATTTAAGATAGTTTTTAAGAGTTATTTAAGAGTTTTATTTTCTGTTTCATAGAAATACTACCATGGAAGCCTTTCGCAGAGTGATATGGCAAAAAGTTTAGAAGAGGATGAAATTTACTCTGCGGTCTTTTGAGGAATGTTGAAATTAATCAGTATAAGAATAACAAGAAATTTTACAAGTCAGAATCGGGGCATAATGAATCAAGATCGATAAAATATGGTCGGGCAAGAGTAAGTTAATCGTTCTTGGTTCATAATTAAAATTAAACGGTTCTTGATTCGGTTGAAACTTCCTTTAATCGATGATTATTTCAGCAATCTGGCAAATTTTCTCCTATGTTTAAAATTGCCGTTAGAGTACCAACATTATTTTTCTGTGAGAGACGTCTGTGTTTAAATCACTTTCACAAATAAAATTTGTTTCAATTAAAAAAAAACTTTTAAGCATTTCAAAATTGTTCTGATGGGAATAAAACAAGAGACAAGAAAAACGCAATTTTTTGTCATTGAAAGGAAATCGACCACCGCCGGTTTAAATATAGAAGCATATTCAAATCGTTTAAGCAAGATTTGCCGTTCCTTGTATAATAGAGTCATTGGACAATTAAATTCCAAAAAACTGTATAGCAGTAGAAGTAATTTTGTACGAACATTTATGTTGTCTTAGTTGCACCATAAAACTAATTCTCAGGTAACAAAATGACGAAAGAGATTTGTACTTGAAATTTTTCTACAAATCTCCTATACTTTACTAATATTTTCTATAATTAAAATTTTCGTTGCCGGCAGTTTCAATGATTTGATGATTACACCCAAACATTCTATTCTCTCTCGGACTAATGCAAATTGTTACAGATTTGGACAAAAAATGTGTTTTGTTGTTCAATTAAATGGCAGTTAAGCCTGAATTAGAATTTGAAATCACTTCTAAAGATTTAATTTACAAATGTCCAGATCTATAGGATAATTTAAGTCGAAGCAATATAGTACCAACATATGATCTTACTATTTAGTTACGTGGTTCAGACAGCAATTGGGAATATCACAAACAATGACTTGAGTAAAATTATTACGAACTGTGTCTGGCCAAGGATAATATTAATAGCATCAAGAAATTTTCAAAAATTCCTTATAAGAAAGCAATTTCTAAGGAACAAATAGACTTTCTTGAAAATCTGAATGCACCAGAACAAATAGCCTGTTGGAAATTCCTTATTGCTTTAACCTTTGTGTCTATAACCGGCTACACGGAGACATTTGATTTTGAAAAGCTCGTATAATTTTAAATTTTTGGGTTGTGATGTTTTAAATTCTCAACATTCTCAAAAGTACACCCTGCGCCATTGAAATGTTCGGTTTGAATTTTTAAAGTAAATTTTGGAAATACCGCCGTTTGCTTTAAAAGTAGATAGCAAAAATGATAGATTCTGATTAGCAAAACAATTTTTACACTATTCCGAATATATTCAAATAAAAAGAACGGTGATCCGACATTTTAGACCTACATAACGTCGAATAAGGAATATTACCGCACTACCTCGTAACAATTTGGTAGGTCTTTACAGTGTTTTTAACAAAGTTTTTTCAATTTAAAAATAGTTTTTTGTTGACAATGACAATTTTTATTCAAAATAAGAATTAACAGAAATAAAATAATTCATCTCAACCAAAATATTTTGAGAGAAACGGAACAAATTTAATTCAATGATTAATAACCCAGCCCTTGGCTTTTATGACGGCCTTAAGTCCGATCAGCATTGAATTCTAAAGCTTGATTAAATAATATATTCTTATTTCTTCAAACCAGACTTTTTCTATAAGTTTTTTCCGCTCTTTGGCACTTTTCAGCTTGTAATTTGTAATCTTCTTTCCAGTGATGAAAAACGTAACGTGTAACGTAACACAAAAACGGAATAACGTATTGAATATTTAAAAATAGTGTTACAAACGTTACACAATTTAAAAAATCTTACATAACGAAATCCGTAACGTTATGACCCTTTTTTATTCCGTTATTTCGTTACGTGCTTTAAAGTAAAATTATCTAAAAGCAAAATATAAATTCGAAACAAAAAAAAACAAAATTGTCATCGATAATTTTCTGCTGTGTGAATACACCTTTATTTCTCGATAATTTATTGCTGTAACTACAAAACGTTCTGTTTTGGTTCAAAAATTCAGTTAGAGTGGTGTATTTTGCTTTAAAAATATCTTCGATTACAAATCAAATAGAACAGGTACGAATGTTATTATTTATTTTATTTCAAAAGGAATAACGAAATAAACAAAGCCTTTTAATAGTCAATTTTAAGAACTCTAAGCACACAGCTTCAGAAATAACGTTATAACACAGCGAAACGGAATTTTTGTTCTTAAAATAACGTTATAAATAACGTTTCGAATTGAAATTATTTTTTGAAACCGAATGCCGTAACGTTATAATTTTTTTATCCGTTGTTCATCACTGCTTCTTTCCCATGAAGGACCAAATATTTTCTACAATATTGAGGTCAGGACTATTTCCTGTTCAGGGTAACGACTCATTCACCAAGCTATGTTTAAATTCGGCTACCTAACCAAAATAGACATTAAAATTAAGCATTCTTACTTCACAAATAACGTCAATAACTCAAGGAGAGTAATCGTCCTGGAAGAGTGGAATACCGATGTATTGAGTCGGGTCCTCAATAGTCACGATTTAGGTTTCGATAATTTTTTTATATTTTCCTCCGCTTTCTGAACTATCCAGAAGGATTAGTGATCAAACTCCAAAGGCTTTTATGGCTCTCCAGGCCATAACATATGGTGAATGTTTCACTGCCGGCGAAATACATTCTGTTAAATACCGTTTGCCTTTTCGTCGCCGAACCCTTGTCCTTACATCGGGTCCAAAGATATTGAATTTGGATTTATCCGAGAATATGAACCAACGCCAGTCCTTGGGCATTCAGTTTTTTCATTCTATTGCGAATTTGAGGCTTGCAGCTGCCATTTTTGCTGTCAGTAATGATTTTCTCGCAGGTCGATAAGCATATAAACCAAGTTCCTTTTAATAGTATGAACTGAAATAGTGTCGGTTGTTGCTATTAGAAGCTAACTTCTCAGCTCCAAAGCCGTAGCACACCTTTGCTTAAGAGCTAAATATCTGAAATTCGATTTGTTGAAACAGAAGTTCTCCTCTTTGCATCATAGCCAACTTATCGTTTGATTTTCGGAATAGTGCCTTAAAAACTTTCTAATTGCTGTTTGGCTACACTAAATTACTCTTGCAATTTATGGATGTGTGTACTTTTTTGCCTTTGGTTGCAAAATTTTGGCTTTTTCGTTAGCATTTAATTTAGAGCGATACTTTGTAAAATTAACTCTTTGACTACTTAATTGAAACCGAACGAATATTTCATCCTTAGTTTGGTTTTAAATACCTAATAACGCGTAAAATATGCTGAAAAATAAAAATAACAAAAAAAAATAGCGAATGAGGTAAAATCTATGAGAGAATTGCATGAAATAGTAAATAATCGAAATCGAACATTTCAATGGCGCAGGGTGTACTATTTTTTATCAGTTCTCGAATAGAAGCTTGACACTAAGTTTGTTCAAGGTATTTTTTTTTCTGTTTAACTATTTTAACTCTGTCGTTTTATGGCCCGGGTAGCCAATAGAAGAAATACTTGATGTATTCGTTTTATAAACGTTTTATTGCCCTTAAAATTGTATTTCATAATTTCTAAATTAAAACAGTGAGAAAATAAATTAAAATTAAAATAATTGTGTTAATAATAAAAACTTAAATAATGTATTATGCACATTAGGCATCTTACAATTAAAATCGTAGTTGTTTGTTCAGCGCATAGCCGCATCCTAGCTATTTACAAGTGGTAGGTACAACATGTTTCCTGCGTAGTGGACCGTTTCTTTGTTTCCAAAAATTTCTGATACTGTGAGTGTGTGTTCCCCATTCAATAGCTGAACGCCAGTCGAAGTGACTTTATATGTATAATTATTGGGGGCTAATGCTCGAGCATTTTGGTATGGAAAAGCTAAGTTTAATGCCAGAAATTTCACATTTTGTGAGATTTACTAGCCGAGTACGAGTCTTTGCTGTAAAAATCTTGTATGTACATATGTCGCAACGCATTCAACGTAAATAACGAAAGAATTCAAAGAATTACCGTTGTACCAAACATGCAGCTAATCAAAACACAAATGTAGCCCAAAGTCGGTTTTATTTCAAGTTACAATACAAGCTTAGTAGCCTTCTGTTACTTTGCCTTTTCATGCAACAGTTATTTGTTTTTTTTCTAATTTTATTTTTATAATATTTCATAACGTAGTCTTTTATAATTTATAACTGTTGTCTTTTATCCAATATTATACGCATATCTGAATGCATCGCTAAACCGACCATATAGTGTTTTGATTAGCTGTACATATGTTAGAATATTCAGGTATGGGTATATTCTAAACTCTCAGTAGTCTTTTTTCTGCAGCATGCGCGTCCCATCTCTCTTTAGCGAGATTTTGATTAATGTGATCCGTTCATCTGTTGCAGTCAGAGATGGGCGACGTAGATTACGTAATGTAATCTACGAGGTTGCCGACGCGTAATCTATTACGTAGATTACCTCGCGATTTTTTGCGTTTTTGCCGTCGACAACGTAGACAACGTCGACAACCTACGAAATGATTAATTTCCTCATTTATTTAGCCGGTCTGATCATATTGCTATCTGTTAATAAATAAGTCATTTTCTAATTAACCTAGGGATCAAAAAAAGATTAAATATCAGCAAGAGTTTTTCTATTGTTACAGAGATGGCACTGTGTAAATTCTTAATTAAGGTTTATATAACTAATATTTAATTTTATATGTTTTAAGATCCAAAGAAAATATTTGTATTTCGTCTAAAATTAACGTAAAATTATCTAAGCTACTTTTAAATATCAACGGAGACATTTCAACATTAAACGGCTGCACGCATAAAAAAGTTGTCGACGTTGTCTACTAATAGTCGATGTTGTTGACGAGTTGTCGACGTTGTCTAGGTACGAGTTGTCGACGGTTGTCGACGCATTCGCGTAAAAATTAGTAGTTGACGCGTAATCGCCCATCTCTGGTTGCAATAAGACTATTGGTTATTTTGTTATTTTTAGGTAAATGTGCTTTTAAACCTTATCCCGTGTCTCGCGTAACAATTCTCGCTTTAAACGAGTTTGAATAATTATGTTAGGTGACCTCGGATATGGTTCGACATACCTACGGTTAATAACGTTTCAGGGTCAAATCACGGTACAACTCTAGTCATACTTGATCGCAAGGCTATTCATCCGTTGAGGTATTTCGATTGCCTTGTCAGATATAATCAGGTATGAACCAGTAATAGTCAGTATGTACATTAACATATGCTTCAATCATGTTTAGCACATTTATCATCACGTTTACCAATATGTTTAAATTGAATTAAATTGAAACAAATTATATTTGTTGCATTGACATTCTTCGCTCCAATCATCACCCATGTCTATAATTTTTTTATTGTATAATAATTAGTTTCAAAATTTTAATTTTTTTGTTTCTAAAATTTTTTATTATTTCTTTAATTTTTTTTATTTCAAATATTGTTATAGTTAATTTTGTAGAATTTATCTAAGAACATATCAGTTTTTAATATTTACCAACCATTATCTTATAGTTTAATTAAGGGTTAGTGTTACTTTAACTATATTTACCAATTTCTAATTTCGGTGCGGGTTTCATTATTTTTTTTTCGGGTTAATAATTTTCTTTCGGTTGTGGGGGTTTTCCCCATCATTTACAACAAGCATACCGTAAATATCAATTTTGAAATTATATTTTTTTTCTCATTAACGTAATTGCTACTCTCGTTATTACAAATAATAAAATGGATTTAAATTCGCTGGCTAATGATGAATTCTTAGTTGAGTGCGAGATGCGTAATTTTCATCACTGCACTAGAATCTTATAAATTGTTAAAGGCTCAGTTGGACGAAGAGAGGATCACCCCGGTGTTGATTCCTACGCGCGCGCACAAAGCGGCCCGAAAGAACCCTAAACGTGAAGTGGATACGTGTTCTGCTAAATTAGGAACTTTAAAACTTTCAATACAAAAACTAGATAACGAACCAGACCCAAATGTTTTCACGCGCCTTCATTCTAGGTTGTTGCATATAGAGGGGCGAATTCAGCGCATTTCTCCGTCTCGCTCTGTTCTAGATGTAATCCAGGATGTGCTGGGTATTCTTAATCGGGTAAAAACGTCATTAAATCAATGGATGGATGGTAAATTCACGGACGCAGAAACATCAGGACTTAACCATACCAGGCCATACCCTGCAAGATTTAAACCTCGAGGAATGGAACGCCCACGATACAGACTCTGATACGGATTCGGATTCCGAAGGTAGCTCCAACGTGATTCTAACTGGAAAAATAATTTCAGACAGCAATGCTTTGCCATCAGAAACGATAATCCTACCTCTTGAAGTTGTATCTTTACCTACATCAAGTAAGGTTAATGGACAACCCATTAATCCTTCTAGTAAACCTTTGCGCACGGTGATAGAAAAAAGGCTCCATACATTAGAAAATCCATTTGTACTAGCGCAACCTTCATCTTCAGGTCTCCCTAACGCTTCATCTGCTGCCAAGAATATTTCTCCGGTTACTGATACTAAACTATGCCATGGACATGAACATCGCGAAATTTCACACAACCCTGCTTCTGCCGTAGTAAACGGAAATCTTTGGTCTCAAATACCAATTCAAACTGTGGATGATGCCAGTGGCCATAATTTATTAAGTAAATATCCATTAAGGTGGAATATTAGTTTCGAGGGTTCATCCACAAAAAAGCTTGATATCGAGAGATTTTTGTACAGAGTGGAGCGTATGGCTAAACGGTATCAGGTATCTTTAATTAGTATGGTTGAGGAGTTAGGATCATTACTTAAGGGAGAAGCTCTCGACTGGTACTGGTTATTTTTAGAGCGGCACGTGTTAATATCGTGGGCACAGTTGCGGTTCGCACTAGTTCAACGATTTAAACGGCATTTAACCGAAGATGATATATTGTAGCAATTGGATAATCGCAAACAACAGTTCCGAAAGAATCATTTTACGATTTTTACAGCGCTTTGCTTAAAATCGTCATGCAATCTTTTATTCCAATTTCGGAAGGTGAATTATTGAGATACGCGAAAAAGAACATGCGCCCCGGACTTCAATTCCAATTGCAAATGTCAAATAAAACAGTCCATTCTATTGAGCAGTTAGCAGCAGTTTGTGTAAACTATCTACAATCTGCACGAAAACAGGTACATGAACTAGCTGATGTAGGCTCTTCGAAAGAGTCTGGACGTTATTTAGGAGCTTTTGTTAGAACATATTATCGTTCATCCCAATCGGTTGGTAATATAGCAGTTCCTCCCAAATCGAATACATCCACCAGTGCTATTAGAGGGAAAAATTCCGTATCACCTTCCTCCACAATTATATGTTGGAATTGTCGTGATTTGGGACATTCATATCAGGATTGCCCTTTACCTCCCTCTCATATTTTTTGTTATGGTTGCGGTAAAGATCAGGTAATCAAAACACATTGCGTAAAATGTAACCCGCCCAAGCCGGGAAACCGACCGATGGAAATGCAGCCTACTGGGAGAGCGCCTTTCCAGCTATTGAACCATCCCAGGCAATATTTTCAGCAGTTCCCTCCTCCAGCATCACCTTCTTAAAGTCTACTAAATATATTTCACGAACCGCTCAATATTGGCACCAGATACGAAAAATTAAGGCTAAGTGTATGGAAGCTGTGATGAATGATAAAGTTGATGGAAGACCATATGCGGAAGTGTGCGTGGGCGAAAGGAAAATGCACGGTCTATTAGACAATGGCGCAAATATTAGCGTTTTAGGGGCTGGAGGAGTAGATATGTTAAATTCCTCGCAGTTTAAAATTCATCGCTTACGTACTTACGTCTCAACTGCTAGTGGACACAAAACTTCTATTCTCGGTTATTGAGTTGGAATGTTATGCAGTAATCTTGAGTGTTCAAAAGTTTCGCTCTTATATCGAGGGATTCCACTTCGTCCTAATAACCGACCATTCAAGTCTCCAGTGGCTAATGTCCCAAAAGGCTCTATCAGGTCGTTTGGCTCGCTGGAGCTTGAAATTGCAATGCTATGACTTCGAAATTCAGCATAGAAAGTGCTCACAAAATGTGATGCCTGACGCTTTATCAAGGTTAGAGGTGGAGGAAATTAAACAGCCTGTGCTATCAGCTTCAGAGTTTCCTTTGCATGTCGATTTAAATACGCCAGAATTTCTGAATGATCTGGAATATGTAACGTTGTTGAACTCGGTTACATCTTTACCCAATACCAGTTCCAACTTGCGCATTGAGGATAATAAAATTCTTATTTATCCATCTTACGGGTTGAGAGCCGATGACACTGACTTACCAGAGTAGAAGTTAGTTATACCGCAATCACTTACTCATACCTTATTGGAGCAAGCCCATGCACCTCCCTTTTCTGCTCACTTCGGGATTGCTAACACTTTAGAGCGCCTTCAAAGATATTTTTATTGGACCGGAATGGCTAAAGACGTTAAAAATTATCTCTCTAAATGTATCACTTGCAAAACTTGTAAACCAGTTAACTTTATTACTCGCCCTCCTATGGGATCATTCTCTGAAGTTACGCGGCCTTTTCAATGGCTGTATATGGACTTTTTGGGCCTATATCCACGCACAAAACGAGGCAACGCATTTATCCTAATTGTCTTGGACAAGTATTCTCGTTTTGTATTTCTTAAACCTTTACGAAATGCAAATGCCGCGAACCTCGTAGAATTTGTCGAAGGTCAAGTATTTAATCTCTTCTCCGTTCCGGAGACAGTATTGACGGACAACGGAAAACAATTTGTGTCAGGGCAGTTTAAATTTTTGCTCAACAAATATGGTGTTAAACACCTTACTACGTCTAAATATACCCCTCAGCCAAATTCTTCCGGGCGTGTTAATCGATGTATTCTTTCAGCTATTCGGGCATATCTTAAAACAGGTCAACGTCATTGTGATATACATTTATAGGAGATTGGTTCGGCGTTTCGCAATGTTCAACACTCCTCAAGTGGATACTCACCTCATTATGTAGTGTTTGGAGGCCATCGAATAAATCATGGACATGACTATCAGTAACGGAGATTATTAACTCCTTCCAACGATAATGAGCTATGTATAATGTCAAAACCCGCACGACTAAAAATAGGCTTAGAGAAAATGTATTAAAAGATCTTCGACAGGGATATGCCACCAACAGTAAACAATACAATTTACGTTTGCGCGTTCGTTCGTGGACTCCAGGTCAGCAGGTTTTTATTAAAAATTTCGTACAAAGTTACGCTGCTCGGAATTTTAATTCAAAATTGGCCCCTCTGACCATTCCCGCTCTGTTGTCCAAGCATATTGGACAGGTCTCTTACGAATGTACTGATTTACAAGGACATACATTAGGAGTCTATCGTATGAAAGACATGTATCATGTGTTGTGAGGTCTTGTCGTTATCTGGTCAAACTAATACTAGAATCCTCTATCAGAATACTATCTCTCATGTGGCCATCTCTCATGGCATGAGACATCTCAGCGGTGTGGTTCGTCCCCACGTTTGTAACGAATCACGTTTGCTCCGATTTTAATTAGCATTTTTTGGTGAACTGGACAATTTTAATAATTGTGATAACGAAAAAAAAAATGAATAATGAAACCGTATTGGAGGACATTCGAAGATCAGTTTGAGTTTTTTTTTGTTAGCTGATTATGTGGCGTGATGAAGATCACAATAAATTTATATATCTAGATAACAAAAACAAAAAAAAAATAAGTGTGTAATTTTTAGTATATACAGTTCCTCAAAATATTGATCGAATGTTCATAGCATTTTTAAATTATGTTGATACAACTCAAGCTACAGATGTTATGCTGTAAAAAAATAACGGTACTAGTACAGTTAGGTTTCCTATTTTCTGTATTAATCGTTTGTGCGATTTCATTTGCAGTCGTAATTTCATTTGGTGAACATTTACGAATAAACTTATTCGATCATTTTTTTGAGTTTAATAGCGAATATAGAAGGTTTGTGATTCGGTGTACAAAAACAGAAAAAAACATTGGTATTTTGTTACATTTCGATTGAGAGGTTAGTATTCTTCACTATTATCAGACTACTTTTATTATTCTTAATATAAATCTTAAAAATGATGCTTCGATTTTTAGATGAAGCGAATCTCAAGGGAAAATGCTAATTTAATACAAAAGTATCTATGGGACGGCCACTCCCAGCGTGAAGTCGCACGTAGGGTTGGTTGTTTTACCTCCACAGTTAGTATGGTTCGAAGAGAGCTAAAGAATTTGCCAGAGAAACGCTCACCAGGACGAAAATCTGCGCTCTCTAATTTGTTGAAACGGAAAATAGTCAGGCAAATCAAATTTGGCACGTGTGATAATGCAGTGGAAATCAACCCCTCTCTGAGGCTGAACTATATATCCATTTAGTTAATAAATAAAATTATGTTTATTTTATAGCTTTTAATTAGTGTCACGAAATAAAAATGGTCTGCCACGTGATATCTTGGTGAGTAAAAGAATAAATTTTACGCCAAATTAAAGGTAAAACGATTTACTTTTAAATTTCCTTGGTCTTCCGGGGCACAGCTTGGCGGTTTTTTCAGTCCGACCAAATTTATCTGCGAATGTAGGATCGAATCCATTATTAATCGGTTTTAATATATGCAGTTTATTTCATATGTGCGTAAATAATTGTGTTATGGGGAAATAATAGACTTTATGATTTTTTGACTTTTTAAATAGATATCGTGAATTAATACAGTATAATATTATACCTGCACAATAAAAAAAGTTGATGAAAATAAGAAATAAATAATGATAAATCAGGTACCATAAAAAAAATCGCAAATAAACTATATAGATTGATTTAGAAAATTAAAATATTTATTTTGTATTTCACATTTATCGATACTTGGTTGTTTAAATACTACAAAATGTAAAAAAACGTATATATTGTTATTCTTCATCAGATAAGATTCCGAGCTGTAGTCAGTTAAGACATCATTTGAACTGTTATAATCTACTTCTGTTTCGACAGTTTGTAGAATATCTTCTACCCTCAAAGGAGTTGATTCATCTTCAAACCATCTTGGTTGCAGTAAACCGGTGTCAATATTTAGCAACCAGCCACAATTTTCGGGGTTGCATAATTGGCAATTCAATTCAGTGGCAGACAGCCAAATTAAATGAATAACAATTGATCGTAATGTCTGTTGTTTTAAAGAGTTTCAACATGATGGAATATGAAAAATCAGATTCTATATTTTTAATAATATTATTTTCCTGTACTTGATATGAAAAACTTGATTCTCCGACAGCTAAAAAAATTTGTTTACTGTCCCTGCTCTGAGTTTCTCCAGAAATCTGGTAGAGTATACAAATCTCTCGTCGTTTTTGATTGTAATGCTGCAGATAATAACGTATAGTGTTTGCCAGATATAACTCCGTTAACCGATCCAGCTGCAATGATACCACTTTCAACGAGGATAATCTCAATAACGCAACAGTCGATGTAATTGCCCAAAGCTTTAAAATAGGAAAGTTGTATGTGAAATCCTCTTAAGTTGATAAACACCTCATTAAATTTGGGAGCTTCTTTCATTTCATCGCAATTTTTGCAATTTGTAAGTCATACGTTGCTATTATATATCGTTGATTACATTCTTTTTTGTAGTTTCATGCACCACTGTGTATGAAGTGGGTGACCTGACATATTTAATTGTGGTAAGTAATCGTAAATTTGCATACAGCTGTCATCTACTGATGTTTTAGAATTGAAACCGATCCACAAAACATTCATATTAAATCGCGAACAATGGCGTTATCTCTGGAAGTGTATTTTTTTCTATATTGTTAAGTGGAGTTAACGCTGTAATTGCTTTAAGTTTTTTAAAGTACGCAGGTATCTCTTTCGGGATTTCATCATATCGTTTTCTTCTGCGCTTTGGCATCGCTGTAGTAGATGTTGCAGAAATCTCATCTACTTCAGCAATATTCTTAGTTTCCGTTACTTCATGATCAGTTTTGAATTGATAGATGATCCCCGCTGTGTCATGTAACATATCTTTCCTTCCAAGGTTTCAACGAAATGAACATCGCTACGTGAGTGCTGCAATTAATATTAGTGTTGATACCGCTGGGAAGCATTTTATTATTTTCGTAGGCTGTCTATGTCAACACAGTTTTCAATTCTTCTGCGGTTGTATATTCGATGGAGTGAAACCCTGTCGGTTTAGTAGTTGTATTAGGTTTTTACTATTGGTCATAGTTTCGTTCTCGTCTTATAAGACCCGTTAGAGCAGTTCTACAGATTTGTAGTGAAATTTCTCCTTGGAAAATTTCAAAACCCGCCATCTTCTTACATCATTTAATTATACCGCAACTAATCAATTTATCATCAAATATGTATGCTGGTTCAGTCGGATAATAAATTTCAATGGAATTGGTGCTTAATCGCAGAAGTTCCGTTTTAAGCAGGGATGAAGCTTTTTAAATAAAACATGACCAGAATTCACCAAATATTCTAGAACACTGCTAATTATATTTTTGAACATAAATTTAAATAAAACAAAAATTTGCCAAAAAGAAATAGTTTTTTTAGTACATAACCAATCCAGGCCTTTTCTACAGTTCCTGCACCAAATGGAACACGCACGGTTTGTTAATAGAGTTTAGTGAAATTTCATATCTAGGTTATTAAGTCGATTCAGTAAGCATGTAGTTCCTAATATAAAATAGAATTAAAATAAGAGCCAAGTTCAAGAAATATTGCAGAAAGCTCTTAATGATATTATGGTTCGTACCATTAATCAAAAAATTTGTTCACCAATTTTTTTTACATTTACAACCAATTCAAGCAGTTTAATATACCTCAAGCAAATTTAATATGTCTCAAGCTCAAAATGGAAGCAGTTGGCACTTTTGTGATATAAATTATTTTCGCCAAATTTATTTTTACATACTGGTCAATTCAGATTTTCTTCTCAGTCTCCAGCATCAAATATAACAAGCATATTTGTTGATGGATTTTGTGTCTGAAATATGTTATAGATATTACAAGTAGTTCTTAATACAAAACCTATGAAAGCCTGAAGAATTTTTTCGGCCTTAAGGTTGAGCTGGGATCAGATATCATAAATCAAAACTAGATTTCCCAATGTTGATTTTCCATACACCGATCCAATCAATTTTTTCCTTCTCCAGCACCAAATGGAACACACACATTTGTCGATGTATTTTTACTTGTATGACAGTGGAGTTTAATTTCGTAATTAGCAGCAAAAATTAATTCACGCGAATAGATTTGGAACTGGAAGTTCGAAGGAAAACCTAAAATTCAGAATCCTTATATTTTATCAACTGCAACCTACTTAGCCATTTAGTTTACGATGCCAATTATCGTTTAACAGATAATTTGGCGTGTCAGCTGACAATAGCTGCACTAACAGATTTTCCTTCGACAAATCGTTGCGAGTAACAGATGAATATTATAAAAATAATTAGGATCCGAACAGCCAAAGACAACTATCTAGGGTTAAGTTATTGGACCCGACTCAGAGATAACAACATGTATTAAAAATTATTTTATTCGCTCTTTTCCTATAAAAATTTGAAAAACAAAAGTAAAAATATGGCGTATTATGACCCGATTCTGACTGATCTTTAATGTTACACAAAAAAAAAAAAATATTTTACGGAATTAGTTTGGCACGCAAAAAAATCAATTGTTTAAAGAAATAATTTTATTGGCACGCGAATAACCAAATATTTGCGAACACTGATCTATACACTAACTAATGGAAGGAACAGAGGAATTTTGCAAGGCTAAGGACCGAGTATAGGCTAATTCTATCATCTTCTCAAAATAAAACTGAAAATTATACAAAATATTTGGGTGGGCTCGCAATAATAAAACCGGGAACTCCATCTACAATCAAGATACACCAAAATGTGGTAGCAGTGGAGATTCGCTGATCCAACCTCACGAGTACTGAAAGACTTGATGGACCCATTTATGTAGACTCAAACAAAAAACAAATCAAAACTTAAAAATACTTGGCACATATTTGACAAGAACAGTATCTCATTTGGGATTTTGATGACAGTAACAAATCACACAGGTTTAATTAAAGATTGATGCCAAATAAGAATTTAAAAAAATTGTAGGATTTCAAATCGATTTATTTCTAGTCGCTTGTCCTCATTTTAAAAGCTTCAAATACTCTATATAATTGTTTATCACTAAAAAATATTACCAAATATTCAATACTTTGAACTTTTTATAAAGTTCAACCTTGAAAATCAAAAATCGTTGGAAATATTTATTTTAGAGTTGACAACTACAACAAATCGTAATGGTTTAATTGAAAATTTTACCCTATAGAAACCCTAGAATGTAAAAATAAATTACATAATGTAAGTGTTATCCATAATAATTTAATCGTTGTTTCTTTTAAGCTTTTTGTAAACTTAAAGCTCATAAAGCTCCTTAAATTGTTACAAATTAGGAATAATTAATTAGGCAACAGCTCTACCTGGGAATTTTATCTTTTTTTTTTTTGAGAATTTTCAAAAACACTGAATGGTGGATTTATGAAAATAAGTTGAGACGTTTAGATGAGTTTCATAAAATGATCGATAATTACTGCATTTTGTACAATATGTCACTGCCAACCATACAAAAATGATCTAAATTACTAAAAGTGAAATTTTCAAAGTCGTTTTTCTGGAAAGTTTTAAAAATTAAAATAAAAAATTTTTGCACTTGGTTTCATATTGCTCTTGTCCCAGATCTTGAAATAGCCGAAACAGCCTTAGTTTAACCTTGTGTATAATCTTGTACGCCTTATTCGGCTTCATGAAATACAAATCCGAATCATATAAGCGCAATAAGATTTTCAAATACTCGTATGTAGGTATAATCTTGGGTATAATTGTCAAAAAATCCAAAAGAAATATTTATAAATAATTTGGAGAAAAACAAAAAAAAAAACAGTTGCGAACAAAAGATTTGAAATATTTCCAAATTATGTATATTGAAATTAAAAATCGCTTTTAAAATATTCTTACACAGTTTTGCAAATGTTTTGTTCGCAACTGTATATACGGTAACTTTTTATTAGCTTAATGCTTTCACATTTATTTGTAATCTTTCAACATGGTAAAACATTTAAGATTTTTTCGTTAATATTCTTATTTTGTATATTACAAAAACGTGTGTGCGCACGTACATTTTATGTACAAATGTATAATTCAACAACAAAAGCAATAAGAAAGTATGTCTGTATATTCTCTCAAAAAAAAAATGTTTTTATAGCAGGATCATCTTTTGTGTTTCGCAATATGTTTGCCCACCAACTTCAGTTTTTCCATTCTGTTTCTTGCTAACATAAAATTCAAGATTTCATTCTTCCCCATAAAATAACAATGTTACGTTTTGTTGTTATTTTGGGTAAGTTTTTAAAACTAAATTTCTTTAATCAACAAAATGGAAATTAAAATTCGGTTTCATCTCCAAGGTATATAAAATTTAATAAAGCGTACCATCCAATATATTCGTTTATATATGTACATAAAATATTTTGTGCGAAGGTGTTTTAATTCTGATTTTTTTTAACGTATCACATGTTTTTTTCCCGCATTTTTGTTATGTATACGGTAAAGTGTATGGAAGAAATAATTTTGGGAATGGTGCGGAGTACGGAAAACGGATACGAAAACTGAATCAATGATTTTAATTAAAGATGTATTTAGTTATGGTGGTGTGGCGCTTGGAAGGATCTGATTAAATTAATTTTCCATTTTATATAAAGCATTAACCATGATTGCAAACTATTTTTATACTTTAGCGATTTTCGTTTAAAAATTTAAATTTTTTCATGGCTTGGCTGGGAGGTAAATATTTTTGTTTTATTTTAAGACTCGGAATTAAAATTGGGGATGAATGTGTATCATGTAGGTAAACCTACACACTTTATCGTTACGTAATAATTTTGGTTTATATAGTTTGCGGTTATTTACAACCCACTGAACCAAAATCAAAGGTACTAATTTATTGTATTTGCCATTATAGTTTCTCTTTTTTCTATTTATAGCGATAAAGATTTTTTTTTTGGAGTTGATCTGTAAAATGTTTTGAATCCTTATTTCCAGGTAATGAACAAACTCCTACCAATTATTAATTTGATTATGTAGCTATTTGAATTATTATTTGTAGCGAAAACTGTAATTAGTATTCAAAGGGCATACGAAATTGTATCGTTAATTCCAGTTTGATTTTTAATAGAACTTCTCTTCCTAAATGTAAATAGCTTCAAAATTATAGTTGTTGATTGCAAAACTCTAAATAAATTAAAATTTTAAATGATAAATAAATTCAAAATTTGATCCAGAGAAATATTTAATAATGTGAAAAGACACATAACCCACGACCTATTTTTTATTTGTATCAAATCTCTTCGTGACATCTATTGTCTGTATAGCAAGCCATTTCTTCAAAAATGTTATTTCCAATGAAAAGTCAAACTCAAGAAATCAAGCAGTATATTCAAAAATATTTAGAAAATCTGCAGCCTAACTTCTCAGTTAATCATTGAATTTGAAGTATGCGTGCAGTTTCCAAACCGATAGTTGATTCAGGGATGAATTTGAAGTTGTGGTTTAGTGTATAGTGTCGGGTTGAGGTTTTAATTGGGGTTGAGCACGGGCTAGAATAGAGGTTGAGTTAAAGTTGAGTTGTGGTAGAATGAGGAGTTCAGTTGGGGATTAGTTTCGGGTCGAGTTGAAGGTTTAGTCGAAGGATCAACTGAGTTGGAAATGAATTAAGAGTTAGTTTGATAGTTGGTTGGAGTTGAACTGATGACTTATTTGAATGTTGGGTCGGGGTTGTTGGAGGTTGAGTTGAATATATTGCATCGCGTCTATTACGTCTGACGCAAAGAAAATGGATTCTGTATTTTCATTTATATTCTATAAAACAAGCCTGCCAAATTACAAAGATTAGATTAAATAAATACGCGTGACAAACTAATTTTTGTTGCATGCGCAACGGTTTAGAAAATTCTGTTGTGTGACAATATAGCAAAACACGCAAACAAAATTTGTTAACTGTTTATTTAATTAATACGTCTGGCCAATTATTCGTCGGTCGCCATTTTATAAGGTGGCATATTCGTATACCTATACATTTTTTAAAATGCTGAGATTAAGTGAACAATCATGACCAATTAGTTCAACTTTTTTCAGCAAATCTCCTAATTTAGCTGCCAGCCTTATACATATATGAAACCAAGATACCGATCGACAGATTAGCAGACACTTTAAAAGTCAGGCTCACAGGCAAATACGCGGTCACCTCTTCAAACTTAAAATCACTCCCACGCAATATTTCGATTGACCTCAAATTTTGCAAACAGGTAGATAATGGATTGATACACTTAGCATCAACATAAGAAAAAATTTCCGGTCCCGTTTTTGAAAAATCTTTTTGACAGTTTTGTTTTCTTTTACAAACCATTCCGATCTATAGACTCCAATAAACACAAAAGTTAACAAACACCGCTGTTTTCTAAAACTTATCTTTGCACAATATTTCGGCAAAAATTTTCCATATTTGTGTGAATTTGGATGCAAAAAAAAAAAAAAATAACAAAAATTTATGTTTGGCAGGAAGAATGGAAATGACATGATTTTATCACTAAACCTACCGACACTTCATGTATACATACCTATTCCTGCCGTGAACGGTTAAATGGCCGGTTGAAAAGTTTATTAAACGTATATTATAGGAAAACTCGTAAAGTTTTAAGGCGCTGCAAAAAATATTCGCATTCAGTGATGAATTTGATTAGGTGCAAACAAAGCAAAATGCAGAATTTATTATTTTTCGTATTATACCTTCTTTGAAATTATTTATGGCTCAAAAGGTTCAAAGTATTGAAATCCTGTAAAAAATTACCAAACATTTTGTTGGTTTAAAACCATTTTTCTAGACGTATTTGAAAGTGCCTTAATCCAAAACCGCAAAGCCGTTCGTCTGTCTGTATATCTGGAAGTCTAGATGTCTGGATGTCTGCCTTGACCCATAGTATATCATGAACGGCTCGTCCGATTTAGATATTTTTCGCAAATTTTTTTCTATGGTCAAGGCGGAAAATTGAAAAGCTTTTGAAACTTATACGTCAAGACGGTCGGGTATCTACAAAATGAAATTACCCAAAACCAACCGAGTTGTACGTTGCGTAAGGGTGTGAGTTAAATTGAGTTGATGTTGGATTAGGGTTTAGTGATAAATTAGCTAATTTTTTATAAAAGCTGCTTTGTGGGTTCAGTTGGGCTTTGAGTTTTCGGTTTAGTTGAAGATTAAATTGGGATGCATGGTTCTATGAGGGGCTCATTTGTTTTTGGTTGAGATTGAGTTGAATTGGGGTTGGGTTAGTGTTAGGTGAGCATTTTAGCTAAGGATTTATTTGTGTGTGGTGAATTGGCTGTTGAATTAAAGTTAACTTCAATTCAGTTCATGTACACATATAGTTGATTTGAAAGTTGAATTAGGCATGAATTTAAATTTGATGTAAGCTGGGTTGCAAGTTCAGATAAAGTTGAGTTTGGGTTGGTTTATGGTTGTGAGTTGATGTTAAGTTGATTATGAGTCAGCGGTTAAGTTAGAAATTTGTTTGGCGTTGTGTTGATGTGTTGAGGGTGAATTGGAAGTTAGCTTGAGTTGAGAGTCATACACAAATGTAGTTTTTCGTTTAGGATTGAGTTGGGAGTTGAGTTAGAGTTGAGTTGAGGTTTAGTGAGATGTTCGGATGTTGATTTATTTGTGGAGCGTTGTGGGTTGATTTGGTTGTTTGTTGAGTTGGGTTCATGAATGCAAATATTTTTTCGAACCAGCCGATTTAGGGATTGAGTGGGCCTTGAGTTTGAGTTGAGTTGATTGTTGAATTTGTGCAACAGTTTACTACTGAAATTAAAATAGATAAATTGTTGGGTGGGCTGTGTCGTCTACAAGGCAAACATATGTGTTTGGAAGAATATTTTAATTTAATATAAATTATTGGCTTAACAGGCACATCGATAACTGTGTTGCTAAAACTAACTCTATGTTGCTAAAGCTAACTCTACGATGGTCTGGGGAATTCAGGGGGCACAGACTTTAGTCTAAATATATAAAAATGGTGTAAAAAATGTAAGTGCGCGCATCAGTTGACAACGGCTGAACCGATTTGGCTCAATCTTTTTTTTGTTCTGTTCGCAATTACCAGGAGATGGTTCTTACGAAAAAAATTTTTGGGAAAATCCACCGGAAAATTCGTTAAATCAAAAAATTATGTTGTTGTACGGGATTTCGCGCGTATCCGATCTAGATGCGGTCTTTTAGAAGAGAAAAATTGGAAACTTCCGAAAAAAACCGAAGAAAATTGATTTTTTTTTCTATGAAATTTTCAAATTTTTGCATGTTCTGATGATTTTGGGCGCTGTAGAGCGTGCAAAATCGATGCAAAGCTTGAAAAATCTCAGAAAATCTTTAAATAAATTGATAAAAACACAAAATTAATTAGATAAATGACATGGCGCTGAGGTGTGATCATTAATGCCACAACCCAGTAGATGGTGTTGTACGTCGACTTAGGCATTGTGCAATTTGACAGGTGTCCTTCTCGCATTGTCATTTTCGATTGTGCGATCGTGTTATTTTTCTTGTTGCTCTTAAATTGGAAATTTGAGTATTAATTCACCGTTTTATGATATTCGAATAGTGTGCATTGCATCCACAAACGCTGCTTTCAATTATTACTCTACAGTCGCGTACACAGATCTTCGCTGCGTTGATTTTGTATGTGCCGACATTGCCAAGCATTGAAGCTCCAAGTTTCCAATCCCTCCAAGGGCTATGTTGTACCGGTGGCAAATTTAAATTGCCGATTTTGACTTCGCCACCGGAGCCATTGCGTACTGTATCTCTATAGAGATACAACGCTATCCAGACATTTTCTCGCACACACCAAACAGTACAATCAATGCTTTAACATGACGTCATTTGGAACCGATGTTGTTGTTCGTCAACGCGGCTACAATCCCACCTATAAGGTAATGAAGGTCATTTCGATAATGTTGAACGATTGTATTCATCATATTCAAAATTGCCCTCTATTTTTAAGATTCAAGGGCAAATCTATCATCGAAGCGGATCGCTGATGCCACCAGTACACAATGTTGGATGTACTCTGTGGAGTGGCAAAAAAGGGGATTACCACATGCGCACATTCTAATATGGCTTACTGTGAAGATAATGCCAAATAAAATAGATAAAGTAATATCTGCCGAAATACCAGATCCCACAATTCATAATGAGTTGTTTGGAGGTGTGACCAAGAACATCATACATGAACCATGTGGCGCAATCAATGCAAATTCACCGTGGATGATCAATGGAAAATGCTCTAAACGGCATCCTCGAGAGTTTTTAAAACACCAAATTACAGAAGAAAATGGAAAATAAATTACTTTGAAAGTGACAGGAAATGACATTGAAGTACTTAGATAATCGTTGGGTTGTTCCATAATTGCCACTTTTATCGAAAACTTTCAAAGCTCATATCAACGAGTATTGTAATTCTGTGAAATTCATAAAATAAATTTATAAATAAGTCAACAAAGGCAGCGATATGGCCGTGTTTGGAGTGGCCATATCGTGTTTGGAGTTTCAACAAGAAGTAATTTAGATGAACCCTCAATATCAAATCGGCAGATATATCAGCAGCAATGAAGCTGTGTGGCATATTTTAGGATTTCCAATCCACGAGAGGTATCCAACTGTCGTTCATCTTGATGTCCATCTTGAAAACGGACAAAGAGTGTATTTCACCTAAAAAAAACATAACGACTAGAGCAATAAATGCGCGGACACAACATTAACAGCGTTTTTTCTATTATGTCAAACACATGATTTTGAAAAAATTTTGATGTATGTAGACGTTCAGACTTATTACACTTGGAACGCAACAAGAAAGAATTTTGAAAGAAGGAAGACAGGCAAGCAGTAGTTGAACAACCTGGAATATTTTCATCAAATGCTTTAGGAAGGATACACACTGTACATCCAAATAACGCTGAATGCTTTTATTTACGCTTGCTACTTATTACCGTTCGTGGTTCAACATTATTTATACATTTACGAACAGTGGATGGAATAGTACATATAACGTAACGTAGTGCATGCGAGACACTTAATTTGCTGGGAAACGACGATCATTGGGACAAGTCAATTGAAGATTCATCCGCTACTTCTAATCCATTTCAAATACGCACGCTGTTTTCAATTATTTTATCTACATGTTCCCAGACACAACCAGTACAATTATGGGAGAAATATAAAGACTACATGGCCGAAGATATTCTGCACAGAAGAAATATATAATGAAGCGCTAATCTTCATTGAGGATCTTTGTCTTGCAATGTGCGGCAAGTTGTTAAAGTTGTTAGCACAATTAGGAATGATAGCACCAAGAACAAAAGATACCATTTGATACCATCATACAAATTGTAGCCACCCAATCTGGTGGATTGTACTGTTTGGACGCTCCAGGTGGAACTGGAAAAACGTTCTTAATTCCTTGATCCTGGCTAAAATCCGTTCAAATGGCCATATTTCGTTGGCTCTTGCTTCTTGAGGCATTGCTGCCACGTTGATTGAAGGAGAGAGAACAGCGCATTCAGCTCTTAAAATGTCATTAAACATGCAATTCACAGACAACCCAATATGTAATATTTAAAAAGCATCAGGAATGGGAAAGGTTCTTCAGGCGTGCAAAATCATTGTATGAGATGAGTGTATAATGGCTCACAAGAAGTCATTGGCAGCATTAGACCATACATTGAAAGACTTGCGAAATAATCAGGTTTTATTTGGTGGAGCATTGTTGTTACTATCCGGTGACTTCAGGCAAACGTTTCCAGTTATACGTAGCTCAATACCAGCTGATGAATTGCATACCTGCTTGAAATATTCAAATTTTGGAACATACAGCTTCAAACCGATCCAACAACTGACATATTTTCAAGGCAATTACTCGAAGTCGGTAACGACACCGTACCTACAAATCCAAAAACAGGAAAAATAACCTTCCCATCTAATTTCTGCAACATCGTGAATTCAAAAGAAGAATTAGTTGACAATGTTTTCAAAGCATTGAAACAACTTATCGAAAACACGCATGATGAGCGGAAGAGCTATTCTAGCCAAAGTGAAGTAATACATTTTCCAACGGAATTTTTTTAATTCTCTCGATGTTCCCGGATTACCGACATACATTCTTTATTTGAAAATTGGAAAGTCAATTATATTACTCCGAAATATGTATCAGCTAAAGTTATGCAAAGGCACACGATTAGTAGAAAAAAAGTTGATGAACAATTTAATTGAAGCAACAATTCTGATTGGACTTCATATAAAGGTGAAGACGTACTACTTCCATGAATGCCACTCATTCCGACCAATATGGCATTCGAGTTTAAACGACTTCAATTTCCAATACGCATAGAGTTCGCTATGACAATCAATAAAGCGCAAAGGACAATCTTTGCAAGTGTGTGGTTTGAATTTAGAAAACGATTGCTTATCTCATGGGCAATTATACGTCGCATACTCTAGAGTTGGTAAACCGTCTGATATTTATATTTATGCAGAAAATGGACAAATAAAAAATGTAGTCAGTCCACTACCTTCACAATAAAAAATGATTTTCTATGAAAACAAATTTTTTTTCCTTTCCTTTCATTCCACAGCAATGCAAGGTAGGGTGTTGAATTGAATGATGTGTTTTCGCGGTGAATCTATGTTCACGAAAATACTTTTATTTACTTTCTGATTCATTCCATATCAGACTTAGCCACATCGAAGCGTGGCCGGGTTTAGTTCCAGAATGTGGCCAACAGGGCCAACAAAAAATGGAATTTAGCCATTTGTTAACCAATCATAATGAAATTGAGTATGCAGCTTGGAAATGGGATTAACCAGCCATCAAAATGGAATTTACCCATGATAGTACGATGGTAACCATACAATTATTGATTTTTTTTTTTAGCTTGCATAAAATACATAAAAATTCTGATTCTATGGAATTCTTGCCTAAAGAATGTTGTTGAATAAAAAAAAATGATCCGCGCGTGTCTCATTAGGCACGTTGTGCTGATGTGGCATTACTAATTATGTTAACTCCCCCCTTCTTAAAAATCCACGTCCCGTGGATCAAAAATTTAACTGGATGGGTTGAATTCCAGGTTGGTGAGTAGGAAGTTCCTCTTGGGCAGTTGATTTTTGGGAAAAGCAGCAGTTCCTTTCGATGCGCGAGTCTCGCCCTGTCTATCAGAAAAATTAATACCAAGCCACAGATGATGAATATGATCACACTGTCAATTGCGGCCGCTTCTTTACGTTCGTTGACTAACTCTTGTAATTGTGCAATTTTACCCAGATACAGATTGTGTAAGTATCCGGAATCGATTTTGAAGCCTTTTTCAGTGATGTTGATGCGTAACACCGTCTCGTTAGCATATTGCACCAAAAAAACTCCCTTTCAAGTGTTGACTTGTATTGTTGTACGAAATCTTTCTGTCAAACTTGCTTAGGAATATATAGTATAGTCATTGATGTTTCAATGATTTGTTGGTTGTGAAATTGGTACTCGCCTCTAGCGTTAACACCTTTGATCGCAGTTGATAGATACAATGATCCATTGGTATTTTTTTTAGTCCGCTTAGGTCACAAATAGTCTTCTCCCCGAATGTGTGATATTTTTTGACAATTCCAAATATCTCGTCTTGGTTGAGAAGAAGTTGAGAAGAAGTAGTGCTGTCTTGATGAATGCGAGTGATCGAGGGTGTGTTTCGATTAATGATTTTCTCAAAATCCTTCAGATTTATGACATGAATCAGCTTGAAACTCCCTTGGATTATTCGTCTATTTCCTTGTTTTAGTGTTACGAATGGAGTATTGTATTCGTATATGCTCAGTGGCACCGTAAGACGCCAGAGCCAGGAGCTAGAAAAGAGGAGAGGGAAAACTTGTTAGGTATTGTAGTAATAATGGGGAATTAGTGCGGTAGGTTTTTGATTTGGGCTTTATGGATGCGTTTTCCAGAAGTGGTTGTTACAGTGACATTGTTATCTTGTGCCACCGTTTCTTGTCGAAACTTCGGTTTCACCAGCTTCATAGATTTTCGGTGCGAGTCTCTTATTATTTTCTCTAGTAATGGTGGATTCCTGATTTTTGCGAAGTCTCTCGATCAGATCCTCATGAACTTTTGTTTTGAAATCTGCAAGGTTTTGATAGTTGGTTCTCTGTGTTCTTCCGAAAAATATATCATTAGGCTTTTGTTGAGTAACCGAGTGTATGGAGTCATTGTAACGGTCTACAGCTATATTTATGAGTTATTTTGTGGACAGCTCCTTGAACTCGTTCTGGAGGCATCGAACTATTTCCAGTATGGTAGAATGAACTCGCTCAATAGTCCCATTAACTTCACTTCGTTGGGAAGGTGTTAAATAAATTTGGATACCCAATGTTTTTAAATAGTCCGTTATGATGGGACTCACAAAACTTCTCTCGTTGTCCATCACAAGTATGCGAGGTGCAGTGAAATAATGTAGTGCTTTGATGTACATGCAAAATTGATTTAGTCTTGATGCGAAAAAATTTTACGAACTTTGAAAATTTGCCGCACAAGATATAAATTTTTCCTTTTTGATTTCCATTATATCCACATGAAGAATCTCCGCGGGGTATGTTGGTATAGGTGTTTCTTGTGGGGCAACATGGTGAGGATATCGATCGTATTTATTTGTATTGCAAGTATCTCAGGTTTGCGTGTATTTTTTGATCAAACTGGTCATCTTTGGAAAATAATATCGTGCCAAAATTTGCTTTCGGTTTTCCATGTGATTCCTATGTGCCCTCTTGTGTTCTTCCTTTATGATAGAGAATTTATTTTCTTCATTCTGAATGTCTTCAACGATTCTTTGCGTTACGCGTATTTTGAAGGTGGAGAACCTCTCCTTAAATATTTCTTGTAGACGTTGAATATACTCCTCCGGGATTTTTATTCCGTTGATGACGGTTGGATGCAATCGTTCCTGTAG
Source organism: Tipula helvola (assembly GCA_963556165.1). NCBI lineage: Eukaryota > Metazoa > Arthropoda > Insecta > Diptera > Tipulidae > Tipula > Tipula helvola. Next base: position 289,834,138 of record OY744483.1, read on the forward strand.
GGACTTACAAAGAATTTCTTTGTTTAGCTCGGGCAAGCTAATATAGTGTCTGTGTTAAGTGGGATGGGGTTCCTCATGAGCATCAGTTGGTTCCTGAAGACATTGATGGGCGCATCACAGTTTCGAATTAAATCTTTGGAATCCTCTTCTGCACTGTGAATGGTTCCAGTGGTGGACAATGTGTTCGCTTTAATTTCCAGTCTTGAAGAGCGTCCGCTACCTTGCTGGTACAGCCAGGTTTGTAAATAAGCTCGTAATTATATTCCTCCAACCGGGCTTTCCAGCGCATCAACTTGGCATTGTTGTTCTTATTATTTAGGGTAAATGTCAGCGGTTGATGGTCTGTCAGGATTTTGATTTTGCGAGCCCCGTATAAGTAATTGCGAAGATTATCCTGTGCCCATATGATGGCAAGCATCTCCTTTTCATTTGCCACATAATTTTCTTCGGTTTTATTCAGTGACCTGGAGATGTAAGTTATTGGCCGGTCTTTCCCGACCTTGAGATAGTACAGTGCCAATGGCGGAGAAGGAAGCGTCAGTAGTTAGCAAAAAGGGTTTGATACAATTTTATAAAAATCAATATCTCCGATGAAGACAGAAGCTCTTTGATGTTGTGAAACGCTTCCAATTATTTTTGGTTCAAGTCAATCTTCGTTTTAACCGCCTAACCCATCTAAACCGCCTATAATACGATGCCAACCCCAAAAAGGATTTGAGATTTTTCAAATTTTCGGGTTTCTTGATGTTTTGAATGTTTGTTATAAGATAACCCAGAAATTCCGTTTCCGTTTTTATAGGAACTCTGTTTTGTCGAGATTTACGCGCAAGTTAGCCTTTTGCAGGTTTCAAAATACTTTCTCGACGTTAGCAAGATGTTCTTCTGCAGTTCTCCCTCCAAAGGCGACAATGTCGTCTATATACACATAACAGAGTTCGCCGATAAATTCCTTCAAGACGTTGTCGATCATCCGTTGAAATTTTGCTGGTGCGTTTTTTAATCCGAACGGGAGCCTCAGAAACTCATATTTTCCAATCATGGTGGAAAGTCTTTCATTTTTATCTGATGAAATCCTGAAATCAGACCAATGGTGGTAAAAAGCTTGAAATTTCCGAGATTAGCTAGTGTATTTGAGATATCCGGAATGGGATAGGAATCTGATATTGTCACCAAAGAGTATTGCGAATTTCGAGATGACTGAGTGCAATATCTTCTTTGTGTCAGGTAAAAGATGACCATCCATTTTTTCTTGTAATGGAATGTGTATGTTGGGTGTAATGATCAATATTCATTATGTTTTCGATCAATAAGTGCCCCAAGTTCCTTCAATGTATCATCTCCTATGATGCCATCAAACGATTTCAATCCTGGTAGAATGAAAAAATCGATGATAATGTCGATGCCAACGCTTTTGAAAAATGGTCCACTAACTTTGTGACTAATTTTTGTCACCTCCCACTAATCTGATTGGAAATTGATTTTCGGTTGGCTTGGCATTAACGGTTAATTCGGATTTTATAAAGTTCTTATTGGCTCCTGTGTCGATGAGGAACTTGAATATTTTGCCATTTTTAAGCCGGTACTCTAGGTTTGGTACGCTAGAAGGCTTCCATCATAAAATGTATCTCCGAGTCCTCTTCTATGTCGTGCTCGTCATTGGATATCTCCTTTTCGATGTTGTCGTATACCAATTGATTATAATAATCCTCCTCCAGTTGCGTTTCCAAGTGGTTGATTCGTTGTTGTTTCCTTGGCTCGTTGAGATGAGAATGTTCCCGTTTTGTTACCGGATTATCCAGATGAGTGGGACGGTTGATGTAATTTATTTGTCGTGTTAGGATTGATGGATCAACATCCATCGGTGTTGTGGCGGGAAGTTGTTTGAATTATGATTACCATAAGGGATACTGTAATATTCTGATGTTGAATGTTGTATGCCTTGTTTCTCCTTTGAAGTGGTAATGCGTTATTATTTTTTGGTGGAGGTTGTGCATGTGTGTATGAAATTTGGTTTATCGGGGCCGTTACCACATTGTTGATGTTTTTCTTGTGTATGGCCATGTTCCTGAAATTCAGGTTCTGAATTTCTAAGCATGATGCGTATGCCTCAGGTAGTGTGGCTGGTTTCTGGATGATCAACATCTTGGACAGGTCTCCATTTAATCCACGGATGAACACGTCCAGTGCTCGATTACGATATGTTTCAACCAACACTTTGATTGTCTCCACTGAGTAATCTTCCGTCTTGATTTTGTTAACGATCAAGAAAAATTGGTGCTCCAGTGTGCGTAAATCCCGTTTGTCGGCGTAGTGTAATGACAGGCATTTTTTAATGGACGCCCATTCCTCGTTGAAAATATTATACGAGATCAATGCTGCGTCGGCATTGTCTCGAATTTTTTGTCGGATATGATGAAGTATAGCGCGATATATTGGTTGCTGAAATATAGCGCGATATATTGGTTGGCCATGCTTCCATTTTTTCCGTATATATTTATCTGCATCTTTTCTATCAGGTAAATCAATTCCTTGCAACTTATTAATTTTTAATGCGGCTATTAAATTGGCCATCTAGAAAATTGTAATTCTTCACACATACGTATGCACTTCTACCGTAACTAAATTTTGCAACACAATAAATTAACTACGTGTTCTGGGCCCATAACATGTTAATATTTATTTTGTTAAATGTGTCAGTGGGAATTCTGAAAGAAACAATAACGAAACAAACCTTTTGTATGTTCATTATAAACACTCAGCACTTCAAGCAAACAATCATCCTGAGGCTGTAAAAAATCCGGTTGACTCTAACATTACTCGAATTTTACAACTTATTACTTACACAGATTATCTCCTTAACTCAAAAATTAAATAATTTCAAAGGTTTAGTTTTTGTTTTAATTTTTTATAATTTGTTGCAAAAATTAATTAAAACTATAAAGACGAAATCAAACGACTTATTCACACATATTAAAGCAACTTTTCAATCTTCGTGTTCTTATAATATTATTCTGAACCGGATAGTATTTAGTGAGAAAATACAGCTGAAGGAAATTTATAGCACCACCAATAGCAATACGTTGGTACTTATTTAAAAAAACATCTTAATCTTGGATAAAGCAAAAACCACTGGAAAAAATTCTTTCATCTTAAATGACCTAGAGGAAAAGGGATAATTGACATCAACGAACGAGTAGCCTTGGTTAGCAGAGATATGCTGTGTGATACAAAGAAGTGTACAACTGAAAAATATGAGGGAGGTAGAATGATGCTACTCAAATTCATTGGAAGATCCAGATAAGCTTTAATGTATCATTCTTGTAAATTATTTTTAATAACTGATTTAGCACAAACAAAATTGTCTGACTTTTTTGATAATCCCCAAAGTAACGAAACAAAATGATATCCTTTCAAGATATGTTCTTTATATGTTCATCAAAATATTCGAAATATGAAAAAGAACCTTGGTGAATTCTTTTCCATAATTTACATAATAGGAGGTAGCCATAAATTATTCTGTTTGGAAAAATTATAGAAGAGCACAATATACATATAAGTATTAAATATTTATATACAGAACATTCAACTGAATGACGTTTAAATTACCAGTATAATATATTATTTAACTGTAGCATTCGAATTTATAAATAAAGTTTTAATAGCGAGTAAAGTAGTTTTCGTTGCTTATCAGTTATGTTCGTAAAATATATCCACCATCATATATAGTTTATCATAATTTTGATTATTCATCGTCTAACAAACTTTTTTATGTTATGAATTAAATATTAAAACAATTAATCAAAAAGAAAAGTTTTCTGAAACTACAATTCACTAAAAATAAAATAATTTTGATTTCGTATTAAATCAATTGCCACTTAGTCTTATACTTCCGAAAAACGATACAAATATAATTTGAGCACCTCAAATCTAGCTAATTAGAGTGTCCAACCGCGTTGTTAGATAAATGAAATGTCCCCTCTCTAGTGGTATTATCTACCCCGGCCATTTTTAATATTAAAAGTTTCTTTTTAATTGACTCTTCTGCACACATCAACTTTCTGTACTCTATGTACTAAAAAACTAAACAAAAATAATTTCCTGTATACAATAAAAAGGCAAAAAATAATTATTTTTAACATTTCTTCTATATGAGAGCAATAAATTTAAATAAATAAAATAAAAAACTTGTTAACTGTTCATTATAGGCTAACCTTGAGTAAAGATTCAATAATAAAACTTTTTTTTGAGTTGAGAAATTTTCTTTATTGCCCATAAAACTTTCCGACTATAATATAAGACGTCATAAACAACATCCTAGTTAACTACTGGACCATTATTTATTTCATTGCAAATCGTAAAATTTCCCTTCCGGCTGGAATCTACGTAACCTATTTGAATTTCATCATAATATTTTGTTATATTCTGAAAATTTATTCGTCAACCAATTTTCGAGCAAGTATTTATTTTGGATCTGTTACTGGACTAATTTTAAATGTGGTCAATAATAGCTGCATTTATTTACACATAGTGATCCGGAGCAGATCAAAAATTATATGTGAAGCAACAACAACAGTTGAACCAACATTGACACAAACGGTGATCTAAAAATTAGTTTCGCTATTAAAATGTATTTGAACAATATTTTGTAAAGCGACACAAAATAACATGAATACAGTACGAGTATGAAGAGGCAGATTCATAACAATTTTTGGTGTTGAGTCATGAAACATGATCTGATCTGGGCTCAGGTATTAGCTCCTACGTCCCTACCTAAGGAACAGATTACGATGGTTCCTTCGCCTAATCCAGTTCTAGTTCGATTTCAAGATCCGTTAATTACTAACAATAGTCCAGCTTCAAATATGGTAACTAACTCTAATATTCTTCCAGTCACACATCAGGCTTCGTCTCTTAATTTACTCGGTGAATCTCCTATTTCGCCTCATCAATCTATCACTCAGCAGTTGCATAACAGCCCCTTCCGTGCAACCGGCTTTGTAGATGAAAATACCATTCAAATTTAATAGACGTTCAACCCGTTTCAAGTGCATTCGCGCCTAGTAGGTATTATTCCGATCATCGGAATCTTTCTCGAAGTGGAATCTTCTACAACGGATCTCCAAAAGGAATTAATGTGGAAATGTTTTTATTCGAATTGGACATGGTAGCGACATCCATGGATCTATCACCTTCGACTTTATTGGCCGAATTGCACACTGTCTTGACAGATATTGCCTTGCAGTGATATTAGACATACCGAAAACTTAAACCATCGGCGTCTTGGATGGATTTGAAAGAAGCGTTTATCGAAAGATTTAAAGACAGGCGAACTAATTTTGATATTCGCAGAAATATAGAGGCATGAAAACAACAGGCTCGAGAAAGTTTCCTCGATTTCTACCATGAGATTTGGAGTCTCACGTTTCAATGTCGCAATCCTTACAGTGAGGACGAGTTGATCCAAATCCTGATGAGTAATATGAAACCATCTCTTCAACACCATTTGACCGACCGACAGTTTAGCAACATTAACGAGTTAATTAAAAGCTGCGTGGCATGGGAGGAAACCTTCAAAAGGTTATGAGTTCAGCCCGAAAATTCCTTATCTTACAGACGAGCGATAAATGAGTTAAATTTGCGGAAGGAAAAAAAGAGTCGGTAAGGCCTACGAATTCTCGTGGTGCTTGTAATGTTGGGAACAACCCGATATGTTTTAATTGTGACGACACAGGTCACACTTTTATGAATTGTCCAATTGCTTCAGTCGGTACGTTTTGTTATCGATGCGGTTTGAAGGGAACCATTTCGCCAAGAAGTCCACGTTGTTCGAGAAACTTGTAATAAGGTCAATGGAGATCTGGAAACCAGGGGCCGGTGAAGATACTTTCGCCCAGCACGGTCAAGGAGGATGTCGGCTGCAACACCGATCCGGAACTTGCCCGAAGACAATCGTCAACGACAGAGAATGCCTCTCGTTAGCTTCAAAAGATGATACATCTTATAATTCTAATGTTCCTTATTATTATTTACCAAAATTTACACCAACTAGTCACTATTCTGTTTCTTCATCTCGTCCATATTCTGAATATCCATGTTCTGTCAAACAGAGCAAATTTTCTAGATTAATGCGATCCAAGGTATATTTTCAAAAACGCGAACTTATCAGATCTTTGGTTATTTCTTCTTTAATTGATTCAATAGCCGATGATACTCGACCTTACGCTACTGTCCTGATAAACAACATTCTTTTCAGAGGTCTTTTAGATAGTGGGCTAGTGTTAGTGTCTTGGGTGCGGGGGGTCAGAAAAGTTCTTAAATAATCCATCCAACAAATTTTATAACTTTCCATCTCAAATCAACACTGCTAGTGGACAGTCTCAGCGGGTCTTTGGTTATATTCGAGCTCTTGTTAACTTTAATGGAATTTCTCACAATATGATTCTATACATAGTTCCCTCCTTGGAAGAGACACTTTACCTTGGAATCGACTTTAAATGTTTGCTTTAAATGTTTTCAATGATTTGTCTGACCCCTCTGCTGAATCTAAACTTCATATCTTATCGAGCAAGGATCAACAATCATTAAATGACATAAAAAACCTCTTTCCTCCCAGTTCGAAAATGGGCCAAGGTCGCACTCATATGTTAACACACGTCATTGATATGGGAGACGCTAAATCTGTAAAAGAAAGGTTTTATTCAGCAATCCAAAAGTTAATGTATGAGGAGTTAGATAGTATATTAGCGTTAGGGGTTATTGAGGTATCACAAAGTTCCTGGTGTTCTCCGGTCACTCTGGTTCGTAAGGCCAATGGTAAAGTTCGTCTGTGCCTAGATGCTAGAGAACTGAATAAAATCACCGTCAAGGACGCGTATCCCCTGCCTCTTATTAATAGATTGTTGAGTTGTTTGGATCAAACCAGATATATATCTGCTATTGATTTATAAGATGCCTATTGGCGAATCCCTCTCGACCCACAATCCAGAGATAATACGGCGTTTGCGGTACCTGGACGGCCCTTGTATCAATTCACTGTTATACCATTTGGCTTATACAACGCCCCACAGACACTGTGCCGCCTTATGCACCGAGTGATCCCCCACCAATTGCACGATAAGGTCTTTGTGTACCTCGATGATCTTCTCGTTACATCAGAAACGCTAAAGGAACATTTCGAACTGTTGAAGGTAGTTGCAGATCTACTGAAGAAAGCTGGCTTAATAATCAACCTCACCAAAAGTCAATTCGTCCTGAGGGAGGTGAACTATTTAGGTTACGTCGTAGGAGGTGGGTGCCTCCGCACACAGCCCGACAAATGCAAAGCGATTTTGGAGTTTCCAACTCAAAAAACGAGGAAATAAATTAGGAGCTTTTTGGGAATGTGCGGCTGGTACCGTCGATTTGTAAAAAACTTATCCACCTTAGCTGCTCCTCTTACAGATTTGACCGGAAAGTCCAAAAAACTTAAATGGTCCGAGGCTGCAGAAACGGCGTTCACATCTCTCAAACTCGCTTTGGCATCTCCTCCAGTGCTAGCACATCCGGATTACAGTCGACCCTTCTTTATACAGTGCGACGCCAGTGCTGCCGGAGTAGGAAGTGTTCTCTTTCAAACGGATTCGGAAGGTAGAGAACCATAGATTGTGTACATTTCGCACAAGTTAAATTCAGCTTAAAAAAAAATACTCGGTCACTGAGCTTGAATGCTATGCGGCGGAATTAATACTTAACATGGCTGATGAAATATAAAACACAAATATACCTAAATACATGTGTATTATAATTCTTGTTAAATTGGGGTTTAATTCGTGGAAAAGGCCCCATCGAATCATTATCAATTTATATAAGAGATGTGCTGGACTAAAGATGTGAGTTCCACGAGACGAAGCAAATAATTAAATAAAATACAGTAAAGCAAACGGTTTTTATGAGTTTATGTATTCAGCACAGCTAAGATTTCGATTATGTGTACCAAAAAAATACGAAATAGTCTCAACTTTAAAGAGCCATTAGAAATTTGCAATTCTGTAATATTTGAACTAACAACTAAAATTTTTTAAAAACTATAGTTAAAATTCAAGAAATATTTCTTTTAAAATTCAATTATTGTAAAATTTGAAACAAAATTCGTAAAAAGTTAATTTTTGAAAACATTTCAGGCATTTCAAAATTTATAGAATTATTGAATTTATAAAATTCAAAATTAATAAAAACTTATTCTGGATAAAAACATTCTCGCAGCTTTGAATTTCAGAACTAAAAATGTTTACTAAAATTTAGTAAATATTTTGAAAATTTTAAAAATCGCTAAATTCTGTAAAATTTTTATATTAATTTTTTAAAATAGAATTTCAGAATTCCTAAAAATTACCGGTTACCTTTCAAGCTGCCAACCTACAGCCAAAATAATGAGACCTTCAAAATTAAAGGAGATTTTAAGTTTATAATTTCTGTAAAATTCCAGAATAATTAATTAAGTCATTAAAAATCAGTAACGTCTTAAAATTTTGAGTTCCAAAAATCCTAAATTTTTAAAATTACTACTCACTTCAACCAATTGTTACATAAATTATTTTATTAGTTTTCAGTGTGTTCGCAAATCGTAAGTATGTTAAATTTAAATTTTCAAAGTTAAAATTAACAGAAATTCAAGAACTTCAAAATAAAGAACTTTAAAAAGTTATTAGCAATTTTTAATTTCGTAGCTAATATGGTTGTTTTTTTTAGCAATGTTCCTAAATTACTAAATTTTTAAGAAAATTTTCTCTAAACTTTTAAAAATCAATGAAATTTATTATATTATTGTAAATTTGAGGCTGTTAATTCTCGATTCACATCAATAAAATTCTAAATAATTATCTACAAAATCTTGGAATTTGTAATCCGCAGATAATTGTATAAAGTAAAATCTGTTTTTTTTTTTTAAATTCAATAAATTTTTAGAATTCGGAAATCCCAAATTCAAATTAAAAATCTGCAAAATTTTGGAGTTTTATTTGCAATATTACAAAATTCATCAACATTTAATAAATATTTTTAAATTACTGAAGTTAGCTTTTAGAAATTTCAAAATTATGTTAAATTCTAGAGACACTATTGTCACTAAACTTCAACTTCATCCTTATAATTTTGAATTTTAGAACTCTAACAAATTACAACGCTGTCTTTGAGATCTGAACTCCAATGGAGGGGCATTGGGCGCATTTCAATTTACCGATGAATGTATTTTCTGGATATTTCTACATTCACATGGAAATATGATTAAAAGCGCTTCAATTTTACCACAAAAAAAAAATTTATTTTCGATTTATTTATTCAACTTTTTGGCAATTATATTTTAGAAAATTTCCAGATATTTGGTTTAAAGCTTTTTAGTAAATTAATAAATTAATAAGCCTTTAACTCTTATATCCTAGACAGACTGCGGTATAATAAATCTGATTTAGTAAAACTCATTCAATTACTCTACGCAAAACAACGCGATTAGCTAAAATTAAAGTTCGCATACTGTATGTCTAAACTCAAAAAACTCACTAAATCGGTTTTATTAAATCGGAGTTCGTCAAAATCATTATACCTCTGACAGATTGCGGTTTAACAAATCCGATTTAGAGAATTTTTCGAGTTTAGTCGGTGTATGTCAACCTCAATTTTAGCTAATCGCTTTGTTTTGCATAGAATACTTGAACAGGTTTAGCTAAATTGGGGGTATACGTCTTTTAGCAAAAAAACGTTTCGCAAATGAAAGTTTGATCAAATTATTTTTAGCAAAAAACACGTTTGGCAAACATTTCTTTGGCAAAAAAGTATGAATGGCAAATTCACCTATGTCAAATATTTGTTTGACAAATTTCTTTTTGGCAAATTATTCTTCAGGAATTATGAGGCATTTTAATCGCGCGATTAAAATGCCTCATAATTCCTTAAGAATAATTTGCCAAAAAATGATTACTCTTAAATTTGAACCAAATGAATTAATAAAAACATTTTTGCTTCAAAATGAAAATGTATATACTGGAAAAAGAAGATTTAATCTTCCTTTTCCAGAATATCATTTTGAAATATACTGGAAAATGGAGATTTCCATTCTAATTTTACTAATAAATCTCTATTTTTCAGATAATTCTAAATCTCATTTCCAAGCAAAAATATTTTTATTAATTCCAGCGCGCGTCATACCTGCCAAATTTCATCACAGTCAGTTCAGAAATAGCCAAGTTACAGGCTAATTGGCCATATTCCAAAACTTAATCCAAAAATCATTTAAGCATCCCATTTCCATCATACTTGTCAAATTTCATCATAGTCGGTAAAGAAATAGCCAAGTTACAAGCTAATTGGGCATATTCAAAAACTTCATATAAAAATCATTTAACAATCCCATTTCCACCTTACGTGTCAAAATGTATCATAATCCCGAAAGAAATGGCCAAGGTTCAGACTAATTAGCGATATTCCAAAAAAGCACCCAAAAATCATTTAACAATCCTATTTCCACCCTACCTGTTAAATTTAATCACAATAGATTAAGAAACAGCTAGGTTATAGGCTGGCTATATTCCAAAAATGTATCCAAAATCATTTAAAAATTCCATTTACATTGTACCTGTTAAATTTGTAATAGATTTTTTGATCAAACATACATTTGCCATTCAATTTGTTTTGCCAAATGATATTTGCCAAATATGCAAATTTGCCAAAGATAGTTTGATGAAACGTAACTTTGTCAAATGTCGTTTGCCATTTAAACGGCTCCCCTAAATTGGATATATTAAACCGTAGTCTATAGGGTTTGATACTCCAGACAGGCAGTGGTTTAATAAATCCGATTTAGCTAAACTCTTTGAAGTACTTTATGCAAGAAAAAACGCGTTTAGATTAAATAGAGGTTGGCATTCTACGACTGAATGTCTAGGTTATTAAGCCCCTAAAACTTGAGAAATAACCAATTTTTGCTTGATTGTTAAGAATTTATAAATCAAATTTGGAACATTTTTAGAAATTTTGAAAATTTTCTGTTTGATTTTCTTTTAATTTCCTAAATTTTTAAAAGAATATTAATGTATTGTAGCATATTTCAGTCATATAGAAATTTTGAATTTTTAATAGAAGTTTACAGGAAAATATTTAAACAGGTCAGTGTACAAATTTTGAAAATATGATGGAGGTTAGAATGTTTTCCTAAAATTTAAAAGAAATTCTTCAATTTTAGAACATTTAAAGAAACTAGACAGTAGGTAATTTGACCAATAGTTCTTTGTCACAGTTTGGAATAATTTTATTTATTTTTGAATTCGAAAAATTGTAAAGAGAAACCAATTTTAAGAATTCATAAAATTTCCGTTCATTAGCATCCGTACACAATTTGATGAAATGTTAAAATTGGCCGAATTTTGAAAAATTAATGTATAGGTAGTTTCTCCAAAAAGACTAATTCTATTTTATAAAAAAAATAAAAATCGAATGCTCTCAATGAATGCCAAAAATCTTTAATAATGGCATTCTATTTGCTAAAAATCTATACTATCAAAATTTTAATAATTAAAAATCCGAAGAAATTTCGAATAGTTAGATAAATCACGAAGCAATTCTTAGCATTAAATTGACTCATGTTACGCATACAATATAAAATATTTGAAAAACCTGAAATAATATTAAATTATTGGTTAATCTGGAACAGCATGCACTGAATAAATTTTACATCAAAATTTCGAATAATTTCGAAAGTTCGATCAAAGTTGTTAATCTCAAAAATAATCTCGAATAATCTCAAAGAAAAGTTGAAGCATGACCGATGAAAAAAATGGAATTTTATAATATTTCAACACTTGTAGTTATTTTGTAAACTCGTTGGTTATCTGAAATATGTGAAATAATTTATATTTTGATTCAAAAATCTGAAGAATCTGTAACGTCTTGTAGAACTCAAATATTCATAATCTCGAAAACCTTGAATAATTATTTTGAATCTGAATTCAAACTGTTAGCAAACAATCATTAATAGTATGGGAAAATTCCCAAATTTGGTAATAACCTTAAAATCAAAAAAATAGAAACATAAAATTCTAAAAACTTTAAATCTAAAAATCTGATGTCAAAGTCTAAAAACTCAAAAAACGACAAAACTTAAACCTAGTATAATACCACAAACTTAAGCACATAAAATATTTAACAATAAAAATCTAGAAACCCTAAAATTCATAAAAATCTGAAAATTTAAAAGTCATAAAACCAAAAAAATGTCATACCTAGAAACCCAAAAATTTAAAACCTTAAAAATATAAAAGTTCAAAAATCTAAAAATACGAAAATCTGAAAATTTAAAAATACTCGTAACCAAAAACATAAACATTGTAAAACCTAAAAGCCCCAAAACCTAAAAATGTAAAAATTAAATTATTTAAATTTTCATGTATTTGTCGGATCTTCGATGCACCTGGGGTGGATCTGGGTGTCTTCCTGCCACCGCAGAACTGAGAAATGCAAGAATATCTGTTCATTTCGCTGATTCCGACCAGCGGGTATCCTTCGCTCCAGTCAATGGTGACTATTTGCATGAGATTCATCTCTTATATAACGGATCCCATTATGACAGCTTAGTACCCCCATTTTCCTCATCGCTATCCTCCGCTTCTGCTGTACATACTCCGTATGTATACAACGTCTCCGAACACATTCATCGCGTCATTCAACCCAGTAACAGTCCCTATCGCCACTGAGGCATCACCACACCTTCCATCCCCCGCTGCCCCCTCTCCAATTCATTTGGTTTAAGGAACTGAAATATTCGAGGACTAAATAAACCCGAAAAACGCGACTCAATCGATGATATTTTACATACGAATGAAGTAGAGGTTTGCAGCATTCAAGAAACTAACGTTAGTTCTGGTGTCTGTTCAACTGCCAACACGTGGTATCTTGCCAACGACCCAACAACTCAACGACGCGGCGTCGGTATTCTTTTAAGGAAGAATTCATTGATTAATTCAAAGCGCGTTCGGCATTATTTTGGAGCCATTATCACCTTGTTAGGGCATATTTCGAACTGGAGCGAGATTCTTTTTATATCCACACCTCGAAATTTAATCGGCAAAAATCATCCAGAATTTTCTCCACACTTTTTTCGATAATAGATCGATGCCGTAAATCTCGCGATATCGTTTTATTCGGTGACTTTAATGCCCATTAAGGATCCAACGATGCCTGGAGTTAGAAGGTTGTTGGCTCGCATTTATTTCACCATGAGTCTAACGAGAATGGTGTTTCATTAGGTTTCCTGCCCGAGCCACCCAACTTTTCGTGCACACATCCACCAGCCGTCGCCGAAACCTTACCACCTGGACCAATGGGCACAGCTATTCTCAAGTAGATCACATCCTGACTCGCGACAAAAATCACTACATATTTGTTAAATCCGCCAAGGCTGATTTCTTTCACCCAGCTATAAGTAACCATCGCCTCATTTGATTAGAGTGTACCCCCCGAAAAAAACTCGCCACCTCTCATTGCAGGCTCCAACCAGCCCTTAAAGCCCCCGTCTCATCAATCTATTCTCCTCGAGCTTTAAACCATTCTCTCCTGCAAGTTGAGGAAACTAAATCACGGTACAAATCTATTTTGTCCTCAACCTTCAAAAGATCTCTTTCAGCGTGCAGAACTCACAACTATTGGCCCTTACTTATTGACAGCATCAAAACTTCTCCACAGACCGTTCTTATTTCTAAGTCTCCTTTAACCCCTAAGCGGAGACTCGCCCTTGCCCAGTTTAAAAGTGCAACCTTTAATCGGCATAGCCATTCTAACGATCCTGATGCTTTCATTCGTCTGCAGACAGCCCGGCGGTGTTTAAATACCGCCTATTCAGAGCATAAATCTCGTGAATGCCAACAATTTTTTGCAAAATTTGCCTATTCCATTGACCTATCCCGAGCCTTTGATACCGTGCGATTATATGTGATGACCGACTGTTTACAGCAATATGTGCCCCATTACCTGATCAATGGCATCATCAAAGCCTGTTTTTGGGAGCGCACCTCCACTAAATGGTTTAACATGTGTACCGAAAAAGTAAAGAAAAGCAAAGGAGTCAAACAAGGCTGCCCAATTGCCCCGCGAATGATTAACTTCATCCTGAACGAAGTTTTGTTGATTTTGGTGGATCAGTATCCGGAGTTGAAATTAGAGCAGCGGGATAAGCTACAGCTCTCTCTTATTCTAACCTATGCGGATGATGTTATCTTGGTTACTCGTGATGTCAGCACTTTAGCCCCTATTCTGACTGAGTTAATCAATTGTTTACAGTCAGCCGGACTAACACTAAATACTAAAAAATGCACCGTCCTGATTCGCGATCCAACTTCATCATCCATCGCACCCCCAAATATAGTACTGTCGGAAGTCACTTTTACCCGAGTTGATATGCTTCTGTATTTAGGAACCTACCGAACCTCAACCTTGAGTCGACCCTTAACAATTCGAACTCGGTGTCATCAGGCACTCGGAGTCACTAAGCAAATGCAGGAATTTATCAAAAACAACAAGGTGCCTTTTAAAACTGTTATCTGTATGTATAATACAGTTGTTCTCCCTGCATTAACTTATGGGTTACAGGCCGCCGCCTTGACCTTTGCTAACCGCCGACGGCTCAGGAAATATAAATTGTTCTTTTTAAAGGGATTACTAGAATTTTGTACCCATAAACCCGATACATGCAAAATTAAAGATCTTCTGCTTGGAAAAACCACCACCAAGAGGATAAAGGTTCATAGAATCAACTATTGGGGGCATATCATTCGAAGACCAACTTCACATATTCTCAGAGCTGTCTCCACCTATGCTGCTGGCCTCAAAAAAATCGGACGCCCTTGCTACACGTGAAATAATTCACTAAAACACGATTTAAGTTATTACGACCACACTCTCGCCCACTGGGAGTCGCTATTGCACAACCGCTCAGAATTACGCAAAGCCTCCAATGCGATCTATTTGCTTGACGAGTCGGATTTGAGCGAAATTCTAGAAGATGAAGTTGAGGAAGATTTGCACATTCCTCCTTAGAATTTATTGATTTATTAAACCTTCCATTTCCGTAGCCCTAGACGTACCATAGTTTAGCACTTAGTATTCGAAAGGGGATTAGCCTGATTTTTTTTTTGGGGACACCTCTACAACAAAAACGCATTGAAGCCTACCTCTTGGGTGATGATGGAAACGGCTTATTAACCCCTATTATGATTGCCGAGTCGACCGACCACCGATTCGACTCTATATTGCGCTTTCGTTTTTCCATTTGTGAAAAACAGTACGAAAAAGGAAAAGGCAACAGTGTCGCGCCAATCGTCGACCATCACGATAACGACAATAGGGGTGATCATTTGCCGATAAAGTCGACCCTGCCTCTTGACCCATCTTAATATATAATATTATAATATATTTGCCAAACCATCAACATAATTAAATGCCTATGATGTTGACATTGATTTTCCGTGTCTTCAGACTCCGTATCCATAATTCCATTAGGCCGTAGGCGACTGTCATTCCACGACTCTCTCAAAACCGAACTACATCGCATCGGGAAATATGAAGAACGCTTGTTGTTTTGATCGTAACACTTTAAATACGACAGGCAACTCGTAATGACTAAAGATTATTTTTAAAGAAAATAAAATTAATTTTCGCAATGCCTACACAATCGCACCCCTTGATTTGGTAAACAGATAACGTAATTAAACAGTCAAAATTCCACAATTTTCCAGCAGCCAATGAACTTATTGCGCATTATGGAAGAGAAAAATTACTTCGTTCTATTCAACCTACTACATACATGGGACCGTTCTCGTCAACCTACTACATACATGGGACCTGACTGATGCGTCCCGATGGACTCAGGACTATATTTTATCCACATTTAAGTTAAATTTCCCAATTTAATTTAATACACTTCCACTTCACTAAATTAAAAACGATTTGCACTTAAAATATGATAAAGTCCAAAATAAACAAAAATAAATTTTAATTTTTATTTTAAATTAAATTAAAATACATTCACGGAGAGAACGACACATACGTTAATCCTCCTCGACTGTCAAAGACCGACTCCAAATAGTTTAGCTTTAGTCAAATGTGAAAATTTTTCAATAATATCTAAACTCCTCTAGAATAATAATCAATTTTAAAACATGAACCCTAACTCTGCAAGTCTAGAAACTGTGTAGTATTTTTAGTATTTTAGTATAGACTCGAAAATATACAACCGGCATATCGAATTTCAATATAATATTCAAAACATTGAAATTAGGTATCTTTGTTGAGAATAAAGCCTCTGAACTTTACACAATTAGAGGTTCTCCGTATTCGGAATTTATGCCAATTTTTAATATGTCTAAGATGCCAGAAATTTAATGATTTAAATTTTTTTATCTGTATTGATTTTGACGAAAGTTTGATTTGTCAATTTAGGAAAATTTTATTTTAAATGTTAAGACTAATTTTGTATAATTAGAGGTGTCTCCAAATTCCGAATTTTCTGCAAATTTAATTACTTCAATAATTTTAACTCAAGAATTTCTGAAATTTTAAAATTACAAATATTTTTTAAGAATTATAAATTAATAATAATTTACAATATTCTCAAAATTTGTATGTTTAAGTAAATATTTGGAATTTAGATAATTTAAAATTCAAAAAAGAGAAGCAGTTTAGAATTTTAAATTTTTAGCTAACACTATCCTGGAATATTTTTTCTTAATACAGGTGGCCAACTAAATATGAATGCCAATTAAGAACGACGGCACTCATAACTTAAGTGTAATTCATCCATTGGTGAGTTATAAATCATAACAAGTGATCGTTGAGGAGCAGTGATAGAAATATCAAAGTAAATCGTATATATTTCAAAATAAGACGATTTTCTTCAAAAATTGCTCAAATTATTTCGTGCAGTGGAAAAATCTTGGAAGAAATAGGAATGTGGCTCAAACCTGTTAATATATACATAGGAAAGATTTTGTAAAGTATACCGGTTAATACTAAGCATATCTCCATAATATAGCCATGAAAGAGTTAAAAGTTGATTTGAGATTTTCACAAATCATAATCTCGTACGAATTTGGTAATTTTTCTTTGTTCTTATTTGGAAGGAATAATCCTTTTGACTTTGTTTGGAATGGGCCCTGTGAGTTTACCTTAACAAAAATAAAAATGCAATATTTGTGTGAGAAAGCGAACGAATTGGACACCAAAAAAAGTTCTTTTGATTTTTTTGGAAGTGTGGGTCCATTAAATCCATAGTTCAAATAATACGCCATGTGAGTAGCATCGATATAGCATAGGTAACCCAGCCAGCAACTAGTACTTTTCGGTTTATAAGCTCTAGCTGGTCCTCTTAAGAGCTTAGGCTCCAAATCTGTATTACAATTAATTAATACTGTGTGTGTCTAATCGATTTTATTGACGTAATTTTACACTTTCAAGAGAAGTCTTTCACCCATATAAAGATTTGCAAAAACGTTACTCCGTTAGAAAGGTCACATATTTTGACATAGGGAAAACCAAGAATTTCAAATGTATTTAAATTTTTGAATACTGTATATAATTCTAAAATAACAAACTACACGTATTTTATTTATTGGTTGTACTTTTGTGATATCAATGTTTCTAATTAAGCACAGTATGAAAGGATTCGCCGTAAATTTTAAGACTAAGCTAAACCAAAATACACTAAAAACTGACAATAAATCAATTCCCAATTCGCAATTCCCCGGGAAAACCAGAATAGTGCCACAGTGGTGCACTATTTGAGGAGGTATTCTATTCTAAGTAAAGTAAATTATGCTGCTAGGGTATTACAAGTAATATTTAGAAGAACCATCATTTTGAATGCCATTAGCAGATTAGCTAGAGCATATAGGTTTTTAAGAAGAAAATCTCTCAAATTTTATATAAAAAAAAATTGATATTCTTTTAAAGATTCCAATCATACGCAAGGGGCTTAACCTTTTCCTGCATAATAAATGCGAACGTGCGTTGAAAACAATCTTTAGTCTACTAACTTAAAAGCATTGATTTTATTTCACATAAACCTACATCACGTTAGATACCAAAGTTCAAAATCTATGCAATAAAATAAAGCACAAAGCTTTTGTTGTACGATTCTATGAAATTTGATCATATATTCTGTTTATGTTACGTATTCACCTGATGAAGCGTTAAGATTTTTTTTTATGAGTACATCCGTAGTTTTTTACACCAATACTAAATATTTAATCTCAGCATTGTTCGTATCTGTATCCCATTATACCAAAGATATGAGAAACATTAATTTACCACGTTTGGGATTTTTCATAGAAAACTAATTAAAAATAATAAAAGGTAAATCGTGCACAGCTTGTATAAGTATTCCAATTGATATTCGCTTATTAATAAAACGAAATGTGTATCCAATTATCATCCTTAATTATATTATTATTTAGATACTGGGAGTATTAATATTCACTTACATCCTTGATGTACAATACAATAATAATTAGCAGCTTATTAAAGCGTCGAACCAATCACACAAATTAATTTTTCAAAAAACAACAAAAATATTAATTTTGCACAAGCACTAATTATTTTGTAACACTAAAATTTTTTTTTTGAATCACATGAGATAATACACAAACATTTCTTGTAAATTACACCGCAAATAATTTTTATAAAACTCACAAATTTTATTCACTTCACTTTTTATAAATATTTCACATAAAATATTTTTTCACTTATATCCAATAATTTTTGTTCCGTCTATAAAATATTCGAATAATTTTTTATACTGCCGCGGAATTACAATACGAACTCGTTGACGATATAAAGAAGACTGTTTCAAAAATGTTCGACTAAAAATGAAATTTTATATAATTTTCCAAACGAATTTTTGTTGTTGTCGCTTGAATTTTTCCCATTTTACGTTTGTTTTTGTCATTCATTTAGGTTGGAGAAATGCATGGTTTGGTGTGTGCATGAAAATTACATTTTGTCGTTACACAGAGCATTTGGGGTAACGAAAATGTAATATGTAGGTATAGTAAATGGTGGTGGGGATGAATGAATAAATTTTTTGTTTGATTATTTTAAATTCCCCATCGGTTTTTATGAATGAATATTGTATACTAGTAAAACTTAAATATTGATATAAAATTTCCCCGATATTTTCTAAGAATTTTCTTTTTTACGTGGGTTGTTTATTTTTTTGAAATGTTTTTATTTTTATGTATATAGGTTACAGTTTTTAGTATATTGTTTGTTTGTTTATTTATTTAAATACCTGTTGAGAATGGATCGCGACATGAGGAAATGAAAAAAAAATTGAAGGTCAATATTGATTTTCCATTGCGTGGTTTGTCTCGTAGCGTGTGCGAAAGTGGAAAATTATTATTGTGCATTGTGCTAAATCAGACTTGGTCACGTTTTCGATTAAAGAGGATATGTAACATATTTTTGTGATGGGATTTGAATGTTTGCATAAATTCATTTGTTTTAAAATTGTTAAAGCTTCAAGCTTGTTGAAGAGTTCAATTTTTTGGAACTGGAAGAGCTAAAAGAATCTTTAAGCCTGGGTCTTTGAACCAATATACAGAAAATAAATCAAATTTAAAAAATTCTGTGGTCCCAGGCACGGTAAGGATGTATGGTAATGATGTATGGTAAGGATTGACGATTTTTGAATATTCTATAGAGAATTATCGTATATCGGGGATCCCGGAATTTTACTGGAGTTCTTAACACCGGCTATTCTAAGAGAAAATTATTTTGGGTAGGTCACGATCTACTCTAACAGAAAATAGATCAATTTTAAAAAATTCTGTGGTCCCAGGCACTCAGGATTGACGATTTTTGGATATTCTATAGAGAATTATCGTATATCGAGTTTCCCGGAATTTTCCTGCAGTTTCTAAACACCGACCATTCTAAGGGAAACTTATTTTGAATAAGTCTGGATCTATTCTAACAGAAAATAAATCAAATTTAAAAAATTCTGTGGTCCCAGGCACTTAGGATTGACGATTTTTGGATATTCTATAAAGAATTATCGTATATCGAGATTCTCGGAATTTTCCTGGAGTTCCTAAACACCGGTCATTCTAAGGGAAACTTATTTTGAGTATATCACGATCTTCTTCTTCTTCTTCTTCCGCTGGCGCTACATCCCATGAAGGGATTTGGCCGCCTCAACGATGCTCCTCCAAATAATCCGATCCGCCACAAGAGAACGCCAGACACGGTGACCGAGTGTGTATAGGTCCCTCTCAACGTCGTCCATCCATCGGGTAGGTGGTCTCCCACGAGGTCCTACTTTCGCTGGTGCCGACTCCAAGGCCTGTTTAGTGGTCCGATTTTGTGAACGTAGTACGTGCCCAAGCCATCTCAGCCTTGACGATTTTATGAATCCTATGATGTCGACTTTATCGAGATCATTTCTGATCTCGTGATTCATTCGCATTCTGTACGTGGCTCCCTCTTTAATGGGACCGAGAATTCTTCTTATCATCTTACGCTCAGTTACAGCGATTTTCTGGATGTTTTGCGCTGTTAGTGTCCAAGACTCGCAACCGAAGGTGACAACTGGTCTTATCAGCGCCTTGTATATGTCCAATTTTATTTTGCGCGATATATGAGGAGACTTGAAAATTTAAATATTGGCGTAAAATGCTCGGTAGCCTGCTGCGATCCTCGTTGAAATGTCCACAGAAACGGAGTTTTGCTCAGTGATCAGTGATCCTAGGTATTTAAACTCATTCACCTTTTCATATTGAGGATCTCCTGAAATGAAGTCCCCATGAGTCTGCCTTCTCGCGGTCACCATGTATTTGGTCTTCGCTTCATTGATCTGAAGGCCTATTTGTTGGGCTGTTAATTCCAACGGGAGGAGGACCTCTTTCAGAGAGATGATGTTGCGACCCAGAATGCAAATATCGTCAGCGTATGCTAATAGCTGGGTTGATTTATAATACGATCGATCTACGCTGCGCTATATTAAACTGACGAATGACATACTCTAATGACAGATTGAATAGAGTTTGAGCTATTGGGTCTCCTTGCCGCACTCCAGATGTTATCTCGAAGGCATCCGAAATTTTGCCTTCTATTAGCACCTTACATATTGAGCCATCCATTAAAAGCTGGCACATTGAAACCAATTTTGACGGTATGCCCAGATAGGACAATACGTTCCATAACGTGTTCCTCTTAATGCTGTCATACGCCTGTTGAAAATCTATGAATAGACTGTGTACATAGATGTCCTTTTCATAGCATTTCTCCAGCACAATCCTCAGCGTGAAAGTTTGATCGGTCGTTGATCTATTTGGCCGAAAACCACATTGATAATCACCCAAGATCCTCTCGCTATAGGTTGATAACTTTGCTGCGACTACGTTAGCCAAAACCTTGTAGCCCGTGTTCAGCAAAGCTATACCGCGATAGTTGTTGCAGTTTAATCGATCTCCCTTTTTATGAAGTGGACATATTAGAGCCGTCTTCCACTCTACTGGGATTTCTTCTCTAGACCAAATTGTTGATATTAGCTCAAACATGCGGCAGAACAGATAATCACCGCCATATTTGAGCATTTCGTTGCAGATACCATCCTCATCTGCGATATCACGTTCCGTACTTCATCATATGATGGAGGAGGTGGTGGTGTCATCTCGACGTTAATATCGCGTTGAAGCAAGAGAGGTTGTTGCTCGGAAGGTGGTGCCTGTTTATTTAAAAGCGAGGAGAAGTAATTTCGCCACACTTCGAGGACGGTTTTGGTGTCCATTTCCAACTCGCCTGATTTGTTGCGAATAGCGCTGCTACGTGGATGAAAGTCCGTAGCTAATTCTCTTATGCAACGATATTTATCTCTCAGGCTAGAATTTTGGATGTTGCGTGCCTGTTGTTCATGCCATTCCCGTTTCTTCCGTCCACATAGCCGATTAGCGATTCTCCTCGCAGTCATGTAGGCGTTATGGGATTGCCTTGTTCTTTGCGATAGATCTCGTTGTCGTGCGCGATCTTTTTCCCGAATAGCACCAATACAATCATCATCAATCCAGAGATTTTTAGGCCTTGACGGATTTTGGCCTATGGTGGACTTTGAGGCATCGGTTACCGCCGTTTTGATAATGTCCCACTGTTCTTGAACGGAGTCAGGAAGTGGTTTATTTTCCAAGATTTCTGATACAGTCATCCCGAAGGTGGTTCTGGTAACTTGATCGTTCAATGCCGCAGTGTTCCAACGAGTGATACGCTGGAAGCGATGATTATATGTGGTTGATAGACGAACTTTTAATTCAGCAACTACCAGGAAATGGTCTGAATCAATGTTAGCTCCACGTTTAGTTTTGATGTTTTTAATGCTAGAAAAATGTCTCTTGGACAAGAGGATGTGGTCGATTTGGTTGACCGTTGTCCCGTCGTTTGATTTCCATGTGGCTTTATGAATGCGCTTATGTGGGGAATTCTAAGGGAAACTTATTTTGAGTAGATCACGATCTACTCTAACAGAAAAAAATCCACAGAATTTTTTAAAATTGATTTATTTTCTGTTAGAGTAGAGCGTGACCCACTCAAAATTAGTTTCCTCTAGAATGGCCGGTGTTTAAGAACTCCAGGAAAATCCGGGAAACTCGATATACGATAATTCTCTATAGAATATTCAAAAATCGTCAATCCTAAGTGCCTGGGACCACAGAATTTTTAAACTTATATGTTCTGTTACAGTTTTTGAGACAAATACAAAAGTTTGAGTCACTTACAAGCTGTCATTCCGTGAGCATGAATTTTAAGAGATGAGTGTCGATAGCAACATTTACATCATTACAATCCATTCTGTTTTCAAATGATCAAAAAATGCTGCTCAAGCTATGGAACTAATTAATTCGAATTTTAAGTGAACATTCTGTGAGTCATTCAACAGTAAAAAGGTGGTTTGCAAGATTTCGTCACGGAAATTTTAGTCTTGAGGACGATCCACGTCCTGGAGCAGTAAAATAATTTGAAGACTAAGAACTTATAGTTTTACTGGATGAAAATCCATATCAAACTCAAAAAGAGCTTGCAGAACAGTTAGAAGTTACTCACCAAGCAATATCACTTCGATTGCATTCAATGAGAAAGGTCCATAAGCAAGGAAAATGGGTTCCTCGTCATGACCTAACCGATGAGAACAAAAATCGCAGAGGCGACATTTGTTTGAATTTGCTTTCTCGGTGCTGAAGAAAGAATTTTTTGCACAAAATCATAACGGGTGATGAAAAGCAGATTTTGTACGATAATACTAAACGCAGAAAAGCATGGGTTTATCCAGAACAGCCATCAAAATCAGTTGCAAAAATGAATAGTCATGCCAAGAAAGTGTTACTTTGTGTCTGGTGGGATTGGAAAGGTGTCATTTACTATGAGCTTCTGGAACCTGACCAAACTGTTACAGCTGAACGTTACCAGGCCCAATTGATCAAATTAAGTGATGCTCTGCAGAAAACGATCATTCACGGGCCAAGGAACGATATCTGTTATGTTGCTTCATGACAACGTCTGTCCACACACAGCAAAAGCAATCCGGGGATGATCTTCAACTTCGGCTGAGAAGTTCTCCCGTATGCGGTGTATTCTACTGACTTGTTCCCTTCCAACTAATATTTGTTTAGATCGATGCTTATTTAACTGACCAGCGGTTCTCTTAAAATTTAAGATGGCCGAAAATGGCTCGATAAATCTTTTACCTCGAAACAACCAAGTTTCTATAGCGAGGGCATCCATCAACTACCCAATAGATGTCAAAGTATCATAGATAGCAATGGTGAATATTTCGATAATTAACCTTTGTGTATAACAAGTTAAATTAACTACGGTAACTAACAATAAACCAGAAAATTTTAAAAATATAAGATTTTTCATGACCTTAGCATGTATTATCAACAACCTATCAGGTACGGGTAAGGGAGTACTATTTTCGCTGAGTGAATGCAATTCGTCTGACGTTACATACGCGCGGATGGCTGCCACTAGCGAGTGATTCACACGCGCAGACGCATTGGCCTGAGGGGAATAAACAGCCGTTTTCATATGACTAATATTGAATTTCTGTAATAATTCTTCGAACGCTCTGGAGAGAAATTGTGGGCCATTATCGGTAAGCAGCTGCTCAGGCACCCCAAAGACGAGAAACACGTCATTGCTTAGGAATGCTATTATCTTGCTCGTTGTGCTTGAACTAAGAAGTTTTAGAAGTAAGAACTTCATCTAATTGGACTAATGTGTTTCCATGTTTCGACCTGGGATACTGTTCCATGAGATCAATATGTACTTTCTGCCAGGACTCAGGCTGGATAGGATATGATTTTTGTTTTCGTAAATTCACATATTCGAGGTCCTGGAAGAAACTGGATGAGAGATTTATTTGGCACAAAGCAGGAGTTGTCACAGAGACGCCATATAATCGGGATAGTGCATCTGACATAATATGTTGAGATTCCGCTGGTGCTGAATTACAAAATCGAATGCCTGCAATTTCAGGCTCCAGCGCGCCAATCTTCCATTCAAATCAGTTTGTGGCTTCATCCACTTGAGATTGGAGTGGTTGATTTTGACGGTAAAGTGATACCCCTCGATACATTTGCGAAACTTTTTATGCTAAGAGCCGCTACGAGACATTCTAGCTCAGTGGTTCAGTATTTTGATTGCGCGGATTTCAATTTCTTGGACATGTATGCAATCGCGCGTTCATTTTCATTCTCGTCTTTTTCATACAATACGTTGCATGCATCACAGTGTATGAAAAATGGTTTGGTGTAGTTTGGAAACGGAATTTAACGCCGTTTTTTCTCGGAAAGCATCATCAAAAGGTATTTGTAAAAGGACGTGTGATCCAATTGTTTAAACAACACTGTATGTATAGCTGGGGAGACAGCATAGTGACGTTGTTTAATGGGAGGCTGATTACCAGCATCGATATGATGTTCCACCAACGCAGTTCGACCTAGGCCGTGTTTTTCTACACTACTCCAAAAAATTAAAGGAACACTAATTTTTTTCAATTTTTTTAGTGTTTTTTGAAGATCTGTATCTTAGTAAAATACGGTCGTACAGAGATGAAAAGAAAAGTATTTTAAAGCTTCAAATCTCTAGTTTTGAGACTTTTGAGCGGAAAATTTTTGTGAGATACCGTTATCACGCAATCATAAGAAAGAGCGCGAAGAAAAAAAATTCGATTTTTTTTTTTTTTTTGTAAGGTGCTATGGGCTTGGGAAATTTTTTTTAAGTTAAACCAATGCATAGGTCGGTTAGCGTGTTAATTAGGCGTAAATTTAATTTCATTCTGGTCTCTCTATGTCAACTTTTTGCTGAGATATCTGACTTTGAATCAAAAAAGATCCTTTTGCTTTGATCATCGATATATCAGCAACCAATGATTGCACAGTAAACATTAGGGCAGCCTTAAAAACTTCAGTAAATTTCCTACAAGATCCTTTAATGATTAATTGAGAACAAATTTTTTTTTCACCCTCAATACTGATTTGAAAAAAGTACAAAAAAACGACTTTTTAGGTTGTCTTAATAAATCTACCGTTACTTTACAAATATTGATGAAAAGACTAATGTTGCTAAGTCATTTTACAGTTTAATGTACTCCTAACAGCTCTGTATTATTTTCAAATTGATCCATCCAACCGTTTTTTCGGACAGATTGATCAAAGTTTTACAAAACAATTAAAGGAACAAGTATTCATCAAAATAAAAAAACGACTTTTTTCACATTTTGCGTTAGTTACTTGTTAACCCTTAACGATCGTACGATTTTTTTTGTAATACTCGTCGATAAGAGACGATAGAAAATTAAATAAAATTCTGCAATATGACCAATTATTATGGAACATGGCCATTTCTCATCTGATTTTAGTGAAATTTGGTATGCGTTATTGAAATGGGATTCTAAAACGATTCGTGGATGAAGTTCTGGAAAATGGCCAACTAGGAAGGAACTTGGCCATTTATTAACCGATGTTGATGAAATTTGGTATGCGCGATGGAAATGGGATTCTAAAATGATTTTTCGATAAAGTTCTGGAATATGGCCAACTAGGATGGAACTTGGCCATTTCTTATCCGATTTTCATGAAATTTAGCATGTACGATGGAAATGGGATTCTAAAGTGAATTTTGCATAAAGTTCTGGAATATGGCCAACTAGGATGGAACTTGGCTATTGCTCATCCGATTTTAGTGAAATTTGGCATGGGCGATGGAAATGGGATTCTAAACTGATTTTTGGATAAAGTTCTGGAAAATGGCCAACTAAGAAGGAACTTGGCCATTTCTTATCCGACTTTGATGAAATTTGGTGTTTGCAATGGAAATGGGATTCTATAATGAATTTTAGCTAAAGTTCTGGAATATGTCCAATTAGGTAGAAACTTGGCCATTTCTTATAAGATTTTGATGAAATTCAGCACTTGTAATGAAAATTGGGTTTTAAAATTATGTTTATATGAAATTCTGGATTAAGCCGTATTAGGATGGAACTTGGCCATTTCTTATAAGATTTTGATGAAATTCAGCATGTGTAATAAAAATTGGGTTTTAAAATTATGTTTAGATGAAATTCTGGAATAAGCCGTATTAGGATGGAACTTGGCCATTTTTTATCCGATTTTAAACAAATTCAGCATGTACTATAGAAATAAAACTCCAAAATTATTTTTGGTTAAAGTTATATGTTAAAGTTGGAAGGCGATTGTCTATTCCTTAAACGAATAAAAGAAATTCGACATGTGCTTTGAAAGTGAAAAACTAAAATCGTTATTCCATGTATTTAACGATTTATTTTATCAATAATTTAAGAATCTCATTTTCATCGTGAATGCTGAAATTCATAAAAATAGGATAGAAAACTTCCAAGTTCCATGACAATTGGCCAAATTCTGGAACTTTATCCAAAAATCAGTTTAGAATCCCATTTCTAAGGCACGTGCTGAATTTCATCAATATCGGAAAAGAAATGGCCAATTTCCTTCCTAGTTGGCCATATACCAGAACTTCATCCACAAATCATTTTAGAATCCCATTTCCATCGTACATGCTAAATTTCATTAAAATCGGATAAGAAATGGCCAAGTTCCATCCTAGTTGGCCATATTCCAGAACTTTATCCAAAAGTCAGTTTAGAATCCCATTTCCATTGCTTAAACCAAATTTCATCTAAATCGGATAAGAAATGGCCAAGTTCCTTCTTAGTTGGCCATTTTCCAGAACTTTATCCAAAAATCAGTTTAGAATCCCATTTCCATCGCCCATACCAAATTTCACTAAAATCGGATGAGCAATAGCGAAGTTCCATCCTAGTTGGCCATATTCCAGAACTTTATGCAAAATTCACTTTAGAATCCCATTTCCATCGTACATGCCAAATTTCGTACATACTTTATCAAAAATCAGTTTAGAATCCCATTTCCATCGTACATGCCAAATTTCATGAAAATCGGATAAGAAATGGCCAAGTTCCATCCTAGTTGGCCATATTCCAGAACTTTATCCAAAAATCATTTTAGAATCCCATTTCCATCGCGCATACCAAATTTCATCAACATCGGTTAATAAATGGCCAAGTTCCTTCCTAGTTGGCCATTTTCCAGAACTTCATCCACGAATCGTTTTAGAATCCCATTTCAATAACGCATACCAAATTTCACTAAAATCAGATGAGAAATGGCCATGTTCCATAATAATTGGTCATATTGCAGAATTTTATTTAATTTTCTATCGTCTCTTATCGGCGAGTATTACAAAAAAAATCGTACGATCGTTAAGGGTTAACAAGTAACTAACGCAAAATGTGAAAAAAGTCGTTTTTTTATTTTGATGAATACTTGTTCCTTTAATTGTTTTGTAAAACTTTGATCAATCTGTCCGAAAAAACGGTTGGATGGATCAATTTGAAAATAATACAGGGCTATTAGGAGTACATTAAACTGTAAAATGACTTGGCAACATTAGTCTTTTCATCAATATTTGTAAAGTAACGGTAGATTTATTAAGACAACCTAAAAAGTCGTTTTTTTGTACTTTTTTCAAATCAGTATTGAGGGTGAAAAAAAAATTTGTTCTCAACTAATCATTAAAGGATCTTGTAGGAAATTTACTGAAGTTTTTAAGGCTGCCCTAATGTTTACTGTGCAATCATTGGTTGCTGATATATCGATGATCAAAGGCAAAAGGATCTTTTTTGATTCAAAGTCAGATATCTCAGCAAAAAGTTGACATAGAGAGACCAGAATGAAATTAAATTTACGCCTAATTAACACGCTAACCGACCTATGCATTGGTTTAACTTAAAAAAAAATTTCCAAGCCCATGGCACCTTACAAAAAAAAAAAAAAAATTCGAATTTTTTTTCTTCGCGCTCTTTCTTATGATTGCGTGATAACGGTATCTCACAAAAATTTTCCGCTCAAAAGTCTCAAAACTAGAGATTTGAAGCTTTAAAATACTTTTCTTTTCATCTCTGTACGACCGTATTTTACAAAGATACAGCTCTTCAAAAAACACTAAAAAAATTGAAAAAAATTAGTGTTCCTTTAATTTTTTGGAGTAGTGTATAATGTCGGGTAGTTATCGAGAATGCTGTTGAAAGTCTTTTGTTGAACTATTGTCAAAACGTGCTGGTCACCCTTACTCTCATTGTTACAGTCTATTGAATTTAATGTGGGAATAATATGAAACGCATCCCGAGTTGGCACTAAATATAAGTGTATTCTTTTAGTTTCTCCATTAAATTTTGCTAGGACTTCCGCGACTCCAATTATATCATTTGACGTACCGTCCGCTTTGTTTACCCTTGATTTCAATTTTTTATATGGAATGCCAGTTTTATTTATAAATTTCATCGGACCTCGGACGCTCAATAGTTTAGGCCGCCCCAAAGTTTACAGCCCACTCGGATGTTATGGAGGGAAACGCAGGGTTAATTCTGGTGTCCGTTACTGGGATAGTTAGTAATTGACTGACAATAGAATCTATGCCAATCACGATAGATGCACTTGAGATCGGTATTTTAGCCACAGCTAATGGATTCATTGACAACAAATTTTCCGAATGCGCTGCCATGAGTTGCTTAAGGCGACAGAAATTTTAAATTAGTTTATCGGCTTCGTTATTTTGATGGAAACATCCTTTCAGTTGTAATGTCCGCCCAATATTCAAATATTATTCGATATTTGCATTCAAATGGTATCTTGCAAACTTGAATCATGATGTTTGATGAAGTTGTTTAGGTAAGGAGTTGACCATCGCCGAGTTGTTATCGCCGAGTTGTTATTGCCGAGTTAGTCGCCGCCGAATTTACCGTCGCCGAGTTGGCTTCCTCGAGCTGTCGCATACCGATTAGTTTCATAAATGTCAAAAGAAATTCGATTATTTTGAAAATTGCTTTTATTATTAATCGGCAAATTCTGAGCGAAAAAAAACAAATCTAAAATTGTGCTCCGATAGCCATTTGTGATACATTTAAAGATAAAGTCCTCTTTATAAGTCAGCAAATTCTTCACAAAAATCCCAAATCTGCAGTTGTACTCCGTTTACCGTTCTTGATACTGCAACTGGCTTGATACTTTGGTTACCTAACATTGGTTACCAAACATGTTTACTTTTTAATTTTCAGTTTTTCAGATATTTATTTCACTATTGTTAATATTAAGAAAGATTTAATGCCATAACCCAGGTCCCTCCCAAAAAAAAAAAAAATAAGTGGAAGGTTCCTTAAATCAGATCAAGTGGATTAAATATTTTTTGGGTTGCTGAAACCGAATCCGAAACCAGTTTTGCCCCATCACGTCAGCGTTTTATTCTAACTAGTGGTCGCCCAGTGGGTCGAAATTCGACCGTTATTCATAAAATTTTTAAGTTTGAGAGTTATTGAGGTTCTTTTGTCAAAGGGTGTACCTCTATAATCATTGCATATCATTTTTTTTGCATTTTGCCCTATTGCGTCAACACGCTTGCAGTACAAATACGTCATTAGCGTGTATTGGTTTGCCTTAATTCCCTGCAATACCTATGAAATTTAAAAGCGCATTCGATTGGACTGAAGAGTACAACTCTTCACTTCAGTTAATTGAGTTACTCTTCACTTAACTGAGTTACTGAAGAGAAGAGACTGTTCGATTGGTATTCTTCACTTCAGATAAATGTCAAAATAAAAATAAAACAATTTATTTCAATGCGGCTTGTATTTAGAAGAACTGGTTCAAAAATAATTTTCCTGCATTTACAAATAATCTACTAAATTGTCATAATCGAAATATGTATTTTCTATTTTATTATAATCATTTTTATTTAAAATTATAATTGAAATATGTCCGTTTATTTTATTTACTTTTTTTCAAAAGCGAAAAACAAAGAAATCCTAAAAAAGAAAAACAAATAACTCATCTGAAGTAACTACACAAGCAAAATGTCTCTTCAGTTAATTCAATTGCTCAATTTTTAACTGAAGTGAAGAGTTGTCAATCAAACAGTCTCTTCACTTCTGTTACTTCAGATACAGCTACTACTTCAGTTAATTCAGTCCAATCGAACACGCTATAAAATATAATGTTAGTAACAATTGACAAAAAAACAAAATACAGCTTGTAATCGTATTTATTTTTTTATATAGCTACAAATCATTTTCAGTTTTAATTTTTTTTTGTGTTATTATAGAATCAAATAAACGCTAACATCCTTGGGTTTTTCCTTGCGTTTTTTTTATTGCCAAACTGATCAGGTCTCGCCAAAGATACACAGTTATTTTGCCCATCTTTTTCGATTATATAAAATTTAAATAAAAACTTAATACAAAATGAAAAATGAAATAAAAAATGCGTTTCTCATAGATTTTCATATATTGTTTATTGAAAATAAAATAGTTTAAAAATGAATTTAATGATTCAGAACTTCTGTGTAAACGATGTTTTTTGTAAAAACACTTTCATCATTTGCTAAATGCCCTTGGCCATTATATTTGGAAATATAAAATCTCAAACCATTGAATGATCGAACTCTACTTGCTGCGACGTACAATTGATCATGTGTAAAAACTGGCTGCCTCAATAAAATTCCAATTTTTTCGAATGTTGTCCTTGAGATTTATTTATTGTCATCGCAAATGCAGGTATAATTGGAAATTGAGTTCTTTAAAAGTTAAATGGTAAAACAGTACCAGAATATGTTAAATTTATACGTGGAATCAAAATTCTCTTATTGCGTGAGGTTCCTGTTAAGACTTCGCAATCAATGGCATTACGATGCATACACTTGATGCGCATTCTTGTTCCATTGACTAATGCTTCCTTTGTATTTAAGTATCTGATCAGTAAAACGATGCAATTAACTTTCAATATTAACTTATGTGGTGGCAAACCACTAATCGTCAAAGAATTCATAAACTCTATTGGATAATTATTGATTTCATTGTCATCATCACAAATTATTTTATCGTAGCTATGATAAGTTTTCTATTCACCCGGTATTCGATTAAGTATTTCAGTATTAATAAAAGTACAATCATCATTTTTAGGTGCTAAAATAACTGACTTCAATATGTTATCTCAGAGTAGGTTTTCGAAAATATTTCCATACACCTCATTAATAATATTATTTTCTTCTCCTATTAATTGCTGCGGTATTTCAATAATATTTTCACCAAACTGAGGGAATTGTGGGGCTTCATCATTACCAATTTTTTTCAAGAATTCGACAAATTCTATTTCACTTGGCAAGGCTCTCATATTTACTTTAAACGTTACTTTATGAAAATACATAAATTTATGCCAACTCGTGACACAATTTTCAATTAAAGTTGCACGTGATCCATGTGGGAAAACTGGTAAGATTTGCCGAAAATCACCGCACAGAAGTATCGTTTTCCCTCCAAATGGTGTATGTTTATTATTTTCATCGCATGGATCCTGCAGTAATCTCTCTATGATTTTCAACACTTGCAGTGGGCACATAGAAATTTCATCAATAATTATCAATGATGATGAATTTATGTAACGTCCATAGTTACTATTTGCGGTAATATTCGCTACAGAATTTTCCAGAATGGGAATAGGCAATTTAAATACATTGTGTAAAGTCCTACCTCCAAGTAATAGAGTTGAAGCTATGCCACTGAACGCTGTTGAAATGCAACGAAGATTAAGCGAATTTAATTTGTGAATGATTGCTGTTTGTGTGAATGTTTTTCCAAAACCTGCATGAGCGGTTATACAAAAAACATTAGATCCAGTATCATGATGCAAAACTTCACGAATCACACGATCAATTAAATTACGCTGTTCAATATTTGCAGTTTCATAAAGTTCACAAAACAGAAACTCTTCTTCTATTGGATCAATAGCATTTGCTTCGTCTGTTCTCTGCGAATATGTGGGAACTGGTAAACCAAGTTCTTGACATGACAAATTATGAACATTCAAAATATCTTCAATTTCTAACAGAGCTCTATTAAAGGATACTTGTTCGTTGTTAGCTCTCAAAAAATCTTCACTAAGATATACTTTAAATTCGTTCCATAGCGCGAATGCATTGGCTGGCACATTTAATGCACAAATGTAACCAAGTAAATTTCGCATTTGTTTTGGTGAATGTAATTCTTTTGCTTCATTTAAACATTCGCGCCATTCACTATCATTTGAAGCAATGCCTCGAGCATGGCACGCTTCAACAAAAGAAGTGTGTATAATTCCATTGTATGTTCTAACATCCTCAAATGATTTTGGACCACAGACATGTAATAAAAGCAATCGTAAATGGAAAAGTTCGATGTCTTTTGGTGATACTACATATATGCGTGTAATGATTTTATCTTGTCCATTTAAAGAGAGTAAAATGTGAGCATCAGGCAATCCTCTCTTTTGAAACTCAATTGTATAAATGAGTGCTTCAACTTTACCGAAGATTTTGTTTATTGTAATGCCCTCAATTAATGCTTTCAGTTTTGACTTGAATACACGCACAACAATTTCAGGTCGAAAATTAGCAGACTCCCCTACACCAATATTGCTAACTATTTCAGGCCAACTTGGATTGCAAGTCATTGTAATAAATAAAGAAAGCTTTCCGAAATGTTGTACAATTGACATTGCATCTAAATAATTCTGGTACATATTTCTTGGATATCCATTGAATGAAGATGGTAAAATTACTCTACGGCCAACATTATTGGCATTGGGGTTCAATTCTAAATGATCTGTTAAATTGTTGTAAACTTCAGACCTAAGAATTGTTTGATTTTGTCGAATGAAATGTAACCTTGTGCCCTCTATTCTTACATACATATCAACTATCCACTGTAGAAATAATTTTTGTGAATGGTGCAACATGCTAAAATTTTCTCTAATTGCAAGTCTATAGGCTGCATACTGAAGCATTGTTAGTTTATTTCTGGGCGCTCTTGAATTAGAAGTAGTTGGTACATTATGAGAAATATTGATGTGCCACCCAGTATCACCATTTGGAAAAAGTAATGGATACGCTAAAGGGTCTAATGATGAATCCAAAACAGAGATATTTTTGATGGTACCATTAACTTTTGAAAACGAAACCATATTTCGTTCAAAGGGTGGCTCACCATCAACTGTACTAAATATTACTGCTACGTCAGTTTGAATTGCATCGTTATAACGGCGTAGGTCTAAATCACGATTTACTTTAATGAGCATACAAATTTCTTTATTTTGATTTTCAACCCTCTGGCAATGATCTTTCATTGCAATGAATGACTGAACGAAAGGATTAATGAGTCCCAATTCAAAATAAATTTCGCGCATTATATTGTTATTGCATGTTTGATTAAAGTGTTCATTTAATCTATAATTGACAGCAGTGTCAACATCATAGAAATATAATTGCGCATAGCATGGCGAGCGGCCATATCCAGCAGTCATTGGTCCTGATCTGTGATAAAAAACATCATGCATTTTGAAATGGTACACTCTACGCGTAATTGTATCCGATATTTTAGCTTCTTAGCTAACCATAGCAAATGATGAATTGTACTTACGAATATTTTCAAAATAATTTTTTGACTTTCTTTTTATTGAAGGTTTGTTTGAAGCAAGTCCATCATATAATGATTTAAAATAATCATTTTGACTTAATGCCGGTAATAATGCTTTACCCTCATGACAACATGAAGTGAATGCAGTCCTTTCACCTAAAGTGACTTCAGATTCGAAATGTTTTGCATTGCAAAACCTGCATTGCAAATGCATTAATCCGCAATCAAAACTATTAAAATTTATTTGAACGACATTCAGTGCACATTTAAATGTATCCCCCAAAGTAATATCATCATTTTGTACAATATTTACACTATTTAAATTTAAATTTGGTCTATTATGATTTAGACTTACACGCGAATATATATTCCTTCTTCTTTGTCTCTCACTCCGGCCAGTCAATGTTCTATGTCGTGGCATAATGGAAGTAGGTGCGAATATCTAAATGTAAAAAAAACATGTAATGAAATTACTGAAGCTAAGATTACACAAGGTTTAATTTACCGTATTTGCCGGACGATAAGACGCATCGGATTATGAGACGCACCCCAAAATGTATCTATCAATTTTTCGAAAAAAATATATTTTGGACGATAAGACGCACAAAGACACAATTTTTACAAAAACAAAAAAATTAATATATTTTACTTCATAATTGGTGTTTACAAATATTAAACATTCATTTTTCTGCATTATTCAACTCATCTTCACTCGACTCGCTACTGTCGCTTATTAAAATGTTTTCTGAACTGCTGTCGGCTTCTTCACATTCTTCGAATACAAAATCATCTTCTGTTCCGTCCATCGCGTTACTAATCCCATATTTTTTGAAAGATTTTACAATTGTTTCTTGTTTTATTTTTTCCCAAGAATTTTTCACCCAAGTACACACTTTAATAATTGTAGGTCGTTTTATTCTTCCTGTTGCGGTCCTATCGTGATTTGGTTTTGTCATCCATTTGTTCCACTCCTCCCGCATCAAATCTTTAAATGGCTTGTTAATTGACACATCAAGAGGTTGTAATTGGCTTGTAAGGCCTCCAGGAATGACCGCTATTTCTGTGTTCATTTTTCTTAAAAGCGTTTTAGTTTAATCTGTTGTATGTGCTCTAAATTGATCCCACACTAACAACGCGCGCTTTTTTGACATCGCACCTGGACGTTTTTCCCAAATCCTTTCTAGCCATAATTTAATCCCCATTTCATCCATCCAACCTTTATCTTGAACGTGGATTATAATTCCACGGGATCATCTTTTAGTAATGTTTTTCTTTTAAAGATTAACATAGGGGGTAGCTTTTTACCATCCGCACAACATGCTAAAACTACAGTGTAGTGCGTTTTTTTCGTGACCTGTTGTCTTTATTGTTACTGATCTGGTGCCTTTAGAATCTACAGTACGATTTGAAGGAACATCAAATGTTAGAGGCACTTCATTCATATTAGCAATTTGGCTAAGATCAAAGTTAAAATTACGTCTAGCTGATATGATAAATCTATGAAATTCTATAATTTTAGCTTCATAGTCAACCGGCATTTTTTGGGCTAGACTGGTTTTCGTACGCATGGATAGCCCCGTGTCTCTTCATAAATCTGAAGCACCAAGAAGTTGATCCTGTGAAATCACCAATACCATTCGCAGACGCAAATTATCATTTTCGTAGAAACCGATATTCCATTGCTTCGGTGATCTGTTATCCAATTTTTTATTTGTATTTCAAATTCCGGCCATTTTGGTAAGTGTGAACGAAATGTTTTCTTATGTTTACTGAGCAGTTTCAATTGCTCTTCTTGTTTTTTCCATTCACGAATCATTTTTTCTGTAGGTGGTGGACCAAAATGTCTTTCTGCTGCGCGGTTTCCATGTTCTTTGGCATATTTTATCACTTCTAATTTAAAATTCACATTATAAGAAAGTCTCTTTTGTTTTAACCTTCTTCCGTTCCTCGGGTCCATTTCGACCCAAATGCACTTTCTTTTTCGAAAATCTTGATAAGTATAAACATCACAAATGTGTAACTTAGTGACTTTGTCTAATATGTTCTAAATAAGTATTATACAGAAATTTAATAATTTCCGATTTACCGTTACACCGCAGTAAAATAAGTAACACTAAATATCCTCGGGGTCAAAAATGGCCCATAGTAATTTTATAGATATGTAATTAGTATTTTCCCATTAACAGAGATTATATTGTATTCTTATCATATATTTAGGAAAATCACCGAATAATAAATTCATTTTTTATATTTTGTTCAATTTTACTGTAGTTTCGTTCTATACATTTTTTGTGCCTTTTCATAAAATCGTCCGTTTTCAAAACTACATAAAAAGCGCGATAGTGATGACATAAATTTTACTCTAACGTAAATTTTTAAATTTTTTGTGTGAGAATTTTCTGTGAGAAAAATTCATTTTTGTTTTATTTTAATTAATAAAATTAAAACTTAAAATAAAATAATATGGTTTTTGACGTAAATTCGTATGGGTCCATTTTGGCCTCGAGGAACTTTAGTGTTATTTATTTTGAGGGACGGATGAAGGTTAAACTCATTTTCAGGTTTTATAACATTTAAAGAATAAATTCAAATTATAAAAATACTTTATTAAACCGTACGAAATCACATACGCTACTACACTAACTAATATTGACATTCCCGTGGGGATCCCCGATTCATTTTCATGGTTACTAAAATTTACGTGAGTCCCCGATTAATTTTATGTAAATCCCTACTTTATTTTCGTGGGATTTCTCGATCGGACTATAAGACGCATTTCGTTCCATAAGTCGCACCCCAATTTTCGGTTAAATTTTCAGAGTAAAAAGGTGCGTCTTATGGTCCGGCAAATACGGTAAGTAATAAAATGTACTTACCTACTCACTTTGTTGAAAACACTAATAGGTATTATAATATTTAGTCGACAGTTAGTCAATTCAAATTGCTGCTCACAATTTCCTTTTGCAACAGATGTATGTTCAAAATATAAAACATACGCCTTTTTCACTTGACATACACTCCACAGGCTATTGAAAAAAGGAATATTTGAAATCACACAAAATACACAGCTCATTCAGTTAATCTGTCAGTAATTATTTGTTAGACAACATTTTAAAATTTTTTAACGACAATCTCTACCCTGTGCACCTGTTTGGCCACAGACTATTATGTGTTTGACATTGGCAGTATGAATGTAAGCAAACGACGGACTTTTATGTGTTTGACATAAACGTAAACAATGAATGTTTTATTTTATTTTATTTAATGTATTTGCAACACATATTATATATAAATCCAATTAAAATTATCCGATTTTGATAAAATTTAGCATGCACGATGGAAATGGGATTCTCAACTTATTATTGGATGAAGTTCTGTAATATGGGCAAGTATGATGAAACTTGCCTAGTTCTCAACCGATTATGATGAAATTTGACTTGTTTGTTGCAAATAGGATTCTAAAATGATTCTTAGATGAAATTCTGGAATATGTCCAATTAGGAAGGAACTTGACCATTTTTTATCCGATTATGATGAAATTCAGTATATACGATGGAAAATGGACTCTAAAATGATTTCATCATTCATCGTGATGCTGAATTTCATCAAAATCGAATAAGAAATTTAAAAGTTCCTTCCTAATTGGCGATATTCCAGGACTTTATCTAAAATTCAGTGTAGATTCCCATGCAGAATTTCATTAAATTGGATAAATATGGCCAAGTTCTTTCTTCATTATTGGCCATATTTCAGAACTTTATATAAAAGATCATTTTAGAATCAAATTTCCATCGTACGATGGAAATGGGAGATAAGAAATAGCCAAGTATCTGAATTTAATCAAAATCGGATTAGAAATGGCGAAAAGCGTTACTAATTGGCCAGTTCCAGAACTTTATCTAAAATCATTTTAGAATCACATTTCCATCGGACATGCTGAATTTTATCAAAATCGGATAAGAAATGGCGAAGTTTCTTCCTAATTGGCCATATTTCAGAACTTTATCTAAAAATCGTTTTAGAATCGCATTTCCATCGTACAAGCTGAATTTCATCTAAATCGGATAAGAATTGCCAAGTACCTGAATTTCTCAAAATCAGATCAGAAATGGCCAAATTCCTTCCTAATTAGCCATATTCCAGAACTTTATCTAAAAACCGTTTTAGAATCCTATTTCCATCGTACAAGCTGAATTTCATGAAAATCGGATAAGAAATGGAATCCCAATAAAATTCTTATAAAAAAAAAATCACAAACCCTCAGTTCAAGGAACCTTACTACAACGGACACCATTTTTGGTTCCGTCGAAGTCCTTTGTAGTGATAGGTTTCTCTGTATAGAGAAAATTTTTATGTTACGTAATAATTGGAGTTACATGTATGTATATAACATTTTCGTTGAGGAGTGTAATTAAAAAAAATCTATTTTATTTACATACATACAAACAAAATAATTTTCATTCATTCATTCACAGAATAAAATTAAAGTATTATTGTACTACTTTGATCGTTTGGGTTTTACGTGTATGGATTGTAAAGGAAACTACCTCAGGCGATTTTTCCTGAACTATCCAACCGATTTTCGTCTAACATATTTTGCGCACACCTACAAAAGAATACCTTTCGAATGATGTAATTTTTATGAAAATCCGTTGGGTAGTTGCGTCGTAAAAGGGGTACAAAGTTTTCTCTTCACGTATTAATATATAGATATAAAAAAAAACGGCTTGAAACTCTAAAACCCAACAATATCAACCCGTAACCTTGAGATCGATAAGCTATAACCCTAAAACCCATAACCTTAATATCAATAAAATCAAATCTCATAAATCTCACATCCCAATAAACTACAAACCAAAAATGCAGCAAAAAAACAACAAAACTTACAGGCAAAAGTTGAACCTCAATCTCGGAGGGTTTTAGCTTTATAATTCCATACGTTCCACACGTTTATAGATCCATAACCCTGAAGTCCCATAACCCTATAACTTCAACATCCTACAACCCCGGTAATCCAAAACCTCATAACGATGCGTTGTTTGTGGAGAATACGTTGTGAGTAAACTTAGAAAGTTATTTACAGGTGTACGTGAAAGTAGACACCAGGACTTTTTTGGTATAGTAGTGAAATGATCAATCATTAGATTCAAAAACGCTATGCTTAAGATGTTCCTTCCAACTTAATAAACAAAATATATCAACATTTGCTACTCCAATGATTCGGCGGGAACCAAAAAATCATGAGAAAGGTGGTTATTTTTGTATAAAGAAAGTTTTTGGGCACAGCCGAAAAAAAAAATCTTCATGACTTCGCTGAGGATATACAAATGAACGACGAAACATTACAAGAATCAGAAGACGAGATTAATAAAAATCGCAATGGGTTCTGTCAAGAAGGGCTTAATGACTTGTTCTGAGATGCTGAACTTTCAAAACAAATTTCTGAGCTAATTGCGTCAAGATTAAAAGAGACAAATTGCCTAGCTCCACGAACTCGTACACCTTTTTATTGCGAAATACTTTTCCAATTTAGAAAATATTTTACAGACGTAAAAAATTTAGTTTACCGTAACAATATTGAAGGGCAAATAAATAAGTATAATGTTAGTTTAAAAGTAGTCTTGCTACATAATGGCAGCCATCTTGCACCGCTACATATGTTAAATGAGGAGTACCACAACCTTTGCTTACTGCTCTAAAAATTTTATTACGCTAAACACAAATGGAAAATAGTTACGCGTTTATGTATATGGCCAATTTTGGGGCTTCCAAAATTCTTGTTCGTGTTTCGTGCATTTTGTGGTAAAGTAAATAGTGAATTTATAGAGAATCCGATGTAGGGGTAAGTGTTAGGTGGGTATAAAACCGTTTTGCTCCTTCTCTTTTATCTTCTCTTCCTAGGAGGTGGATCAAGATTCCATTCACCTTCGTTAAACCCTACCTTATTCGTTGATCTTTAGCCAGCAAGATAGAACCAACCCGAAGCTCTGATGGATAAATAAATTTAGTGCATGCATTTTTTTTCTTGCTAACGAGCCCATTTCGCAAACCCACATGCCAAATAATTTTTAACCAATACCACTTTTGCACGAAGGACTCCAATATAAAGTCTTTTTTATAATTTTATTCAAAATGGTGGATAACTTTATTTTACTTTAATGTTTTTCCTTTGGTGGTCAGCATCATCATGGTTACAAAAATTCTAGTTGACATAATTTAACACAGATGTCTCATTTCAATTATAGTTCACAATGTCTCTTGAAGGGATAAAGTTATAAACTAACATTTGATGGGTTTGTGTTAATTAGTACATTATAGCAAGTATTTAGATTTTGACATTTAATTAACAGTGTATAAAATGCAAATAATAATGGTAAGCAAAATTATGTAAATTTAGATTAAATGAATTAAATTGAATTAAATTAATTATAATTGAATTTTACAGATTAAATTGCTTAATTAATTGAACTGGAGAATATTTTCTAGTGTATTTAATAAGATAAGTGTGAAATGAGATGTGTTTTTATATACAAAGTGATTCTAATTTCTTGTTTTGCTTTGTTTTAGGTTGCATTACTTAGATGTTATCGATTAGTTTGGTGTAATTGCCGATTTGCTATCTTCGACATACCGGCCGCCTTGAATCGATTGATTCAACCGACAGGAGCAGGCATAATTTATGAATTGGGCGCTTGATAATGCCATTGGTTGCCTTAAGCGTAACCACTCTAATGTAGTTATCTGATCCTGGATCTTCATCAATGACTTTACCAATTAACCATTTTGAAGGGGATAAATTGCTTTCTTTTATGACGACGATATCACCAATTTTTACGTTGTTTTCTTGTTTGTGCCATTTGCTTCTGTGTTATAAGTTGGTTAAATACTCTAAGTGCTACCTTCTCCAAATATGCTGATTCATTTTCTGCAGAATTTGCCGTCTGGATAACTTGGTTATTTTGACGTTTGTTAGGTCATCGCTGGGAAGTTGTGTTGTAGGTAATCAAGATCATCAGTTGAGAGTACGCATAATGGTCTGGAGTTCAACATTGCCACTATTTCAGCTAGCAGCGTTGACATTTCTTCTGTTGTGATTATATGTCCATCTGTAACTCGCCTCAAATGATAATTTACGCTTTTTACTGTTGCCTCCCAAATTCCGCTGAAATGAGGTGCGCTTGGTGGAATAAATTTAAATGAAATCTCACCTGCCAATCGAAATTTAGAAAATACATTAATATTTTGCCTTATAGGTATTTAAATAATTCATTCAAATGGTTACGAGCCCCAATAAAATTTGTCCCGTTGTCACTTTGAATTTCCTTGCATACTCCTCTTCGAGCAATAAACCTTCTATAAGTGCGGCAGTCAGTTGTAAGGTCGCTGACTAGTTCAATGTGCACCGCTAACATACAAAAATGCATATGTAACTTTTGTAAGTTTTCTGCCCTCTTCCATTGGACAATCGCGTTTGAAAAGGACCTGCATAATCCACTCCAACAGTGGAGAATGGACCTCACTAATTCAACTCTTGGGCTAGGAAGGTTACCCATCACTTGCTTCAACTCTCTTCCTTTATATTTTGCATACTTTACACAATTATGCACGATCTATGCACGAATTATGACGCAAAGTTGCCATCATCAGAGTTTGTCCTGCATGTAAATATCGTAAGTGATGTTCCCTTACAATGCTCTCGATAAGATCATCTCTTGCTGGTAGTATTATGGGATATTTAACATTGTAAGTGAGTGCTGCATTTGAAATTCTGCCTCCAACTCGTAACAGGCCCGATTCGTCAAGAAAAGGTTTGAGACATTTCAGTTTACTGGATGCCGGTAACTCCCTTTTGGATTTAGTTAAATTTATTTCTGGGTCAAAGTGCTTTGACTGGATGTGCTTGAAGAAGAGAAATTGCGGTTTTTGTAATTCAAGGGTGGAAATATATGGTGATACGGAAAGTTTAGGAACCCGCTTTAATTTTAAATTAACAAAACGGAATACGTAAGCCCAAAATCGAATTAATTTGCTAAAGCTGGATATTTTGTTTATTTGGTCATCTAATATATTGGGCTGAGGAGTTTGGACGTTCAATGTTTGGTTATGCATCTCTTCTGGTATGTTTGGGTTGTTCACTTGATTTAATGGCCAATTTGCACGTTTCGTTAGCCAGTTTGGACCATTCCACCATAAGTTGAAATT
Organism: Tipula helvola; assembly: GCA_963556165.1. NCBI lineage: Eukaryota > Metazoa > Arthropoda > Insecta > Diptera > Tipulidae > Tipula > Tipula helvola. The sequence continues at coordinate 289,876,403 of OY744483.1, forward strand.
TTTTAGTTTCTCAGGATCAGCCTCTCTAGATGCACAGGTTATCGTTAGAATTCACATGCATCCATTGCGATTTACTCATGTTACTGAGAATTTCAACTGTTCTGTTTCCAACAAACGTATTCCACTTTGTAGGATGAGCAGACAACCAATTTAGTACGATCGTGGAATCAGTCCAAGCTGTGATCTCAACTACTTCTAGCTTTATTGCTTGCTTTACTGTCATGAGCAGTCTGTTTAACAGTAGCGCTCCGCACAATTCCAAGCGAGGAATAGAAATTTGTTTAACAGGGGCTACCTTTGATTGGCCGATAGTAGTTTTAATACGGACTCTCCATTTGGTTTTATAATTTGAACATAGACTGCTGCTGCATAAGCGTACTTCGAAGCATCAGAAAACCCATGCAATGCAAATCTACATTTTAATGTTGAGCCTAGATGTCTTTCAATTTCGATTTCTTCTATTTTTGTTAGATTTCCTCGTAAAGTTAATAATTCACTTGTTAAATCTTGTGGGATTTTGTCGTCCCATTCTAAATTTCTTGCCCACAAGGTTTGAAAAAATATTTTAAACTTGACTGTTATTGGGGCAAGCCATCCCAATGGATCGACTAAACGACTAGCTTCCGATAGAATACCCCGTTTGGTCATGATAGGGTGTTCATTTAGGGTTACTATGAACTTGAAATGTCTTTTGCTGGGTTCCAGTGAAGGCCTAATACTTTGATTGAATTGGTTTCTTCGATTTCTAGTACATCCGTCCCTCGGCTGGATTTTTCTCTATCATGTGGGAAACAATTCAATAATTTGTGCTCGTTGGATAACCATTTTCTTAGATGGAAACCAAAACTTGAGAGTATGGTACTGATTTCTTCTTTTAATTGAATGGCTTCTTCTATCGAGTCGGCTCCTGTCATTAAGTCATCTACATATCATATAATTATATTATTTTTGATTTGATGTACTGCACTCGGGAACTTTGTTGCGTATTTCACTGTAGCTAAATTCATCGCACGGGTAGCTAAATATGTGACGCTTGCTGTGCCATACGTGACAGTTTGCAACTCATACGTCTCAAACAGGGTGTCTGATGATTCCCTCCACAATATTCTTTGGTATTTAGTATTTTGTTCCGCTACTAAAACTTGACGAAACATTTTCTCAACGTTGGCCGTAAACACTACCTTGTAGATTCGAAAGCGGGACAATATTTCGTATAATGTTGATTGGACCGGTGCTCCTACCGCGAGACAGTCATTTAAAGAAATCCCATTAGTGGTCTTAGCAGAACCGTCAAACACGACTCTCAATTTGGTTGTAGTACTGGAATTCTTTCTAACGGCGTGTTGTGGAAGATAATATGGATTCTAGTTTGGGTCCAAGATTAATATACTCGAGCATGAACTTCTTATACATGATTGCAAACTCGTGGTCTTTCTCCAACCGTTTCTCCATTGCGTACATTCGTGTAGCTGCTTTTCGAAATGATTCTCCTAGAATGGATAGTGATCGTTTAAAAGGAAGGCGCACTTTAAATCGACCAGACGAATCTATTACTGTATTATTTTTGAAATGATTTTCACAGAAACTTTCTTCGTCGGATAATTTGGGTATTGTGTTGTCAACTGTTTCAATTTCCCAGAATCTTTTTAGTAGCTCCTCCAGGTTATCTTGTGGGTTGCTTAAAGGAACGGTGAGTATTTTGCTCGACTGACCTTTATTTGGTTTTCTGACGACAATCCTGCCTAGAACAGTTTTTTGCATAATCAACTGGTTATTTGTGGTGATCTTTCCTTCAGCTAACAAATCGAGAAAGATATCTGCTCCAATAATCATGTCGATGTTCTTTCCACAACGTGGATCTGCTAACTCATACTGCTTGAAAAGTTCAATATCGATTGATTGTGTAATTTGGTTGTTGCTTCGCAGTTAACTTCGGTAAAACGTAAGCTTCGATGAAAATACAAAGTTCATTTTTGTTCCATGGCGCTATTTCTAGAGTCAATGAATCGTAGGATGTCCACTTGCTATGACACCAATTCCGGTAATAGCTAGGTTAGCGCTTTTCATTTTCAACTGCAATTTTTGTGCATAGCTTTCAGTGATGAATAAGCCTTGTGATGCAAATTCTAGAAGGGCCCGACAAAATAGTTTTTGATTGGATGCATCGGTTAAGCGTACTAAAGCACTCGGTAATATCGAACTTTCTAGATTGGTATTTGGTGATTATGACGTTCTTCTCCATTTCGCTCTGGTGAGTTTCGGCATGTACATACAATTCATGCTGTCTTCTCCTCTGTTGTTGTGCAGCATTCGTATAACAAACTATGATGCTTTCTATTACCTTGCTTGCACCGAAATTTTGATTTACAATCATAAGCGTTATGGTTATTGTTAAGACAGTTGAAACATCATTTTTCTCGAGCCAATAAAGCTTTTCCATCACTCAGGACTCAACTTTATTATGTTCCACGACATGGCTCCTGATGTTAGGTTTGAACTGGTTCCTTTGCTAGTGAGAACGTTTGTTTTGGCTATTTAGTGGTTCTAGTGTATCAAATCTTTTCATGAGAGTTAGCCCAACACAATTTATTAACAAAAATTCGCAAAATCACTTATTATAATTTTTGCACAATTCTACTGTTCGCTTATAATTTTTTAAATCTCACTAAACACTTTTTAATTCAATTTTTAATTTCCAATTCAAATTCGTTTGCTCCTTATATACTCAAACTAAAACTTCTCGAAATTTCATGATTGTTCCGATAAGAACAGAAAATTCCACTTTAGTAAAGTAGATCTTTGCGCTATCAATTAACTTATTCTATTCCATCCTAGATATTACCGTAACACTACCCCTAGGCCTGTAACAGGACCCAAATAACCTCTTATGTATGGGGCCAGCTTTTCTAAATGCACCACCTTGATTGGTTTACCTCGAAGTCCCTTTTGGATCAGATAAACCAAATCGTTCTTACTTGTGATTACTGTGTGAGGTCCTTCTCATGCTGGTTGCAGCTCCGGTGGTAATCACCTCTTCCTTTGTGGGTTGTGAAGCCATACCAATTGTCCTACCTGGAAGTCTTGATAAATTGTTGTATCTCATATCGAGCCTTCAGGAATTTCGATCTATATTGATCCCAGTTGCGTTGGTTTTTTTCCACGACTAGATATTTCTCCAACGTGCCATTGAACTTTTTTACCATACCATCGGAATGTGGATGCCAACACATGATTCTCGTTTTATTTATACGTAGCATCTTGGATATTTCTTGAAATACCACTGATTCAAAATTCCTTCCTTGATCGGTATGAATCTCCATCGGCACTCCAAATTTACAAATCGAGTTGTTGACCATGGCATCAGCTATCGTTATTGCCTCTTGATTGGTTATAAGGTAGACCTCCGGCCATTTGCTGAAATAATCTATTACCACTAGGACATATTTATTGCCGCTTTCGGTGGTGGGAAATAGCCCCACTACGTCTATGGCATCACTTTGCCATCTATGCTTTCCCACATTCGTTTTAAACACCCATTCTCTATTCGGAGGCTATCCCATTGAACCCAATAGCCTTAACATTTAGAGTCTTATCTGTGATCTCACTCTAAGGGGGCCGGTATTTTTCCTTCTATTCCATGATATCCGACAAATCCGTGTGATCTAATTACTCTTTCCTGATCTTTTCGTCAGTCCACCCCTCGGCTGGCAGCACTTGTGTAAGCCTAACATCGATGATGCCATCCTTGCTTCAACGTGACCACAATGTTTGCATTTTACTATTTTACTGGACATGGTCGTCTTGATAATGTGTCGGCATTTCCGTTTGCGCTTCCCGTCCGATGTTTGATCTGGAAATCGTAGCTCTCTGAATTCTTCGTAAAGCGCCGTGATCCGCCCGTAAATGAAATTTTTAGCCATAGAGGTACTTATGGAAATGTTTAACGCATTCCACTATAGCCAACAATTCTTTCCTTGTCACACTTTAATTACGCTCCGGTTTTGGAAACGTATGCAATAACTCGTTCTTGGCCATTAGTTTCCTGTGACTACACTCCTCCTATCCCGTCATTACTTGCATCGGTGTCCAACATCCATTTTACGTTGGATATAGAGTATGCGAGGATTAGCGTGACTCATAATCGTCTCCTTAGTTCCACAAATGCTTATTCCTGGTCATTCTTCCATTCGAATGCCTGGTTATTTCTGGTCAATTCGTGCAAACTCTTTGCCACGTTGGCAAATCCCAGCACGAATCGTCTATAATAAGAGCACAATTCCAGAAAACTTCGTAATTCATATAAATGTTAGGGTCTTGGCCAATCCTTTACCTCTGCAATCTTTTTTTTTGTCGGTGTGGATTCCATTCGTCGTTACCAGATGATCTAAATGTTGTACTTCCGTTTTGAACAGCTAACATATCTTTGGGTTTAACTTAAATCTGGTGGCCTGTATCTGATTCAAAACCTCTGCCAAGTTCTTTAGATGCTGGTCTAAGCCCTTGCCCATGTGTCATGTCGTCCATATATATTAGACACGTCCTCTAATGTAATCCTTTTAGGACGCGCTCCATTAATCGTTCAAAAGTCGCAGGGGCATTACATAATCTAAACGGCATAACATTAATTTGCCAAAGCCTGTTACTCACGCTGAACGCCATTTTCTCACGATCTTCCTCATGGACTTCCACATGCCCATAGCCGCTTTGTAGATCTATTGTTGAAAATATTCGAGCACCTGATAATGTGTCTAATGTGTCGTCGATCCTTGGCAGTGGGTAGCTATATTTTTTAGTCACAGCATTGATCTTTCTGTAATCAACGTAGAATCTCATGCTGCCATCCTTCTTCTCAACCAATACTACTGGTGATCTCCCTGGGCTGTTAGATGGTTCGATGACACTGCATATCTGTAACCATCCGGTTGACTTCTTCTGGTTTTGCTAATGGTAACCTCCTGGGTGGTTGACGAATCGGCATCTCTGTTCCTGCATCATCCGTTATTATCTGATGTACTACAGAATTTGGTCGTCGATCCTCTGAGTAGTTGATGTGCAGAATTTGTCTGTACCACGGTAAGATCTTCGCATAAGTTATTCTACCATTTTTTTCGCTCCTTGCATGTCGGCCTTTCCAATCGGAATTTTTCGTTCACATTTAACTATCGACGATAGAGACCTTACTGGTTATAGTCGTTGTCCGGTTTAACTAGGGACGAGAACCTGACTGAGGAGCTTGAATTTTACGAAATATGTATTTTACCATGAAATTAAAAAGTATCGGTGACAGAGCATCTCTTGGTCCAAAACCGGGGTAAGCTGTAGAAATTATTGATAGAGTGTAGTTAAATGTAAGACATGACTGTGGACATTCCACTAAATGTGCGTCATAGATGTCTATGACGCAAATCATAGACTCCCCGTTTGAAATTCATGAACACATGGTTAACTGCAACTTATCACTCGATATTATCATGCAATGAAATCTCGAATGCTTAGCGGAAATCAACCAATTTAGTTTTAAGGGAAAATAACAATTTTTTAGGTTAGGCACAGTTTCGTTTAAGCGAAGCAAAAATCCATTTTAAAATATTTTATTCACAATAATTTATAGAAACAAATTAAAGACTGCTATAAATCACTCATATATAAAATATTAAATGGGGCAACCGTCTTCACTTAATTATGGCTCTGGCATACACTTTAATCGATCATACGCAGCCTTTTCCAAATCCTTTCTGTGTTTTGGATCAGCAATTTGTATTAAAGCATGGGCCCTTTGTCTTAAAGTTTTACCAAACAATGAGGCAATACCATGTTCAGTAACCACATAATGAACATGAGCTCGTGACGTAACCACACCAGCACCTTCCTTTAATAATGGTACAATTTTCGTTATGCCCTTATTAGTAGCCGCTTGCATAACAATAATTGGTTTACCAAGTCCATCATAACCTTCTGCTGCTCCTCGTATAAAATCAACTTGTCCACCGAAACCCGAATACATTCGCGGACCAATCGAATCGGAACAAACTTGACCCGTCAGATCAACTTCGATGGCTGAATTTATTGCGGTCATTTTTGGATTTTGAGATACTATTTTTGTGTTATTCACATAGTATATGTCCAACAATTCAATGGCTGGGTTATTGTTTACAAAATCATACAATTTTTTGCTACCAATTAGGAACGAACCAACAATACGTCCTTGATGAATTTTCTTTTTATGATTGGTAATACATCCATCATTAAATAATTTGACAACACCTTCTGAAAACATTTCCGAATGGATTCCCAGGTCCTTATGTTGATGTAGCTTATCCAATACGGCATTTGGGATACTACCAATACCCATTTGTAATGTTGCACCATTATCCACCAAATGTTCGGCTATCAATTTTCCCATCTTATCTTCAGCTTCTGTTGGTGGCTGATCATCATGCGTTGGTAATTCTCGATCGACGCACACAGCCACATCAAAATGTGACATATGAATAATACCATCGCCAAATGTTCGCGGCAATTGTTTATTAATTTGGGCAATTATCATTTTCGAGTACATAATACCAGCTCGAACACAATCAATACTTGTACCCAGTGAACAGTAGCCGTGTTCATCGGGTGGTGATACCGAAATTAAAGCCACATCCGGGCAAAATATCTTTCGGTGAAACAATAGTGGAATTTCGTGTAAAAAAATTGGAATTGAATCACCTCGCCCATCTGCAACAGCTTGGCGAACATTTTTCCCCATGAAAAAAGAAATCGAACGAAATATATCCTTATTTTCGGGATCACAATATTCAGCTTTACCCTCGGTGTGCATATGACAAACCCTAATATTTTGTAATTTATTTTGTTTGCCGTGCTCCGTCATCGCTGTTACCAAGTCGAGTGGGGTAGCCGCCGCACCTTGAATAAATACTAAATCATTTGATTTAATACACTGAACCGCTTCTATTGGGCATTCAACAATGCGTGGTTTACGGCCAGGAATTCGTTGTGCCGGTTCAAAAGAATATGTGTAAAAGTGATGCTTCGGTGCCATGTAACGAGGAAATACCGCAAATTTTTTGACATTTTTCAAGCGCAATTTTAATATTTTGTGTAGAAACATTACGGTGGCGGCTGCACAATGAATTTTAATATATACAATGACAATCGAACTATAAAGCAATGCTTGCTGACAAGAATCGGCAAGGCAACTGAGTTAATATTTTAATATTTTGAAAAGTGTGATTAGCGATGAGTTCTGCGGTCATTTAGATATTTGTTAAAAGTATTTGAGCACATTGGTCCATCGTTGCTCCATATTATACACTGCAGTGCCGATAGGCCGATGGCTTCTAATCGAAGTCTAATCTTGCGCATCTGATTATCGGATAATAGTTAGTAATACCGCTGCACGAAATGTTTGGGAAACCCTTACTATTGATAATTTATCCCTTCTTCATCACACTAAAAATGTGCTCGATAGGGGCGAGAGAACCAGCGATTTATACATAAAATATAACATTTAATGCTCTTCTATATTGCCAAAAAATAGCGGTAGCCTTTCGTGGCATATTGAAGAGATATCGCACGAGGAAATATCAAAACCAAGCTGCTACTTACCATATCATAGAGTTTGGCGCACAGGCAGTAGTACAACCAAGCTAATGGTTGTATTTGACGAATCTGAAAAGCAAAATACAGGAGTATCGTTAAATTTGTGTTTAGCGGCGGGGCCAGTGGTACAACCGAGTTTTTATTCAACGATTTGTCGCTTTCGTGAATTTCCAGTCGTATTTTCCGCCAATGCGGAAAAAATGTACCGTCAGGTAAACAGATTCAGATCTGATTCAGACTATCAAGTAATTGTATAGAGAGCGGATGTAAGCGAGCCGATAAAGCATTTTAGGTGTAAAAATTTAGATTGGGATGACACTATGCCAAAGGACTAAATGGAACAATGGGCTAATATTTCCAATACATTTAATGAAGTTGAGGCTATTACAGTACCTCGATTTATAGGCAGGTTTTTGTGATGCCAGCTTAAAAGCGTTTGCTGCCGTCGTATATTACAGAATTAAATATGAAAACAATTAAGTTTCGGTTCAATTAGTGTTGGCCAAAACAAAGGTTGCTCCAATGAAGACACTTTTACTCCTCAGATTAGAATTTTATGGTGCAGTGCTACTCGCTGAACTGGTTGAGGCAATAAAGGCAGAAACTAGCGTAGAAATTTCCAACATTACACCCACGAAGATGGAGCGTATTCATCGGCAATCACACTTTCGAAATTTTAACTCGCAGCAAACGGAAGCAATGGAAGTACATTTCATCCGAGGACAACTCTGCCGATTGTGCATCATGCGGAGTAATTCCTAAATATTTAAAATCACATCGATTACGGGTGCTTGCAAAACAAATGGCTCGTTGAATTCATATTAAGATTTTCTTTGTAACAAAAAGCATAAACAACTTTAAGTTACATTTTCCGTTTCTTTCAAGCGACCAGAGAACCAAAATTATTCCAACGAGAGAGTAAATTGCTGACATCGAATGAACTGGAAGAAGCAAACAATATTTTTTGCCGCTACGAACAACAAAAGTTTTATTCCGCGGAAATAGCTGCTATCAAAAACACTGGTGGGGTAAACAAGAAAAGCTCTTTAGCTAGTTTAAATCCATTTCTGGATCGGTTTGACTTGCTGCGGGTCGGTGGACGCTTACATCACAGTTTGGCACCTTATTCGATGAAGCACCCAATTATACTTCATCCTAAATCCAGATTAAGTTTGTTACTGCTTTGGGATGAGCATCAATTCAGCAAGCACGCGGGTCCAACATTATTGATGAGCTTAATCAAACCGCGATTTTGGATACCTAAAGGAAAAGTCATAACAGCTAAAAAGGTAGTTGATCAATGCACAATCTGCACGAGATATAAAGCCAAATTAAGACAGCAACTAATGGGAAATCTGCCACCAGCAAGAGTGAATCTGGAACGACCATTTCTTCAAACAGGTGTCGATTTTCCCGGTCCGTTTTCCATTCATTTAGCCACAGGACGTGGTCAAAAGATCTATAAGGCATACGTGTGTATTTTTGTATGCATGGCTGTTAAGGCCATACATTTGGAGCTTGTGAACGACCTGGCGAGCGACGCTTTCTTAGGGGCATTGAAGCGGTTTGTGTCCGGAAGAGGTGGTTGCAGACAAATTTATAATGCCAATGGCACTAATTTCGTTGGTGCTAATACCAAACTCATTTAATCATTCAACAAAGTCGCGCAAAAATCTAATAACATTTCAAATTTTCTCTGTAGCAATAATATCGAATGGCAGTTCAACCCCCCAAATTAACCTCATTTCGGTGGATTGTTGGAAACTGGAGTAACATCAATTAAATGCTCGATGCGGTGTTTGATAATCCAACTTACAGTAGTATTATGTGTACCGAATGAAATTTGTGATTTGTACATGAAGAATTAAAACTAAACGGCAATATATAATCATTATTTTTTTGTACTTGTTCTATTGCACATATTGTACAGTTTTTAAATAATCGTATTCATTCAAACTTTTTGTTCATTTTACGGCGAACATTCACCTTTTCATAATCCCATTTATTATGTATGGATGTGATCTTAAGCCGCATTGGCAAACTGCTTGCCAAACCATATGTTTTTTTGCCAAATTTTTCAACAGCTATGGTAGTAATTGCTCCGTCCAGTTCTTTACCTTTCTTTTTGATGTAATATTGGGGACCTGGAAGTATCGAGAAATCCATTTTGACGTAGGTCTCGTCGTTCATTACGAAACAAGAATCTTTTCTTTCGTTCAACCATTTGTTGTGTTTCTTTGCTCGATCGATCCCTCTATTAAATAGTTCAACACTTCTTTTGGGGATTTTTGACTTCTTGTATGTCCGTAGATTATTTCTGGTTTTAGCTCGTTCCACAATCGATTTGGTTGTTTTGGTTTTTCTGGCCAAATCTCGCACAGACATCGAGGGATGTTTCGAAATGACTCTTACAATTTTCTGATCCAACATTTTATTTGGGGCACCTGATTTTTCTCCGGATCCGGGCTTGCGTGATACAGAAAGATTGATTTGACATTTTTTTTTACATTTGTTACCATATTATTGGAAACACCGGCCAATTTACCAATTTTTTTATTGGTATACTCGGGATGATCATTGCACAATCTAATTATTAAATCTCATTTTTCTCCTTATGATGCGTCCATTTCGAAACAAATAAAACAAATTTCCAATTTGACGTTTATTCGTTTTTTTAAATTGTTTTTCTACAAAATAACGGTACCAGTTTTTTTCTTTTGCGTAGTAACCTATGAGATAATATAAATTTGGGAATCACAAATTTCATTCGGTACACATAATAGATGGAGAATGGTACGTGATATGTCACATCAGTTTTGGTCCAGATGGTACAGTGAGTACCTCACTTAGCTTTAAAAACGGAATAAATGGAAGGAAAACAAATGCGACATCAAAATTAATGTTCTTGTTATTATCCAAGATAAAGGGCTTCCGTACAGTCATTGGCCAATAGGCAAAATCGTCAAAAAAACATTCAGGATCTGACAACAAAGTACGAGTAGTTACGTTAAAAACTGAGCAAGGTAAAATGAAGCGCCCGATTCATCGCCTTTGTTTATTGCCATGCAGTTGAACATATCGGTTCAAGCGGCGGAGTATGGTCATGGAAAAAAATGTTGTCTTGGAAATTGCGGCTATCGAAGATTTTATGTCTTCCTTTTTTGAAAGGAATAATGAAAAAAAATTGAAATAATTTTTGAAATAATGCATTCGAATTTATTTGAATTAAATTTTTTATTAGTTTTTTTTAGTTTTATGTTGAACTGTCGTGATACTAATGCCAATTCATCGAGAACACAGTCTATTTATGTATATAATCACATCTCTTTGAATATTTAATGATGCTAATCCATTTAGTGGCTACCCAGCCCACTGATTGTGTTTCGTAGGTATTTTTTAAGGCGGCTGAACGTCTTGGAACTCTCCAATTTGAGAGATTATCCAGGTTAAGAGTATTATGTTTCATCGAATACTGGTATGATTATCGAATACCTGCATAATATTTCGAATTTTCACATCAAAACTCAAGGTATTATATGAATTATCGAATTCTGACATCATAAAGTCAAATGTATCGAATTCTGATATGAGATATGGAATTCTTTGATATTTAACACGTTCACGACCATAGGACGCATATATGCGTCCTATAGTTTTCTCCATAGACTAGGGACGCATATATGCATCGCACTTTTTTATATAAGTAATATATTAAAGTTTCTATATTGGTTTAAAGATTCTCTTGAATTTTGTTTCGGTTGAGGGAAAAACTCGTGTATGCGCCATACTATTAATAACGTCACAAATCCCGCAAGAAAAAAATAAATCATTTATTCTACCATTAGGCTTAAATTAGCTTATTTCATGCAAATTTATCATCTGGTTTATGGGCACCCCTAGCCTGAGCACCTCGGTCGTGAACGTGTTAATATCAAGACTTCAGAATTCGATATACCATCCCAAAATTAGAGATGTTATGTCATAATATGACATGATCTATCCAATTATGACATCTCGAATTTTGAGATGCGATGTATCGAATTCTGAAGTCATAGTTGATGATATATAAAATTCTAATAAGACCTTTCGAATTTTGACAAAACATGTCGAATTTTCATCGAATATGTCGAATATGGGAAAAGTTAAAATATCGACGTAACATATAAAATTTGACTTGCGGTGTCGAATTCTTACATCGTAGAATTCTAAAACCAAAAATTGAAATTCTGATAAAACCTATCGAATTCTGACATAAAATATCAAATTTTCAGTCGATTTTCGGAATTAAGAAGGATTAATAACACATTTATCAAATTGTGACTTGTGAACCTTTCAAATTCTGGAATGATATATCGAATTCTGACTTAACATACATAAATTCGAATTCGGGTATGACATATAGAATTCTAAAATTATTTATTGAGTTTTGGCTTGGTATTCTAATTCTGACATGATATACCGAGCTACATACTATATCAGAACATGACATATCGGATTATGATACGATTTACCATGTTTCTGCATGATATATCGAACTCTGGCATCATAAATTCAAATCCCGACTTGACTTATTGAACTATTCGATGATTGACATATTTAATACTTAAATTCCGACAGCAAAAATGAAAATTTTGACATGATGTATCAAATTCAGAAGTAATATATGAGCCGTTTATTGTGAAAGCGGAATAAGTCAAGTTTTTATAAAATTGAGGTAACGTTATGCAACATGTAAAACTATGGCATACTGAAGTACTTTTATATTTTGTTACAAAGGATACAACCAACAAATTTTGGTTTTATACAATTACTGCCGTTACTCAAGTGGGCGACCGGTCATAATCGCGAAATATAAAGACATGGTGGATTTGATCATGGATATCATGAATATTTTCAAAACTTAAAAAAGTCGAATCAACTTGTTGAATAGTAAAAATTATATCCAAACCTATCAAATTCATTATAACCTTCTCTTTGTTATTACTTTTTAATTAAAATCATTTTTATTTTATAAAAAAAATATTTTGAAAATGGAATAAGTCATTTGCAATACAAGAAACTCGTGTTTTATCAAGCCATATTATGAAATTTATCACTTTAGTTGTATTGATTTTTTTCATAACATGAAAACACAAATGTTTAGTTAACCCAATATTTTGAAAAACAGGACTTATTTCACTTTCAAAATAAACGACTCATATCAATTCTATCATAATAAATTCAATTTCTAAGACGGCATATCGATTTCTGGCTTGATATCATGATATGTCGAATTTTGACATCTCTATGACATGACGTATCGAATACTGACATGAAGTAACGAATTCTGACACAATTTATCGGATTCTGGGCTTATCTCTCGATTATGTGACATGTCAATTTCTGGCATGATATATCGAATTCTGGCATAGTATATAGAATTATAACATCAAAATACAAATTATGATTTTGCATATCTAATTCTGGCATTAAGAATGGTATTCCTACGTGATAACTCGACTTTTGGCATCAAAAATTCAAAGTTTGGTGTGACATAATGAATTTTGATATAACACATCGAATTGTGACATGATATTTCAATTTCTAACATAATTTATTTTATTCTGGTATAATATATCGACAAGACTTATTCTGACATCCCAATTTTAAACTCTGAAATTTTATATCTACTTCTGGCATGATACATCGAATTCTGACATGATGTACCGAATTTTAATATAGAAAACTCAAATTCGGGCATGGCATATCAAATTCAGACATAATGTATCGAGTTCTGACATCATAAATACAAATTATGATATTTACAAATCTAATTCTTACATCATTTATCGGATTCTGACATGATCATTCGAATTCTGGCATCAAAAATTCAAATTCTGACGTGACTGGGATTCTGGCATAATACCTCGAATATGTGACATGACGAATTCTGGCGTTATATATCGAATTCTGACATCATACATGCAAATACTGATATTGTATACCTAATTATGATATAAAGTATGAAATTCTGACATGAGATATCGAATTTTGACCCAAAGATTCTAATTCTGGCATGGCGTAATACTGCGAATTCTGATATGATACGTTGATTTCTGACATAATTTATTGAATGGTAACAGCTTGGATATATAATATCTTATTGGGTCGATATAACTGGCAGTTAATTCTGTTGGTTTTGTGGACGCATCAGGCGCGGATAGATATATCAACTTAATTTTTACATTAAACGTCCACCCAAGTAATCCAAAGGAAAGAACCCTATTGACTAGGGTGTTACTCCTTTTAGGGTGTTCTGTTTGATTGATATGAAATGTAACGTGTGCGAGATAATTTGGGATGGAACTTGGACAATTCTTAACCGATTTCGAAGAAATCCAACATGTCCGATGGAAATGCGATTCTCATTTAAATTTAGATAAAGTTCTGGAATATGGCCAATTAGGATGAAACTTGGATATTTTTTAACTGATTATGATAAACTTTGAACGATAATTATAAGAAGTTCTAAACAGAGCGAATACTAAATTTTACTAAAATTTAAGCACTTTTTAAAAAAATGGTTTGTTACTGATTAGCAATGGGTTCGGCAGTCATTTAGATATTTGTTAAAAGTATTTGAACACATTGGCCCATCGTTGCTCCATACACTGCAGTGCCGATAGGCCGATGGCTTCTAACCGATATGCTTTAGTCGTCTCTGTCTTTAATCATCTTGCGCATCTTGTTATCGGATAAAAGTTGGTAATACCGGTGCACGAAATGTTTGGTAACCCGTTAAGATTGATAATTTATCCCTTCTCCATCACACTAAGGATGTGTTCGATACGGGCCAAAGACCCAGCAGTTTATACATAAAATATAACACTTTTGGAATCAAGTTTCAATTTTTCCGAAAGACTGCTTGCAATATACCCATGCTGATCAAACCACGAGAACTTTGTAATAACTTCGTTTATTATGAGGTTTTGTTGTTTCGTCTTTAAAAAACTTGCTCATATCGTGATTCGTTTGATTATTATGATCTATTTTTAGCTAAGGTTGTCAATAGTTTTACTTCGGTCTAAAAAGACCAAAGTATTGAAACATGTGTCCAGAAACACTTTTATCGACAACCCTGAGTCTGAAAAAGAAAAAAAAATTGTTTGAACGTTTGGATGTCTATATATCTGGATGACTATACTCATGTTATCTCAAGCCATTTGGAACTTCTATGCCAATCTGTTTCTATGGTCAAGGCGGAGATTTGAAAACCTTCGGGAGACTGTACGTTAAGAGGGGTACCTCACCTATATGAACTGTCACAAAACACTTGGTTTTATAAATATTTACGAATTTTTTTACATGCTGGTTTGATTATGGAATTGGGCATTGAATTTATAGTTGATTTGAAGGTTAAGTTAGGGGCAATTTTCGGGTTTAAATGAAGTTGAGATGGACTTGGATTAGGATGTACAGTGAGTAGTTAACCAATATTTTATATATTATGCTGGTTTGAGGATTGAGTTTGGCTTAATGTTTGCGGTTGAGTTGAGTTCCGTTTGCAGCTTGAAATAGGGCTGAGTGGGGGTTGGATTAGGGTTTACAATAATGAGCAGTTAAACTGAGGATTTGTAATTTTTTTTTTTTAATTTATTGGGATTCTATATCGTATTCGATTTTGATGAAATTCAATACTTCCAATGGAAATGGGATTCTCAAAATATTTTTAGATGAAGTTCTGGAATATGGCCAATTATGATGGAACTTACTTCTTGGTACGGAGAAAATTCGACAAATGGGTTGGAAACGGCATTCTGGGCAATTAGGATATACTTTAGCTATTTTGAATCAACTATGACGAATTTTGACGTTTCCAACTAATAGAAGGAAATGTGACACAAAAATTATTATTGGATGAGGTTGTGGGGAATATGTCAATATGGTTTTTAAATTGTTGTCTGATGAGGTTTTTGTAAATCATGCAGAAATTGAAATTTCTTTCAGGCAGCATAAAATTCTATTTCAATTGCTTAACGATCGAGATTATCTTCGAAATAATATTCATTTGCTCGCTTAGAAACTTTTCTCGCCAATCCTTCGCTTTAAACGTTGGGGTATGTTTGCTGAGTATTAACTGGCATAGCTGTTAGTTTGACCATGCTTAAAAAAATGAAGTGTGTGAAGAATTAAAACTACTAACGGTAGTGTAGAGTCTCGTAATTAGTTAAAATTTCTTAATCGATTAAGGAATAGCCAAGTTTTATCCTAATTGGCCATATTCCAGAACTTCATGCAAAAACCATTTTAGAATTCCATTTCCAACGCACATGCCAAATTTCATAATAATCGTTACTTATTATTGTTAAGAACTTGGCCACTGTAATTTTGATGAACACGATGTTGTTTTGTTGGCGGTCGACGAGAGAAGAAGAAAACAAAATAAACGCCGTGTTGTTGATTCGACATGCTCGCCACCAGACGCCATGCCCGTGAAGTGTTCAGTAGTGTCGCCAATATTGCCGGCCAGCCTAAAGGATTAGATCCTTTAGTCGTCGATGTTGTCTGGGATTGGCACAAGACACAATTTTATTACCATTTTTATCGTGAACGTGCGGATGAGATCATCAGTACACGGATGAATAGCATTGACTCTTCCCATTGCGAATTTAGCTGGTAGGTAAAGTTAATTTTTGAGTTTTAATTTGTCATGACAAGTATTCGTTCGACCAGACCATCCAGAAGTACTGGTACATTTGTTGTATTTGCCGATATCGATTTAGACGATTCGATTGGATGCTAAGCAATGATGGGTATGGAATTGTGATGGGTGGTTCTCCGATGAGAAAGTGACCGGGAGGAGTTGTCCTCCATACTATATGCGGCACAATGGCCTCCAATTTAGGCAAGCTTCTATCTGGCACAGTAGCGTTGTCATCTCTTCGAATGTGAGCAATGCATTAATGTTTTGCCGATGATTCTTCGAAGATGGTGTTTTACTGATTTCACCCCTGCCTCCCACAATCCTCCGAAATGTGGTGAAGCGGGTGGGTTGAATCACCAAATCGTGTTGTCTTGAGCGAACATTGCGGCAACCTTCGGATTCACATTCTTTGTGCTGTGGTGCGGAAAAGACGTTAGTTGACGGTTGGACCGTCCCTTTTCTAGCGGTTAATCGTCTGAACGAAACGATCAACGGATCTCCGGTGAGATCTGATGCCATCTCGCCTTTGTTGATAGGCATACGAATAGACGTACGTACCCTTTCGGTGACCTTACGCTGCGGCTTCTGCTTTATTTAATTGAGAAATGCTCTTGAAATCTACTCCACTGTGTAGAAAAGCTTTTGATGGGATGCCACGTGGTGCTGCAAGGTTGGCCATTAATTGCTGACCGATGGTGGAATGATAACGAAAGCATGAGGAGTGTTGTTCGATGTGCCTGTGTGTCGATTAACATAGTGAGTTGGCTGGTATTCGGTAGAATTATCGGAAGCACAATTTTGTTCAACAGGTTTTCTCCTGATTGATGTCGTGTAATTTCGTCCGCGAAGTGGGTTCCCTGAAAAAATTGGACCTTAAAATGGAATGACCAATTCATCTCAGGCACCGTGATGAAACTGGGATTGCGAGCGGCTTTGATAGTCCGAAATTCTTGAACGAAAAGTCTACAATAGGCTGTGACTCGAAGTAATTTTCCAAGAGTGGAACAGTGATTCAGAAGCTGATAGATCCCATCAGAGCTTGATGCTCCGTCTGACTGAGTGATGAAGTACGGCAAATGATTTGCATTCTTCCATAATAGGATGGGGCAATCATTGATTTTATGTGTCGGCGAATTGTCGGAGTGTTTCGACAGCCATGCGAACTGTGGGATGTCGTGACTGGACAATCTTGTGCATGAGGTTGGCCAGTAATACAATCGCGCATAGTTCAATACGCGGTAGGCTGGCGGTTTTAAGTGGGGCGACCTTGTTTTCGTTGCTGGAATGATGATGTTTACTGATTTATCTGCTGACGTATATGGTTTCACTTATGCGTCGCTGAAACCGTGTATCTGAAGATTTTCCAAGAATCCCAGATTATTCCAATATTTTGACCATTCTTCAGCAACTGATTTTTGTATTGCCTCGCCCTACGAAAATCCGAGTACACATACATAACTCTTGATATACGATTTTTACGATGACGAGCTCTCTTGTTGGTAGGTCTAGGAGTAAATCTCGCCCACCCTGGTGGCCCAAGGAGATTCAACAACCACGTCAAAGATGCAAAACATTTTTCAAAACAACAAGGAAAACAAGAGCCGCTGTATCTTATAAGGAAGTCCTTAAAATTTACAAAATTTACTCTGGCAAAATTGAGGGGTCTTCGGAGATGTCCAGGCTGCGCAAGGTACTATCCACTGGCCCTTCCATTCCAAGGTTTCTTCCAAGGACCACAAATAGTGCGGAATCGCTAAATAGCTCACACAGGGGACTCATTTTCCTGGTTGTTCCGAAGAGCTAATTGTTAAGGGCAGCCTAGAACTATGACACATTCATAGTAAATTAACGGAAGTTAACGTTGTATTTATACCTAAGGTGGGAAAACGCCCACAATGCAATTCCAATGACATTGTTTTCCTTCCTTTTTAAAACACTATACACAGGGCTATAAATGCCAGTTTGCACTGAGAAGTACATCCACTCAGGCACTAGAGATTCTTCTAATTTTAAATCCTCTAGACATCTTGGAAAAACTGTTGGCAGCTTGTACTGTCATACGACTCAAATCCACCTTAATTTGTACCTGCAAGAATACAGGACACTCATCTATACTCTGTAATAAAGGGTTTCTCAAGCTATACTGTCTCGTCACTATCTTTTGATACAAAGTTCCGGACTAGGATCTCATCCAAAGGACTGAATGATGGGTGCTGTTTTGGAACCAGGAGTTTTATTCTTATTCACTGATGGTTGAAGACTTTATGGAAAAGTTGGGGCTATGTTAACCCTCTTCTTCTATCTTCCTGACTGTAGCATTTTTTAAGCTGAAGTATCTGCGATAAAGGTAGTTGTGGACTGGTCGAAGTATAATGTAATATCGACTTGTGATATTCGAATATATACGGACAGTGAGGCTGATATTAAAGCGCTTAATATTATAATAGTCCAGAACTGTTTCTCATCTCTTAACGAGATGACAGATCAGTCTAACTTCCATAGTTTTTGGGTGCCAGGACATTTCGTTAGTACAAGGAATATAAAAGCTGAGGAACTGGCTCGACGCGGTACAACGGACCCATTTCAAAAAGCAGAAAGCATATTGAAATGCTTATTTCGTTATGCAAACTGCTGCTGCAGGGGAAGCTAGTAAGTGGACGAATGACAAATGGGCAAGTAGCACCTGATGCGTAATAATTCAGCAGGTCTGGCCAAATTTGAACTTGGCGAGATCTAAAAAGCTGATGTCACTTCAGCGGAGTCAGATCGGTGTAGTTGTTCGAGTGCTTATGGGGCACTACATATGTCTCATAACCACTGTCGTATTTGCGAGGATGAAGAGGAGGGAGAGACAGTACTTCATCTTTTTACACCTGCCCTCGTCTGACACGATACGGGCTAAAGTTTTTTAGGGGCCCTCCTCTTTAACTACCTGAACAACCTCAGCAGGATGGGCGGCAGAATTATCCAGCGTTTTATTAAAAGCTCAAGTAGGTTTCAATGAGTTTGAGGATAAACAATCGTCGTATGGCTACAGGTTATTTTGTGTCTATGCCTGGTCCTGACCTCCAGGGTAAAAATACACATCGGAACTACCAAAGTTTTGATCCTTGAGCAATTCCCTAGGTTCTGATCAAATTGCACGTCAATCGGTTTCTGGACTAAAAATATGGAACTGCCTATAATTTTTTAATTAATATGTTACGTATGAACAATGCGCGAAACTGTACAAAGTCCGAAATAAATTCCTTTTACTACGTACGAACTTCCTATAAATTCAAAAAAAAAAAAAAAAAAATCCGAAAGAGGAAATATTTAATTTTGAAACTTCAACAATGTTGATACAAACTGCTGTAAAATGATTTTTTTTTTTTATTTCGGACTTTGCTCGTAACATATTATACTTTACTGGAGAAGAATTCATTAGCTTTGTTCATCAAACGATTACAACTGTAAGTGCAATTATTTTTTTAGTATAATTACTCATTTAAAGTGTGAAACCTTCCATCAACCCCTTTTCCTCACATTTATTAAATGCCTTAATTTTAATTTATAGATACACTACCCCTATTAATATGTGGTTTGGTTGATTTTGGGAACTATAGTCAAACTAGCGGGATATTCACGATTATATAAAAAAATGCGCTGAAAGTCGTAAACTAGGTTGTCACCCTTGTGTAAGAAGGTATGTACTCTATTTAACAAAATTAATCTAACCCTAAAAACAATTATATCGGTCTCAATAAATTAAAAATGTAATCAATAATTCTGTTAATAATATTAACACTTAATGGATTGTAATGGATAAATTAGAAATGTTTTTTTTAATTGCTTTGTCACGGAAAAAACATGAAAATTGGTTTTTCAGCTGAATACACCGCAAACCATTAACAACATTTTTGAGTATGCAATTTATTTGTATTGAAAATTGTTATGACTCTTAGGAGGATAATTACCAGTGAATGGCAAATATAAAGCCATAACGTATTGTTTTATTCATGCAATGTTTATTATGTAGGTAGATATTATACATATCAAATGTGATGTGTTGGTTACACTTCCCACGTTATAGTGTTGCTGTAGCTCGTTTTAAATATTTATGAAACAAATTATATTCATATCCTCAGCAAAAACAAAAATACATATTTAATTTGCATAATGCAACAAAATCCACCAAATAAATTGATTTTAAAACATTACTATTCATTACTTTATTTGCAATTTAATCTGCTTAATATATTGAATTACCAATATAGGATTTTTGATTGTCAACAGAAATATTTGAAATAATAAAATTATAATAAACCATAAATATTAAAACCGTATTAATTTAAAAAGTGGATTTGGTTTTAATACAATATTTTTGTAACGGCTTATAAGCAATTTGGTTTAAAAAATGTTCCAAAATTTTAGTTACAATAATAATTGAATAATGATGCAAGTATTTATTATCTTTTATAAAGCATAAATAAAAGTTGAGCGAAATATCCATAAAGAAAGATTACAAGAGCTTTACGGTTATAAAGTACCGCATAATAAAAATGGTTTATACAATTTAATTTTATTTTTATTATCAAAAATTGAAATTCACAACAACAAAACCACAACAATGAATAAACGCCCGCGACATTAAATGTAAAAATTCAAACCATTATTTATTTGTCGTGTACAAGAATAAAAGCATTCAAACACATCAGCTTCAACAATTTTAAGCAAACAACACATGAAATAATTCGGTTTCAGATACAAACATTTGGTTTAAATACCCCTTTCATATTAAATATTTAAAGAAACGTTTCTATATTTTGTTGTTGTCAATATCCTAAATTAGTCGTCATTGTTCTCAAATCTATTAAATACTTAAATACTTGTGGTTTTAGGGGTTCAATTTTATTTTTGTTTAATATTTGGGTGTTAACAATAATATCAGCTTAGTTTTAGAATATTGTACAGAGCTTTATGAGCTTTAATATAGAATAAAGTTAAAACCAAACAAAAATAAAATTGGGTTAGTTACCTTTACTAATAATTCGGCTTTAAATACAAATATTTGGTTTAAATACCCCTTTTATATTAAATATTTAAATAAACAGTTCAATATTTTGTTGCTGTCAATATCCTAAATTAATCGTCGTTGTTCTCAAATCTATTAAATACTTAAATACTTGTGGTTTTAGGGGTTTAATTTTATTTTTGTGTAATATTTGGGTGTTAACAATAGGTTAGGTTAGGTTAGGTTGAAGTGGCTGCTATCGCACACTTAGGCCAGCAATGGCCCGTTGTGATACCACAGGATCCCATCTCCCCATTACTCCCGTTGAAACCAACCAGAGCTATTTATATAGCGTAATAAATCTCGCACTCCACAGTCCGCGAGTTCCGAAAGGCTGTCCATACCGTACACACCCAAATACTTATGCCTTCTGTATGATAGCGCCGGACATGAGCATAGGAAGTGTTCCAGAGTCTCCTCCTCCTCTTAGTCCATGCAACTTCTACAAAAGTCATTCGTCTGTATCCCCAGCCTTCTCGCATGCTCCCCAAAAAGGCAGTGACCTGTCATTATCCCTACGACCAATCCTATTTCTTGTCTTCCCAGGGATATTAGTACCTTGGAGCGCCGCAAGTCCAGTTTTGGCCAATCTTGCTTTGCTACGTGTTAACAATAATATCAGATTAGTTTTAGAATATTGTACAGAGCTTTATGAGCTTTTATATAGATAAAAAGTTAAAACCAAACAAAAATAAAATTGGGTTAGTTACCTTTACTAATAATTCGGTTTCAGATACAAATATTTGGTTTAAATACCCCTTTTATATTAAATATTTAAATAAACAGTTCAATATTTTGTTGTTGTCAATATCCTAAATTAATCGTCGTTGTTCTTAAATCTATTAAGTACTTAAATACTTGTGATTTTAGGGGTTTAATTTTATTTTTGTGTAATATTTGGGTGTTAACAATAATATCAGATTAGTTTTAGAATATTGTACAGAGCTTTATGAGCTTTAATATAGAAAAAAGTTAAAACCAAACAAAAATAAAATTGGGTTAGTTACCTTTACTAATAATTCGGTTTCAGATACAAATATTTGGTTTAAATACCCCTTTTATATTAAATATTTAAATAAACAGTTCAATATTTTGTTGTTGTCAATATCCTAAATTAATCGTCGTTGTTCTTAAATCTATTAAGTACTTAAATACTTGTGATTTTATGGGTTAAATTTTATTTTTGTGTAATATTTGGGTGTTAACAATAATATCAGATAAGTTTTAGAATATTGTACAGAGCTTTATGAGCTTTAATATAGAAAAAAGTTAAAACCAAACAAAAATAAAATTGGGTTAGTTACCTTTACTAATAATTCGGTTTCAGATACAAATATTTGGTTTAAATACCCCTTTTATATTAAATATTTAAATAAACAGTTCAATATTTTGTTGTTGTCAATATCCTAAATTAATCCTCGTTGTTCTTAAATCTATTAAGTACTTAAATACTTGTGATTTTATGGGTTAAATTTTATTTTTGTGTAATATTTGGGTGTTAACAATAATATCAGATAAGTTTTAGAATATTGTACAGAGCTTTATGAGCTTTAATATAGAAAAAAGTTAAAACCAAACAAAAATAAAATTGTGTTAGTTACCTTTACTAATAATTCGGTTTCAGATACAAATATTTGGTTTAAATACCCCTTTTATATTAAATATTTAAATAAACAGTTCAATATTTTGTTGTTGTCAATATCCTAAATGAATCGTCGTTGTTCTTAAATCTATTAAGTACTTAAATACTTGTGATTTTATGAGTTAAATTTTATTTTTGTGTAATATTTGGGTGTTAACAATAATATCAGCTTAGTTTTAGAATATTGTGCAGAGCTTTATGAGCTTTTATATAGATAGAAAATTAAAACCAAACAAAAATAAAATTTTGTTAGTTACCTTTACTAATAATTCGGTTTCAGATACAAACATTTGGTTTAAATACCCCTTTTATATTAAATATTTAAATAAACAGTTCAATATTTTGTTGTTGTCAATATCCTAAATTAATCATCGCTGTTCTCAAATCTACTAAATACTTAAATACTTGTGATTTTAGGGGTTTAATTTTATTTTTGTGTAATATTTGGATGTTAACAATAATATCAGACTAGTTTTAGGATATTGTACAGAGCTTTAAAAGCTTTTATATAGATAAAATTTAAAACTAAACAAAAATTAAATTATGTTAGTTACCTTTACTAATAATTCGGTTTCAGATACAAACATTTGGTTTAAATACCCCTTTTATATTAAATATTTAAATAAACAGTTCAATATTTTGTTGTTGTCAATATCCTAAATTAATCATCGCTGTTCTCAAATCTATTAAATACTTAAATACTTGTGATTTTAGAGGTTCAATTTTATTTTTGTGTAATATTTGGGTGTTAGCAATAATATCAGACTAGTTTTAGAATATTGTACAGAGCTTTATGAGCTTTTACATAGATAATAAGTTAAAACTAAACAAAAATTAAATTGTGTTAGTTACCTTTACTAATAATTCTGTTTCAGATACAAACATTTGGTTTAAATACCCCTTTTATATTAAATATTTAAATAAACAGTTCAATATTTTGTTGTTGTCAATATCCTAAATTAATCGTCGTTGTTCTTAAATCTATTAAATACTTAAATACTTGTGGTTTTAGGGGTTCAATTTTATTTTTGTGTAATATTTGGGTGTTAACAATAATATCAGATTAGTTTTAGAATATTGTACAGAGCTATATGAGCTTTTATATAGATAAAAAGTTAAAACCAAACAAAAATAAAATTGGGTTAGTTACCTTTACTAATAATTCGGCTTTAAATACAAATATTTGGTTTAAATACCCCTTTTATATTAAATATTTAAATAAACAGTTCAATATTTTGTTGCTGTCAATATCCTAAATTAATCGTCGTTGTTCTCAAATCTATTAAATACTTAAATACTTGTGGTTTTAGGGGTTTAATTTTATTTTTGTGTAATATTTGGGTGTTAACAATAGGTTAGGTTAGGTTAGGTTGAAGTGGCTGCTATCGCACACTTAGGCCAGCAATGGCCCGTTGTGATACCACAGGATCCCATCTCCCCATTACTCCCGTTGAAACCAACCAGAGCTATTTATATAGCGTAATAAATCTCGCACTCCACAGTCCGCGAGTTCCGAAAGGCTGTCCATACCGTACACACCCAAATACTTATGCCTTCTGTATGATAGCGCCGGACATGAGCATAGGAAGTGTTCCAGAGTCTCCTCCTCCTCTTCGTCCATGCAACTTCTACAAAAGTCATTCGTCTGTATCCCCAGCCTTCTCGCATGCTCCCCAAAAAGGCAGTGACCTGTCATTATCCCTACGACCAATCCTATTTCTTGTCTTCCCAGGGATATTAGTACCTTGGAGCGCCGCAAGTCCAGTTTTGGCCAATCTTGCTTTGCTACGTGTTAACAATAATATCAGATTAGTTTTAGAATATTGTACAGAGCTTTATGAGCTTTTATATAGATAAAAAGTTAAAACCAAACAAAAATAAAATTGGGTTAGTTACCTTTACTAATAATTCGGTTTCAGATACAAATATTTGGTTTAAATACCCCTTTTATATTAAATATTTAAATAAACAGTTCAATATTTTGTTGTTGTCAATATTCTAAATTAATCGTCGTTGTTCTTAAATCTATTAAGTACTTAAATACTTGTGATTTTATGGGTTAAATTTTATTTTTGTGTAATATTTGGGTGTTAACAATAATATCAGATAAGTTTTAGAATATTGTACAGAGCTTTATGAGCTTTAATATAGAAAAAAGTTAAAACCAAACAAAAATAAAATTGGGTTAGTTACCTTTACTAATAATTCGGTTTCAGATACAAATATTTGGTTTAAATACCCCTTTTATATTAAATATTTAAATAAACAGTTCAATATTTTGTTGTTGTCAATATTCTAAATTAATCGTCGTTGTTCTTAAATCTATTAAGTACTTAAATACTTGTGATTTTATGGGTTAAATTTTATTTTTGTGTAATATTTGGGTGTTAACAATAATATCAGATAAGTTTTAGAATATTGTACAGAGCTTTATGAGCTTTAATATAGAAAAAAGTTAAAACCAAACAAAAATAAAATTGGGTTAGTTACCTTTACTAATAATTCGGTTTCAGATACAAATATTTGGTTTAAATAGCCCTTTTATATTAAATATTTAAATAAACAGTTCAATATTTTGTTGTTGTCAATATTCTAAATTAATCGTCGTTGTTCTTAAATCTATTAAGTACTTAAATACTTGTGATTTTAGGGGTTTAATTTTATTTTTGTGTAATATTTGGGTGTTAACAATAATATCAGATAAGTTTTAGAATATTGTACAGAGCTTTATGAGCTTTTATATAGAAAAAAGTTAAAACCAAACAAAAATAAAATTGGGTTAGTTACCTTTACTAATAATTCGGTTTCAGATACAAACATTTGGTTTAAATACCCCTTTTATAATAAATATTTAAATAACAGTTCAATATTTTGTTGTTGTCAATATCCTAAATTAATCATCGCTGATCTCAAATCTATTAAATACTTAAATACTTGTGGTTTTAGGGGTTCAATTTTATTTTTGTTTAATATTTGGGTGTTAACAATAATATCAGCTTAGTTTTAGAATATTGTACAGAGCTTTATGAGCTTTTATATAGAAAACAGTTAAAATCAAACAAAAATTAAATTGTGATAGTTACCTTTACTAACAATTCGGCTTCAGATGCAAACATTTGGTTTAAATACGCGTGTTATATTAAATATTTAAATAAACAGTTCAATATTTTGTTGTTGTCAATATCCTAAATTAATCGTCCTTGTTCTCAAATCTATTAAATACTTAAATACTTGTGATTTTAGGGGTTACATTTTATTTTTGTGTAATATTTGGGTGTTAAGAATAATATCAGATTAGTTTTAGAATATTGTGCAGAGCTTTATGAGCTTTTATATAGAAAAAAGTTAAAACCAAACAAAAATAAAATTTTGTTAGTTACCTTTACTAATAATTCGGTTTCAGATACAAACATTTGGTTTAAATACCCCTTTTATATTAAATATTTAAATAAACAGTTCAATATTTTGTTGTTGTCAATATCCTAAATTAATCGTCGTTGTTCTTAAATCTATTAAATACTTAGATACTTGTGATTTTATGGGTTAAATTTTATTTTTGTGTAATATTTGAGTGTTAACAATAATATCAGCTTAGTTTTAGAATATGGTGTATAGCTTTATGAGCTTTTATATAGAAAAAGTTAAAACCAAACAAAAATAAAATTTTGTTAGTTACCTTTATTAATAGTTCGGTTTCAGATACAAACATTTGGTTTAAATACCCCTTTTATATTAAATATTTAAATAAACAGTTCAATATTTTGTTGTTGTCAATATCCTAAATTAATCGTCGTTGTTCTCAAATCTATTAAATACTTAAATACTTGTGATTTTAGGGGTTAAATTTTATTTTTGTGTAATATTTGGGTGTTAACAATAATATCAGATTAGTTTTAGAATATTGTGCAGAGCTTTATGAGCTTTTATATAGAAAAAAGTTAAAACCAAAGAAAAATAAAATTTTGTTAGTTACCTTTACTAATAATTCGGTTTCAGATACAAACATTTGGTTTAAATACCCCTTTTATATTAAATATTTAAATAAACAGTTCAATATTTTGTTGTTGTCAATATCCTAAATTAATCGTCGTTGTTCTCAAATCTATTAATACTTAAATACTTGTGATTTTATGGGTTAAATTTTATTTTTGTGTAATATTTGGGTGTTAACAATAATATCAGCTTAGTTTTAGAATATGGTGTAGAGCTTTATGAGCTTTTATATAGAAAAAAGTTAAAACCAAAGAAAAATAAAATTTTGTTAGTTACCTTTACTAATAGTTCGGTTTCAGATACAAACATTTGGTTTAAATACCCCTTTTATATTAAATATTTAAATAAACAGTTCAATATTTTGTTGTTGTCAATATCCTAAATTAATCGTTCGTTGTTCTCAAATCTATTAAATACTTAAATACTTGTGATTTTAGGGGTTAAATTTTATTTTTGTGTAATATTTGGGTGTTAACAATAATATCAGATTAGTTTAGAATATTGTACAGAGCTTTATGAGCTTTTATATAGAAAAAGTTAAAACTAAACACAAATTAAATTGTGTTAGTTACCTTTACTAATAATTCGGTTTCAGATACAAACATTTGGTTTAAATACCCCTTTTATATTAAATATTTAAATAAACAGTTCAATATTTTGTTGCTGTCAATATCCTAAATTAATCATCGCTGTTCTCAAATCTACTAAATACTTAAATACTTGTGATTTTAGGGGTTTAATTTTATTTTTGTGTAATATTTGGGTGTTAACAATAATATCAGACTAGTTTTAGAATATTGTACAGAGCTTTATGATCTTTTATATAGAAAAAAGTTAAAACCAAACAAAAATAAAATCGTGTTAGATACCTTTACTAATAATTCGGTTTCAGATACAAACATTTGGTTTAAATACCCCTTTTATGTTAAATATTTAAATAAACAGTTCAATATTTTGTTGTTGTCAATATCCTAAATTAATCGTCCTTGTTCTCAAATCTATTAAATAATTAAATACTTGTGATTTTAGGGTTTTAATTTTATTTTTGTGTAATATTTGGGTGTTAACAATAATATCAGCTTAGTTTTAGAATATTGTACAGAGCTTTATGAGCTTTTATATAGAAAACAGTTAAAACCAAACAAAAATTAAATTGTGATAGTTACCTTTACTAACAATTCGGCTTCAGATGCAAACATTTGGTTTAAATACGCGTGTTATATTAAATATTTAAATAAACAGTTCAATATTTTGTTGTTGTCAATATCCTAAATTAATCGTCGTTGTTCTCAAATCTATTAAATACTTAAATACTTGTGATTTTAGAGGTTCAATTTTATTTTTGTGTAATATTTGGGTGTTAGCAATAATATCAGACTAGTTTTAGAATATTGTACAGAGCTTTATGAGCTTTTACATAGATAATAAGTTAAAACTAAACAAAAATTAAATTGTGTTAGTTACCTTTACTAATAATTCTGTTTCAGATACAAACATTTGGTTTAAATACCCCTTTTATATTAAATATTTAAATAAACAGTTCAATATTTTGTTGTTGTCAATATCCTAAATTAATCGTCGTTGTTCTTAAATCTATTAAATACTTAAATACTTGTGGTTTTAGGGGTTTAATTTTATTTTTGTGTAATATTTGGGTGTTAACAATAATATCAGATTAGTTTTAGAATATTGTACAGAGCTATATGAGCTTTTATATAGATAAAAAGTTAAAACCAAACAAAAATAAAATTGGGTTAGTTACCTTTACTAATAATTCGGCTTTAAATACAAATATTTGGTTTAAATACCCCTTTTATATTAAATATTTAAATAAACAGTTCAATATTTTGTTGCTGTCAATATCCTAAATTAATCGTCGTTGTTCTCAAATCTATTAAATACTTAAATACTTGTGGTTTTAGGGGTTTAATTTTATTTTTGTGTAATATTTGGGTGTTAACAATAGGTTAGGTTAGGTTAGGTTGAAGTGGCTGCTATCGCACACTTAGGCCAGCAATGGCCCGTTGTGATACCACAGGATCCCATCTCCCCATTACTCCCGTTGAAACCAACCAGAGCTATTTATATAGCGTAATAAATCTCGCACTCCACAGTCCGCGAGTTCCGAAAGGCTGTCCATACCGTACACACCCAAATACTTATGCCTTCTGTATGATAGCGCCGGACATGAGCATAGGAAGTGTTCCAGAGTCTCCTCCTCCTCTTAGTCCATGCAACTTCTACAAAAGTCATTCGCCTGTATCCCCAGCCTTCTCGCATGCTCCCCAAAAAGGCAGTGACCTGTCATTATCCCTACGACCAATCCTATTTCTTGTCTTCCCAGGGATATTAGTACCTTGGAGCGCCGCAAGTCCAGTTTTGGCCAATCTTGCTTTGCTACGTGTTAACAATAATATCAGATTAGTTTTAGAATATTGTACAGAGCTTTATGAGCTTTTATATAGATAAAAAGTTAAAACCAAACAAAAATAAAATTGGGTTAGTTACCTTTACTAATAATTCGGTTTCAGATACAAATATTTGGTTTAAATACCCCTTTTATATTAAATATTTAAATAAACAGTTCAATATTTTGTTGTTGTCAATATTCTAAATTAATCGTCGTTGTTCTTAAATCTATTAAGTACTTAAATACTTGTGATTTTATGGGTTAAATTTTATTTTTGTGTAATATTTGGGTGTTAACAATAATATCAGATAAGTTTTAGAATATTGTACAGAGCTTTATGAGCTTTAATATAGAAAAAAGTTAAAACCAAACAAAAATAAAATTGTGTTAGTTACCTTTACTAATAATTCGGTTTCAGATACAAATATTTGGTTTAAATACCCCTTTTATATTAAATATTTAAATAAACAGTTCAATATTTTGTTGTTGTCAATATCCTAAATTAATCGTCGTTGTTCTTAAATCTATTAAGTACTTAAATACTTGTGATTTTAGGGGTTTAATTTTATTTTTGTGTAATATTTGGGTGTTAACAATAATATCAGATTAGTTTTAGAATATTGTACAGAGCTTTATGAGCTTTAATATAGAAAAAAGTTAAAACCAAACAAAAATAAAATTGGGTTAGTTACCTTTACTAATAATTCGGTTTCAGATACAAATATTTGGTTTAAATACCCCTTTTATATTAAATATTTAAATAAACAGTTCAATATTTTGTTGTTGTCAATATCCTAAATTAATCCTCGTTGTTCTTAAATCTATTAAGTACTTAAATACTTGTGATTTTATGGGTTAAATTTTATTTTTGTGTAATATTTGGGTGTTAACAATAATATCAGATAAGTTTTAGAATATTGTACAGAGCTTTATGAGCTTTAATATAGAAAAAAGTTAAAACCAAACAAAAATAAAATTGTGTTAGTTACCTTTACTAATAATTCGGTTTCAGATACAAATATTTGGTTTAAATACCCCTTTTATATTAAATATTTAAATAAACAGTTCAATATTTTGTTGTTGTCAATATCCTAAATGAATCGTCGTTGTTCTTAAATCTATTAAGTACTTAAATACTTGTGATTTTATGAGTTAAATTTTATTTTTGTGTAATATTTGGGTGTTAACAATAATATCAGCTTAGTTTTAGAATATTGTGCAGAGCTTTATGAGCTTTTATATAGATAGAAAATTAAAACCAAACAAAAATAAAATTTTGTTAGTTACCTTTACTAATAATTCGGTTTCAGATACAAACATTTGGTTTAAATACCCCTTTTATATTAAATATTTAAATAAACAGTTCAATATTTTGTTGTTGTCAATATCCTAAATTAATCATCGCTGTTCTCAAATCTACTAAATACTTAAATACTTGTGATTTTAGGGGTTTAATTTTATTTTTGTGTAATATTTGGATGTTAGCAATAATATCAGACTAGTTTTAGAATATTGTACAGAGCTTTATAAGCTTTTATATAGATAAAATTTAAAACTAAACAAAAATTAAATTATGTTAGTTACCTTTACTAATAATTCGGTTTCAGATACAAACATTTGGTTTAAATACCCCTTTTATATTAAATATTTAAATAAACAGTTCAATATTTTGTTGTTGTCAATATCCTAAATGAATCGTCGTTGTTCTTAAATCTATTAAGTACTTAAATACTTGTGATTTTATGAGTTAAATTTTATTTTTGTGTAATATTTGGGTGTTAACAATAATATCAGCTTAGTTTTAGAATATTGTGCAGAGCTTTATGAGCTTTTATATAGATAGAAAATTAAAACCAAACAAAAATAAAATTTTGTTAGTTACCTTTACTAATAATTCGGTTTCAGATACAAACATTTGGTTTAAATACCCCTTTTATATTAAATATTTAAATAAACAGTTCAATATTTTGTTGTTGTCAATATCCTAAATTAATCATCGCTGTTCTCAAATCTATTAAATACTTAAATACTTGTGATTTTAGAGGTTCAATTTTATTTTTGTGTAATATTTGGGTGTTAACAATAATATCAGATTAGTTTTAGAATATTGTACAGAGCTATATGAGCTTTTATATAGATAAAAAGTTAAAACCAAACAAAAATAAAATTGGGTTAGTTACCTTTACTAATAATTCGGCTTTAAATACAAATATTTGGTTTAAATACCCCTTTTATATTAAATATTTAAATAAACAGTTCAATATTTTGTTGCTGTCAATATCCTAAATTAATCGTCGTTGTTCTCAAATCTATTAAATACTTAAATACTTGTGGTTTTAGGGGTTTAATTTTATTTTTGTGTAATATTTGGGTGTTAACAATAGGTTAGGTTAGGTTAGGTTGAAGTGGCTGCTATCGCACACTTAGGCCAGCAATGGCCCGTTGTGATACCACAGGATCCCATCTCCCCATTACTCCCGTTGAAACCAACCAGAGCTATTTATATAGCGTAATAAATCTCGCACTCCACAGTCCGCGAGTTCCGAAAGGCTGTCCATACCGTACACACCCAAATACTTATGCCTTCTGTATGATAGCGCCGGACATGAGCATAGGAAGTGTTCCAGAGTCTCCTCCTCCTCTTCGTCCATGCAACTTCTACAAAAGTCATTCGTCTGTATCCCCAGCCTTCTCGCATGCTCCCCAAAAAGGCAGTGACTTGTCATTATCCCTACGACCAATCCTATTTCTTGTCTTCCCAGGGATATTAGTACCTTGGAGCGCCGCAAGTCCAGTTTTGGCCAATCTTGCTTTGCTACGTGTTAACAATAATATCAGATTAGTTTTAGAATATTGTACAGAGCTTTATGAGCTTTTATATAGATAAAAAGTTAAAACCAAACAAAAATAAAATTGGGTTAGTTACCTTTACTAATAATTCGGTTTCAGATACAAACATTTGGTTTAAATACCCCTTTTATATTAAATATTTAAATAAACAGTTCAATATTTTGTTGTTGTCAATATCCTAAATAATCGTCCTTGTTCTCAAATCTATTAAATACTTAAATACTTGTGATTTTAGGGGTTACATTTTATTTTTGTGTAATATTTGGGTGTTAACAATAATATCAGATTAGTTTTAGAATATTGTACAGAGCTTTATGAGCTTTTATATAGAAAAAAGTTAAAACCAAACAAAAATAAAATTTTGTTAGTTACCTTTACTAATAATTCAGTTTCAGATACAAACATTTGGTTTAAATACCCGTTTTATATTAAATATTTATATAAACAGTTCAACATTTTGTTGTTGTCAATATCCTAAATTAATCGTCGTTGTTCTCAAATCTATTAAATACTTAAATACTTGTGATTTTAGGGGTTTAATTTTATTTTTGTGTAATATTTGGGTGTCAAAAATAATATCAGATTAGTTTTAGAATATTGGACAGAGCTTTATGAGCTTTTATATAGATAGAAAATTAAAACCAAACAAAAATAAAATTGTGTTAGTTACCTTTACTAATAATTCGGTTTCAGATACAAACATTTGGTTTAAATACCCCTTTTATATTAAATATTTATATAAACAGTTCAATATTTTGTTGTTGTCAATATCCTAAATTAATCGTCGTTGTCCTCAAATCTATTAAATACTTAAATACTTGTGATTTTAGGGGTTTAATTTTATTTTTGTGTAATATTTGGGTGTCAAAAATAATATCAGATTAGTTTTAGAATATTGTACAGGGCTTTATGAGCTTTTATATAGAAAAAAGTTTATATAGAAAAAAGTTAAAACCAAACAAAAATAAAATTTTGTTAGTTACCTTTACTAATAATTCAGTTTCAGATACAAACATTTGGTTTAAATACCCGTTTTATATTAAATATTTATATAAACAGGTCAATATTTTGTTGTTGTCAATATCCTAAATTAATCGTCGTTGTTCTCAAATCTACTAAATACTTAAATACTTGTGATTTTATGGGTTAAATTTTATTTTTGTGTAATATTTGGGTGTTAACAATAATATCAGCTTAGTTTTAGAATATGGTGTAGAGCTTTATGAGCTTTTATATAGAAAAAAGTTAAAACCAAAGAAAAATAAAATTTTGTTAGTTACCTTTACTAATAGTTCGGTTTCAGATACAAACATTTGGTTTAAATACCCCTTTTATATTAAATATTTATATAAACAGTTCAATATTTTGTTGTTGTCAATATCCTAAATTAATCGTCGTTGTCCTCAAATCTATTAAATACTTAAATACTTGTGATTTTAGGGGTTTAATTTTATTTTTCTGTAATATTTGTGTGTTAACAATAATATCAGATTAGTTTTAGAATATTGTACAGAGCTTTATGAGCTTTTATATAGAAAAAAGTTTATATAGAAAAAAGTTAAAACCAAACAAAAATAAAATTGTGTTAGTTACCTTTACTAATAATTCGGTTTCAGATACAAACATTTGGTTTAAATACCCCTTTTATATTAAATATTTAAATAAACAGTTCAATATTTTGTTGTTGTCAATATCCTAAATTAATCGTCGTTGTTCTCAAATCTATTAAATACTTAAATACTTGTGATTTTAGGGGTTACATTTTATTTTTGTGTAATATTTGGGTGTTAACAATAATATCAGATTAGTTTTAGAATATTGTACAGAGCTTTATGAGCTTTTATATAGAAAAAAGTTAAAACCAAACAAAAATAAAATTGTGTTAGTTACCTTTACTAATAATTCGGTTTCAGATACAAACATTTGGTTTAAATACCCCTTTTATATTAAATATTTATATAAACAGTTCAACATTTTGTTGTTGTCAATATCCTAAATTAATCGTCGTTGTCCTCAAATCTATTAAATACTTAAATACTTGTGATTTTAGGGGTTTAATTTTATTTTTCTGTAATATTTGGGTGTTAACAATAATATCAGATTAGTTTTAGAATATTGTACAGGGCTTTATGAGCTTTTATATAGAAAAAAGTTTATATAGAAAAAAGTTAAAACCAAACAAAAATAAAATTTTGTTAGTTACCTTTACTAATAATTCGGTTTCAGATACAAACATTTGGTTTAAATACCCCTTTTATATTAAATATTTAAATAAACAGTTCAATATTTTGTTGTTGTCAATATCCTAAATTAATCGTCGTTGTTCTTAAATCTATTAAGTACTTAAATACTTGTGATTTTAGAGGTTAAATTTTATTTTTGTGTAATATTTTGGTGTTAACAATAATATCTGATTAGTTTTAGAATATTGTACAGAGCTTTATGAGCTTTTGTATAGATAAAAAGTTAAAACCAAACAAAAATAAAATTGGGTTAGTTACCTTTACTAATAATTCGGTTTCAGATACAAATATTTGGTTTAAATACCCCTTTTATATTAAATATTTAAATAAACAGTTCAATATTTTGCTGTTGTCAATATCCTAAATTAATCGTCGTTGTTCTTAAATCTATTAAGTACTTAAATACTTGTGATTTTAGGGGTTAAATTTTATTTTTGTGTAATATTTTGGTGTTAACAATAATATCAGCTTAGTTTTAGAATATTGTACAGAGCTTTATGAGCTTTTTTATAAATAGATAAAAATTTAAAACCAAACTAAAATAAGATTTTGTTAGTTACCTTTACTAATAATTCTGTTTCAGATACAAACATTTGGTTTAAATACCCCTTTTATATTAAATATTTAAATAAACAGTTCAATATTTTGTTGTTGTCAATATCCTAAATTAATCGTCCTTGTTCTCAAATCTATTAAATACTTAAATACTTGTGATTTTAGGGGTTACATTTTATTTTTGTGTAATATTTGGGTGTTAACAATAATATCAGACTAGTTTTAGAATATTGTACAGAGCTTTATGAGCATTTATATAGAAAAAAGTTAAAACCAAACAAAAATAAAATTGTGTTAGTTACCTTTACTAATAATTCGGTTTCAGATACAAACATTTGGTTTAAATACCCCTTTTATATTAAATATTTAAACAGTTCAATATTTTGTTGTTGTCAATATCCTAAATTAATCGTCCTTGTTCTCAAATCTATTAAGTACTTAAATACTTGTGATTTTAGGGGTTACATTTTATTTTTGTGTAATATTTGGGTGTTAACAATAATATCAGACTAGTTTTAGAATATTGTACAGAGCTTTATGAGCTTTTATATAGAAATAAGTTAAAAGCAAACAAAAATAAAATTGTGTTAGTTACCTTTACTAATAATTCGGTTTCAGATACAAACATTTGGTTTAAATACCCCTTTTATATTAAATATTTAAATAAACAGTTCAATATTTTGTTGTTGTCAATATCCTAAATTAATCGTCCTTGTTCTCAAATCTATTAAATACTTAAATACTTGTGATTTTAGGGGTTACATCTTATTTTTGTGTAATATTTGGGTGTTAACAATAATATCAGATTAGTTTTATAATATTGTACAGAGCTTTATGAGCTTTTATATAGAAAAAAGTTAAAACCAAACAAAAATAAAATTATGTTAGTTACCTTTACTAATAATTCGGTTTCAGATACAAACATTTGGTTTAAATACCCCTTTTATATTAAATATTTAAATAAACAGTTCAATATTTTGTTGTTGTCAATATCCTAAATTAATCGTCGTTGTTCTCAAATCTATTAAATACTTAAATACTTGTGATTTTAGGGATTCAATTTTATTTTTGTGTAATATTTGGGTGTTAACAATAATATCAGACTAGTTTTAGAATATTGTACAGAGCTTTTATATAGATAAAAAATTAAAACCAAACAAAAATTAAATTGTGTTAGTTACCTTTACTAATAATTCGGTTTCAGATACAAACATTTGGTTTAAATACCTCTTTTATATTAAATATTCAAATAAACAGTTCAATATTTTGTTGTTGTCAATATCCTAAATTAATCGTCGTTGTTCTCAAATCTATTAAATACTTAAATACTTGTGATTTTAGGGATTCAATTTTATTTTTGTGTAATATTTGGGTGTTAACAATAATATCAGACTAGTTTTAGAATATTGTACAGAGCTTTTATATAGATAAAAAATTAAAACCAAACAAAAATTAAATTGTGTTAGTTACCTTTACTAATAATTCGGTTTCAGATACAAACATTTGGTTTAAATACCCCTTTTATATTAAATATTTAAATAAACAGTTCAATATTTTGTTGTTGTCAATATCCTAAATTAATCGTCGTTGTTCTCAAATCTATTAAATACTTAAATACTTGTGATTTTAGGGATTCAATTTTATTTTTGTGTAATATTTGGGTGTTAACAATAATATCAGACTGGTTTTAGAATATTGTACAGAGCTTTTATATAGATAAAAAATTAAAACCAAACAAAAATTAAATTGTGTTAGTTACCTTTACTAATAATTCGGTTTCAGATACAAACATTTGGTTTAAATACCTCTTTTATATTAAATATTCAAATAAACAGTTCAATATTTTGTTGTTGTCAATATCCTAAATTAATCGTCGTTGTTCTCAAATCTATTAAATACTTAAATACTTGTGATTTTAGGGGTTACATTTTATTTTTGTGTAATATTTGGGTGTTAACAATAATATCAGCTTAATTTTAGAATATTGTACAGAGCTTTATGAGCTTTTGTATAGATAAAAAGTTAAAACCAAACAAAAATTAAATTGTGTTAGTTACCTTTACTAATAATTCGGTTTCAGATACAAACATTTGGTTTAAATACCTCTTTTATATTAAATATTCAAATAAACAGTTCAATATTTTGTTGTTGTCAATATCCTAAATTAATCGTCGTTGTTCTCAAATCTATTAAATACTTAAATACTTGTGATTTTAGGGGTTACATTTTATTTTTGTGTAATATTTGGGTGTTAACAATAATATCAGCTTAATTTTAGAATATTGTACAGAGCTTTATGAGCTTTTGTATAGATAGAAAATTAAAACCAAACAAAAATAAAATTGTGTTAGTTACCTTTACTAATAATTCGGTTTCAGATACAAACATTTGGTTTAAATACCCCTTTTATATTAAATATTTAAATAAACAGTTCAATATTTTGTTGTTGTCAATATCCTAAATTAAACATCGCTGTTCTCAAATCTATTAAATACTTAAATACTTGTGATTTTAGAGGTTCAATTTTATTTTTGTGTAATATTTGCGTGTTAACAATAATATCGGATTAGTTTTAGAATATTGTACAGAACTTTATGAGCTTTTATATAGAAAAAAATTAAAACCAATCAAAAAGTCAATTGTGTTAATTACCTTTCATTCTGCTGGTATATCTTACAAGTTTTCTAAATGTGCAATTTTGATATTTAATATTTTATTTGTTGTTTAGTGTGGCATTTATACTGACCTTACCCATCAAGTCTGACACATAAAATGTTTTTTCAATGTTATCATCAGCTGATTTATTGATCAGCAGAATTTCTCATGCATGTGCATCCTTTGTGTTTGTGTTATATTTTTATATCAAAAGTCGTGTTTTTGGTTCTGAAGAGGCCTCGCTATTATATGTGTGGCTTTACAGGTATAAAGCGATTAAATGTCGGTCATTAACAAATTATGTAAATACAACCGCAGTCTGCTCACTGTTTTAGAAAACTTGGACAATTCATCTGAATTCGTAAATTATTATGCAGTATTATTGAAAGAAATGTGCTAATGTAACCCAAATTCGTTGACTGATGCTAAAAATCAAAATCGACTCGATTTCATATTAACTTTATGAATTAGCAAATAAAAATGAACATTCGTATCTAACATGTACAATATACATGTAATGGTGCCGTATAAAAAACTTTTGTTGTCCTAAATACAAGAAAAGCTATAAATGTATATGTATGTATATCGAAAAAATGTCTGTTTATAAACTTATAGCACAACAAACTTTTATTAATACTCTAAACTCACATGATTATCCAAATTGATTTTATTACCTAAGACTGCGTACATTTTGAAGTAACTTCATGATAGATGGCATAAAATATTTTATTTAAACATTTTTTAACAAATTTGTAAGATTTTGGCTCATCCTTAATGATGTCCATAAAATATCCAAGAGGATTTTAACGTTCATGTTTATTATTATTTTCAGTTAAATCCTTTTTATATGTCTATGTTTGGCATTTATCTTAGATAAAAGAAAATAAATGGATATCATTTATATGTGACATTACCAAGCGAAATAGAAAATTCCCTTCTCATTTTGTTGTTGGTACATCCTTAAAAAGCATATACAGTTGATTTAAATTTATTTATTTATTTAGCATAAAAAACTATGATTTATGATTCATTATTATGTACTAGCATACACGTACAACAGAGGCTTTTTTGTTTATTTTGTACGACATAATCAGGCCATTTTTTTTTTCAATTTAAGATAAAATTATTTAATTAATCTTTTCAATATTGAGCATTATAAAATGTGATATTCAGAGTCTATTGTTTGTTGTGGTATTGTTTGCAATAATTTAGCATAATAAACAAAATAATTTTTGTAAGCTTGTTTCTATTGAAAATATGAAAGTTAATTGACTTGTTTACGATTATTGATTTATAAAAGAGAACACAGACAAAATAGAAACTATGAATTTGGCCAAAATGACACCGAACCACAGTTAATTTTCTGTGGTGCCAGGTTGCATTCAAAAGTTGAGATGAGTTGATTCAAAGAGTTTGTTAAATCTTGGCTTACTAAGCACGAATGCGTTCATTTCAAAGATGGACAGAAAAATTAATTGTTAAACCCATACCAATACAAGCGGGAAATTATACCTCTCATCTTGCTTGTAAATACGAGGGCTAATATTTTACAATGGCGGTTGAAAACATTCTTATGCAGAAACATCAAAACAGCTTTTTCAATAGGCCAAGCTAATCAGCCATGTTTAACCATACATAATTTAAAAATATTTTTGTTTATTTGGTTAACTTTCTGGTAAAACATTGTTAATATTTGGGTTTTTATTCTCAAAGGACTTTAAGACGATACACATCCGAAATTGTTCGATACTAATTTTGTGTGGGTATCGAATATAAATTTTTTTATTTATGCTTGTTTGTACGTAAGAAAGATATCTCAGTATTTTAAATTACTTATATTGATTTCATGTCGATTCGTTCTTTGTGTACATAAACCATACTGATTTTGGGTCGAATTAGATACCCCACACCCGAAACCTTAACATTTATGTACCATACGCATGCAAAACATAACAATTTCTATTCGGTAAAAAAAGGGTTTAAAATAATTTCTAGTTAATTCTGATCGATATTAGGGTTAGGGAACATTATTATGTTGGTACAAGAAATAAATTGAGAATTTCTTTTGTTAAAGATCAGGCAAAAAATGTCAAGCAAATTATTTAAAGCTTGATTTATAAATTTATAGTATACATATAAAAATCGATTTAAATGAAATTATTCTGCTCGATTTTATCTTATAACCAAAAATGAATTATTTATCTGGCTCGTTCTATATTATTTAATCAACAGGAATGTATTCTAATGGGTCTGAGACAATAAAAATAGAGAAATAAAGAAAATCTTACGTTGGATTAGGCATTTAAACCCAAAATATTTACTTATTTTAAATCCTTTGACAAAATAATGAATTCTCGCTACGATAGTTTCAGGCAACGTAGCATAATATCCAAACGATTTTGCGAGATTGCATTGCACAGTGACGTTTAATGGTTGATACTTGATACATTTGTTTCGCCGGTTCAAATGATTAAAATGTTGGTGGTAAATATTCTTTAGTTGGGTTTGATCTTTTCGGAACAGGAATTTCATGTGTATGTCAAAGAATCAATTTTTTTTCTTTTTGTACCGAGAATATATTTCACGCACCTATAACATTGAACTGTGTCATCGGGACACCAAATGGCATTGCGGCTGCAGTTATTTGCTAACTACATATTCAGATGGAAAATGCATGCCGTACAAGCAATAGACGATGTCCAGTTTACACCACTTGTAACATTTTGTGAAAAGTATAGTCCATATAAATCATCGGTTTCATCAATTGAGTTTAAAACATCTCGTGTTCTTTTTTTTTTTTTTTTTTTTTTTTGTCTCTATCTCTGCAATATTTTTTGTTGGGGCTCTAGGCACTCCCAACTCTTTCGCAGTTCCCTTTTAACGTCCTACCTTACGCCGTTGCCAGCCAACTCGAGGACGTACGGCTATAGACCCGCTTTTGTTTAAACCACCTGCACATTGCATTGCTTCATGCCAGCCTATAGTACTGACATGAAAGGTGGGTCGGCCCATGGATTCCGCACTCTCAACAGGGGATCATAGATGTGTTCATCGTCATCACCGATCGTAATCAGATGATGAAAAATCCCTTTTGCATGTTTTACGTTGTTAAATCATGTTTCTGAGTAAAATGATTAGGTTTAGAAAGCTTTGATAATTCTTGATGACGATGAACATATCTATGACCCCCTGTTGAGAGTGCGGAATCCATGGGCCGACCCACATTTCATGTCTCGTGTTCTTTTGTCACTTTATATCTTTACATAAAAAATCTTTTTATTTTTATTTTAAATTGAAGTTCTTATTTCTTCCTTATTGTGACAATTTTTTAACTTTTTTAGAAATATCGTTTTCGAGAATTATTCCTTCTTCGGTTTCTTTTTTACTACTATTACATAATTTATTTTAAAGCTGTTTATATACTGTTGCTATGCACTGTTGTTTGGCAACTACTTTTGAGTTGTGGATAATTAAGTCGCGTTTTTAAGTTGTGGATAATTAAGTCGCACATTTTATTGGTTTTTGTGTTGATTTTGTCGTTAAGTAAATTGTTGTTGTTTTTGTAAATTACCACAGAATTTCCCTTTCGTTTTGTAATTATATTTGCTTTAATTTGTAATTTTTTTTTCTTTCCAGAAATTCATATCAGAAGAGAGGGTTCAGGAATCAAAATCTGTTGAAACACCATACGAACGTTAACTTTAAACTTTTATATGATTTAATTTTATGATTAAAATTTCGATAACTAATTTAGTAGTAAATTTTAAGTATTAGTTGATCGTTTTTTTTATTTAATAATTTAATTTAATTAAATTTTCATGATAGAAATTTTTATAAGAAATAAATTTTCTTGATTGATTTTTATTTTATGGCAAGTCAAACGCTACAAAATATCGCTTCGACGATTACAGGTCTCAACGCCCATTGAAAGAGATCGAAATCGGAAATATTGGAGCACAATTGCGGAGTTTCGATTTTTTTGGTTCTGAATTTGTGGGCTATAGTTCAGGTGACTTTCAATCAAACTGAATATTCTACGAAATGTGCAGAAATATTCGAGCTATCCTAATGACCGTTTGCATGAGGATTACCGGTCTCAACGCCCATTGAAAGAGATCGAAATCGGAGAATTTGGAGCACAATTGCGGATTTTCGATTTTTCTGGCCATGAATTTGTGGGCTATAGCTCAGGTGATTTTCAATAAAATTGAATTTTCTACGAAATGTGCAGAAATATTCAAGGGAAACAAATCACCGTTGGCATGACAATTACCGGTCTCAACGCCCATTCAAAGAGATCGAAATCGGAGAAATTGGAGCAAAATTGCGGATTTTCGATTTTTGTGGCTCTGAATTTGTGGGCTATAGTTCAGGTGATTTTCAATAAAATTGAATTTTCTACGAAATGTTTAGAAATATTCGAGCGATCCTAATGCCCGTTGGAATGGCAATTACCGGTCTCAACGCCCATTGAAATAGATCGAAATCCGAGAAATTGAAGCACAATTGCGGATTTTCGATTTTTGTGGCTCTAAATTTGTGGGCTATAGTTCAGGTGATTTTCAATAAAATTGAATTTTGTACGAAATGTTTAGAAATATTCGAGCGATCCTAATGCCCGTTGGAATGGCAATTACCGGTCTCAACGCCCATTGAAATAGATCGAAATCCGAGAAATTGAAGCACAATTGCGGAGTTTCGATTTTTTTGGTTCTGAATTTGTGGGCTATAGTTCAGGTGACTTTCAATCAAACTGAATATTCTACGAAATGTGCAGAAATATTCGAGCTATCCTAATGACCGTTTGCATGAGGATTACCGGTCTCAACGCCCATTGAAAGAGATCGAAATCGGAGAATTTGGAGCACAATTGCGGATTTTCGATTTTTCTGGCCATGAATTTGTGGGCTATAGCTCAGGTGATTTTCAATAAAATTGAATTTTCTACGAAATGTGCAGAAATATTCAAGGGAAACAAATCACCGTTGGCATGACAATTACCGGTCTCAACGCCCATTCAAAGAGATCGAAATCGGAGAAATTGGAGCAAAATTGCGGATTTTCGATTTTTGTGGCTCTGAATTTGTGGGCTATAGTTCAGGTGATTTTCAATAAAATTGAATTTTCTACGAAATGTTTAGAAATATTCGAGCGATCCTAATGCCCGTTGGAATGGCAATTACCGGTCTCAACGCCCATTGAAATAGATCGAAATCCGAGAAATTGAAGCACAATTGCGGATTTTCGATTTTTGTGGCTCTAAATTTGTGGGCTATAGTTCAGGTGATTTTCAATAAAATTGAATTTTGTACGAAATGTTTAGAAATATTCGAGCGATCCTAATGCCCGTTGGAATGGCAATTACCGGTCTCAACGCCCATTGAAATAGATCGAAATCCGAGAAATTGAAGCACAATTGCGGAGTTTCGATTTTTTTGGTTCTGAATTTGTGGGCTATAGTTCAGGTGACTTTCAATCAAACTGAATATTCTACGAAATGTGCAGAAATATTCGAGCTATCCTAATGACCGTTTGCATGAGGATTACCGGTCTCAACGCCCATTGAAAGAGATCGAAATCGGAGAATTTGGAGCACAATTGCGGATTTTCGATTTTTCTGGCCATGAATTTGTGGGCTATAGCTCAGGTGATTTTCAATAAAATTGAATTTTCTACGAAATGTGCAGAAATATTCAAGGGAAACAAATCACCGTTGGCATGACAATTACCGGTCTCAACGCCCATTCAAAGAGATCGAAATCGGAGAAATTGGAGCAAAATTGCGGATTTTCGATTTTTGTGGCTCTGAATTTGTGGGCTATAGTTCAGGTGATTTTCAATAAAATTGAATTTTCTACGAAATGTTTAGAAATATTCGAGCGATCCTAATGCCCGTTGGAATGGCAATTACCGGTCTCAACGCCCATTGAAATAGATCGAAATCCGAGAAATTGAAGCACAATTGCGGATTTTCGATTTTTGTGGCTCTAAATTTGTGGGCTATAGTTCAGGTGATTTTCAATAAAATTGAATTTTGTACGAAATTTTTAGAAATATTCGAGCGATCCTAATGATGTTTGCATGAGGATTACCGGTCTCAACGCCCATTGAAAGAGATTGAAATAGGAGAAATTGGAGCACAATTGGGTATTTTGGATTTTTGTGGCTCTGAATTTGTGGGCTATAGCTCAGGTGATTTTCAATAAAATTGAATTATCTACTAAATGTGCAGAAATATGCGAGCTATCCAAATAAACGTTGGCATAACTGTTACCGGTCTCAACG